>CM019173.2:1623411-1953885 GCA_009739505.2 Apolygus lucorum | reverse complement strand
GGAAAAACCCAAAGACCCTTCGATTCCACTTTTCTACCTGGCGGGCCCGAACAACTCGAACTGCGACGGAAAAGAATTATCTTGAGACAAATAAAGTATTTAAACAACTCGAGTTTCCCGGCCGATGCACCATGTCGTCACGGCCGTCTGCCGTACGAATTAATATCATAAAAACATATTATTTCATGTAATCGATGTATGTTTTGCCACATATATGTAACTGGTATAAATAGGTATCACATGTATTGTAAATGTCAACATAGATCCAAGCTCTCCCCTTTTGGGCTTTTTGTGTATGACGGACTCCCCAACGACCCCTTATCCGTCCCCTGACCTCTGTATAAGTATGTATAGGTATATAAGGCGCCCAGTATAGTATGTGTATTGTATAAACCACACCGCAGTGTGGTTCAGATGTATAGCTGCCCATAACCAGCTGTATAGTATGCCGACCGCCATGGTCATATTATGGGTAGTATAAGCCACACGCAGTGGCGGTATGTATAATTATGTCTAGGTGTCTGCCACACACCCAGACATACAGTTTGTATTGTATAAACCACACCGCAGTGTGGTTCAGATGTATAGCTGCCCATAACCAGCTGTATAGTATGCCGACCGCCATGGTCATATTATGGGAAGTATAAGTTGTACGCCTCTTGCACAACAGTGTACTAGGTATAGTATAAACCACACCGCAGTGTGGTTTAGATGTATAGCTGCCCATAACCAGCTGTATAGTATGCCGACCGCCATGGTCATATTATGGGTAGTATAAGCCACACGCAGTGGCGGTATGTATAATTATGTCTAGGTGTCTGCCACACACCCAGACATACAGTTTGTATTGTATATGTGTATACCTGGTATATGTATAGTATATGCGTATAGTATATTGCCACAGTATAAAGCTATAGTGTGTTATATGCTTCTGTATAAGCTGTAACATGTCTTATTAGGTATTGTGTGTTTGGTATAGAGTATAAGACAAGGGGAGAGCTTGCTGATACAGAAGGTATAGGTATAATCGATCGATCGAATAAGTGTAAGGTGTAAGTACTCACAGATACCTTCTCCTGTTGCCTCCACAAACACAACAGTGCGTCCGCTCGCCTGTCTTGCCGACTTGCGTGTCTTCCCCCCACCATTCTACCTCTAGGAAGTCCCTCCTTATCCTGGGTTTTCCCTCCCTTACAAACTACTGTATTGTGTATACTCTCGCTGTAGCGACAGAGGTACTCAGGGTATGATTAAACCAGTCAATGTTATCAACAAGAAAATAGTGTATTCACAAAAATAAATGGTACAAGAATGAAAAATAAATTCAAGGTATGTAGGGCAAACGTCATATACAATTGAAAGAAAATCGGATAATAATTAGGTATGGCTCGAATACCGGGTATGAGTACCCTCAAAATGACCCAACCGGGTATGGATTAGAAAAGGCACTTTGCCTATACCAAATGAACACAATTAGTAGGTAATCACACAGTGGTGATATTAAACAGGAACAAAAGAATTCAACTCCTAGAAAGGATAGGTAACGAAATATTCCTAGGTGAAACCTAGACAGTCAACTGACTATAAATCCTTATGAGGATAAGGTAAGCAAAATTTAACAAACAAAACGCAATTAAACTTGTTCGAATAGGTGATTTAGATCAATGCTATGCACCCAAGATAAAACGGTAAGTGAAATACGTAGTAATATTCGGCAAGCAAGACTCTACGCTTCGTCATGAACTTCAACAAGGTAAGTACCTACTGAATCTGCAAGTTACACGTCCGAAAATGCAATAAAAGGTAAGTATTTTAGTTATAAGATGGGTAAGTATGTTATTCAGGATGAAATAGTTGTAAGAAGTTAGGTAGAAGTGATACAAAACAGGCGATACGCTTACCACGTGGACGTATGACGCCTCAAAGGTATGTGTTACGGTGTAATTTTGTTAGTTTCTTTTGGGCAATTTACGTTATCTTGCCTTAACAAGATTTGATTTGAATTTACAATTGTAAAAAAAATTAAAGTTTTCAAAAAAAAAAGGTTTATTTAGGATATAGTACTTACCAGCGTTTACTATCGTGCGTAGACTGCTGAAGATGAAGATGACTTTACTAACTATGGTGGTTGCGTGTGACCATGCGTAAAAGGAACACTGATTTGTTGCTAAATGATATTATGCGAAATAAAGACGTTACTGCGACTTGTTTGTTACTTTTATGCGTTATCCTAATTCCTTCAAATAAATGGTTGAAAACTTTATTTAAGTGAGGCTAGGGATCTCCAGGTAGAGGGTTATCTTGGGCCAAAAGGTTCAGAGGATAAAAAGGTTCTACCTGAGGGATGCCTAGGGTTGCTGCCACCACCTGGGTCGAGTGTTGACCTCAGGAAATACCCAAAGATTACTAATTGCAAAATACCTGAGTCCGTTTGAGTTGGAAAGGTTTTACCTTCTGAAATGAAGAACACAATTTGCAAGAAAACACGTAGGATTTTTATTCATAAAAATCGTATAAGTTTTGTTACCGTGAAGCGGATTTTCGTGGATTCAGAAGGAACCACGGCAAGAAGATATATGGTATTCAAGAATATACTTCAATAAACTTCACACCTGAATTCAAAATGTAATTGATTTTTGTTTGCAATACTTTGCTTCTTACGAATTAATACTTGTATACTTAGGAACTTGACTTTACAAAACTATACATTTACGACTTATTTTATTACGTTTGTTTATAATTATACTTATTGTTTTTACTGACTGAAATACACCTTCTTTCATATATACTTCTACAATTGCAACGTTACTTTGTTTACAATTACTTTTCTATTACAACTTTCTTTCACAATTTCTTATTCTCTTCTCTATTTACTTTTACAGGGGCGTTATGTTTATAAGGGGGATTTTTGCCAGATTTTATTGAGAGAAAGCGCTTACGTGGTTGAGGGAATGGTGCTCACCCTTTTGCCGAGCTTGGATCCAGATGTGAATCTCCGTAGCAGGTGTATTGCGTCCAGGGCCTCGTCTGCGTAATGCTTGTGGGGGATGCCTGGGATCGGGGCAAACTTGCCTCGGTCCGGGGGTTGAACGGCGTACCGGTTCTTGCGGCGATATGGAGATGGGCGGCAGATTCTTGTGTCCCGCGCCTTGGCTACTCGGGAGAAAACACAAGAAATCCGACTGGCGGAATTCAGTAGAACGGCTATTGGTGAAATGTTCCGAAGATGCACTCACTCACGGGTTCTCAGTTCGTTCACCGACACAGAAGTTAGAGGGGATGAGTACTGTTAGTTGGGTTCGACTACAATCGAGACGCGTGGCTGACAGACTGAGGCACGAGGGAGGGGGCAGGCCCTTATATGCCCTCGGCCATCTTGATTTTCGGCGGTGGAAGGTTCTAGGCCGTTGGCGCGCTCGATGTCTCCGGCGGTGGGTGGCGGACATTAGTATTACGGTTGACGTTGTACTTGCATGGAAGTTGTATGGAAGCAGTTGTTAATTAGTGGTACATGGAGAGCTAGGGATCTTGGCTCCATTACATCCCTCCCTCCTCTCTAGGCCGATGCCCTCATCGGCTACTTGTCTTGTCCGGTAACCGAGGGGATGGGCAGCTTGATTCCAGGTGAAACCTTGAGCAGGGCCGTCTCGTAGCGCCATCGCCGACAACCAGGGCATTTCGGTGGACGCGTCTCCTCATGTTCCTTGCGGAGACATGGCTGCGGGAACGAAGGGTGCTCGGCGGCGTATTTCTGGCAGGAGGCTACGAGGCGGTTCCAGAAGCTCTTACAGCTGGAGCATCTAAACTTCAGGAACTCTTTCGGAATCTGATTACACACTGGACATGGAGCGGCGCTGGATGTAGAGGCTTCAGCTGGATCCTCGGCGTGAGCTGGCGCAACTGGGGAGAATGCTGGCGAAGGTTCTTCCACTTCCGCTCGCTTGGCCTTTGGCTGCTGGGCCTTGTCCTTCTTCTTGCCCTTGGTTTTATCTTTGGACTGGTCCTCGTCTTCCGTGTCCGAGGATGAAGATGACGATGAGGACGGTGGACGATCGCGGCGTTTGGGTGTCGATTCGGGCGCTTCTCCAGCAACCGACTCCCACGCGTTCTCCAAAGACGTGATGGATAGGTCCAGCTCATTGCTACTCTGGATTGCCATTACTCGCTGTTCCAATCCCCGCAGTTCACACCTAAGCTCTTCCACCGGATTGGGGGTTCCTGCTGGCACAATATTCGCGACATTGGAACTGGTCGCCTTGCTGAGATTCTCGGACAGGCCCGCAATGCATTTCATGATCTCCTTCCTTTGATCTGGCATACTCCCAAACTCCACCAACCATGATTGTAACTGCGCCAAGCACCTGATGGTGCGCTCTATCCATCCCTGGCTTCCTACCTCTATATCTGGCATTGGATCAATACGGGGTCTTGGGAACGCCATCCTCCTGAAACAAAAGAACCCAGCCGTCTTACTTACCACTCGATCTCCCATTTTCTCTCGCTCCACACCTCCGCCTATTCGTACACGTACGCGACATTACCGACGTGTTCCTAGGTATTCAGGGACCTAACCGTTCTCAGTTACCTTCCCCCTTTACCCTATTGGATGGATCGACTGCCTCAACCCTCCCGTCGATGTTTGGATTCAGGCTTTGGGTAGATGAAGAAAACAAGGTTGCTACGTAAGTATGGTAAGATCTTTTATATTTTTACATGTGACATAATTTAGAACATAAAATTTGAATAATAACCCTGCATGTTTTTTTTTTTTTTTTTTTTTTTTTTTTTTTTTTTTTTTTTTTTTATTTTTTTTTTTTTTTTTTTTTTTTTATAACGTTAACTTTGACATTTCTGTTACAGGTTATCCGGCTTCCTCCTCTGGACCTATATCTACCACTGCAACTTTTCCGGTGTGCAACCGTTTATAATCAACGGTCCTTCGAGGTCGTAGATCATACGGAGTTGCTCTGCTACCGACGGTTGGAGTGGGCAATGCGTTCTCAATGGCGGGTCCTTCCTGCGGTGGTGCGGGTTCCTGTTGCAAGCGTTCTACGTCTGGGGTAACGCAGGTAGTCTCGATGAGCTGCGGCTCATCTTCGTCGTCATACTCGAACCAGGGTTCCAAATTTGGTTGAGAAGTTCCGGGCGGCGTAGCTGGTACGGGGGCCTCGCGCGAGTGCGGCTCCTCCCGCGTGATGGCTTCGTCTGGTACTCTCTCCGTGAATGCTGGTTTCGGACGGCTGGGATGATACCTTGTCGTTTTTCCCATCACGTCTGTGACTTCGTAGTTTACGTCAGTGAGTCGTCGTACGATGGTGAGGGGTCCTATCCCGGGATTCCAAAACTTTCGTGTGGCGTTGGTCGGGGGAACCATTCGGCGAGGGTACACTGGTTGGCTTACCTTGAGCTCTCTCAGAGCGTGAGGTACCGGATATGGCTTCCGGCCGGTCGGTTCAGCCTCTCCCGTCTCGCTCTCGTGTAACACGTCCATATTGCAACCCTCTTTTCCCGGTTTGTCGAAGAGATGGATGTTTTGCAGAAGACAATCCTCGATCTTTGTTCGATCGTCACCGACTAGATGGCTTAGCTGCTGATGGATCTGCATGGTCATATCCTCCCGGGAAGGCTGATCGTCCCAACCCTCTATGGGAAGTTCCTCCAGATTCTGCAACTTCTCGGGTACTACTGCTCCTACCGCCGTAGCTTTCACGGGAGTTGGTCGGGATTTCTTTGGTGCTGGTTCACGTGGATCGTACAGCTGGGGATTCGGATTGGTTGAAGGTCGTCTTTTTGCATTTTGACTCGCAGGGAGTGAAGATCGGGGAGGTTCAACCTTCCTGGATTTCACTTTTAGTTGGCGCAGGTGCTTCAACATTTTGGAACTTTCCCAAACGGCGCCAAGGATCAACTGTCCGCCCGTCTCGCTGTTCGTCATCGTGACAAGTCCGGTGTCGGTACGTATTTCGATGGGGAATTTTCCTAGCAAGTCTAGGCCCATCAAGTCCAGATGTGAGTCCGGTCTCTTGAAAACGTAGAACCGATGTGAAGTTCTCTTGTCGCCGATGCGTACGGGTAGTTCCTGCGTTTCCAACAGGGGTAACTTCTGACCATCTGCTCCCCAGAGCTCAGTAGATGTGGGTTTGACGGGGACGCCAGGTACTGGATGTGACAATGCGGAAACGGCGGCACCCGTATCCAGAATCACGTCGCGGTTGTAGTTACCTAAACCGATTTTCATCCGGATCATCGGGCGTGTGGTGCAATTTATGGTGGCTTGGAAAGCTACTATCTCGTCCCCTCGGATTTCTTCTTCCGGGATGTCTTCGGTTGGATGTGTTACTATGGCGGCCGCGGAACTCGTAGTACCTACCCGCGGTTGCGACACCGGCAGCATTTCCTTTTTCCGCAGGCATTCACTTTCCAGGTGCTCTCGAGCTCCGCAAAAATCGCAGAAAATAGCACTCTGTATGCCGTGCGGGCAATTCACAGGAAAATGACTGTAGTCGCCACAGTATAGACATGGGTATCTGGGGTTTGGCAATGGTTGCTTCCAACCAGGTCTGCTTTGATCGGTATGAAGTGGCGTCGTCATCGGAATTCGATTGTGTCCTTGCGGTGCTCCTTTCTGAGGGCATTTCCCGGCGAAATGTCCAACTTCCCCGCAGGTGTAGCATTTCAAGGTATCTTTGTTGAGGACTCCGGCTATGTCCCATTTGAAGTCTGCGACCTTTTCACTCTGAGTGGTGTCTTCGAGATCTTCTGCGCGCTTCACCGCTTCTTCCAAGGTGTCAGGTGGGTTACTCTGGAGGAAAGGACTGATCTCCTTGTTGACCCCTCGTATGAAAGCTCGAAGAGTCTTTGTTTTAACCCACTCGTTTCTCTGTGCGGCGGTGAGGGCTATCTCGCTGCGGACGGCGGTCTTCGCGGCGGCGATGAGCTTTTCCGCGAATCGTCGTATACTCTCCTCAGGTTGTCTCTTGGTTGTCCATAGGCGTATCATGGCCTTCTCAGGGTCTTCGCTCTCGTACCACTGGAGGATTGCGTCGCGGAGGTTATCGTACGGACGGGCTCCCAGATCTTCCTGAAGGAATCGCTTGGCTCCTCCCCGGAGTCGAGTACGGAGAAATCGGAGTTTCTGCTCCTGATCCAAGTCGTGGGTGGCTTGTTCTACCTCGGCAAAGAACGAGGCGGCCGAAATGGAATCGGGGTCGTCCGGATTCCAGTGTTCTATTTCCAGGAACAAGGATCGTGGAAGGTCTCGGGGTTGTTGTGCCTGACCTTGAGCTGGGGCTTGTGCGGTTCGGAAGAATTCTCCCATCCTAGTCATGGCCTCCGTCATGGCATCGACCAAGTCTGTGGTTGCTTCATTATCACCTTTTCCGGCTTCCATGATGTCGTGGTTTGATAATAGTCACAATAAAAGAACGAAAAAGAAAAGCACGGGCAATATCAGAAAATATTTCACTTCACTTCCCGCGGCACTGAATCGGTAGTCGAGGGGTTAGGCGAATCTGATCCAATATTTGTTACCCAAAAGAAAACTTTCCTAATGGTATTAAAAATGGGGATAAGAATGTGCTATTACTATCGGTATTATTTAAAACTTTAACAAAAATTTTAGTATTTCAATTTAATTGAGATTATTCAACGTATTTTAATGATTTAATTATGGAGGTTCGAACCGTGACGCGGTTCGTCCTACGTACCTATTTGAGTTGTGAATTTAGTTCGAACCGTGAAGCGGTTCGTTCGTTATGCTGGTTAAAAGAACTAATGGTTCGGATCACGAATCGGTACGAAGTTCGATTCGGTACGAATAATGGCTTGGTTCGGACCGTGAAGCGGTTCGATCTGTAAACTGGTATGGTATGGTTCTGGTCCGCGTACTGTCTTGGTTCGAACTACGAATTTGGTTCGGATGAAGTACGGTTACTGTCTAGGATCGGGTCGGACTACGGTTTGGTCCGAACAAGAGTATGGTTGTAGTTCGAAATCGGGTCGAACTGCCTATTAGTACGAACGGAATGCTTGCCAGAAACGAAATCGGCGGAGTGTGGAGTGGTAATGGTTGATAACATGCACAATACAGAGTACGAATTGCGTACCAACTGAACTCTCTGCACTCCTCTCACTTTCCGGCTGAATCTTTTGTTTGTACAAAATACGTGTTGTGTACTAAGAGTGTGACAAGTATTTTTAAAATAAAATTCGAAACATATGCAAAAATTACTGGTATTTCTTATTTTAAAGTTCCAAATTTCAGTGGCTCAACCACCTCTCGAACTCAAGGACTGGTATTTGCTTTTGTTTGTGGGTTCTGAAAATCTTAATTTTCGTTGATCCTACCGCTGGTCACCAATTGTAATTTTGTTAGTTTCTTTTGGGCAATTTACGTTATCTTGCCTTAACAAGATTTGATTTGAATTTACAATTGTAAAAAAAATTAAAGTTTTCAAAAAAAAAAGGTTTATTTAGGATATAGTACTTACCAGCGTTTACTATCGTGCGTAGACTGCTGAAGATGAAGATGACTTTACTAACTATGGTGGTTGCGTGTGACCATGCGTAAAAGGAACACTGATTTGTTGCTAAATGATATTATGCGAAATAAAGACGTTACTGCGACTTGTTTGTTACTTTTATGCGTTATCCTAATTCCTTCAAATAAATGGTTGAAAACTTTATTTAAGTGAGGCTAGGGATCTCCAGGTAGAGGGTTATCTTGGGCCAAAAGGTTCAGAGGATAAAAAGGTTCTACCTGAGGGATGCCTAGGGTTGCTGCCACCACCTGGGTCGAGTGTTGACCTCAGGAAATACCCAAAGATTACTAATTGCAAAATACCTGAGTCCGTTTGAGTTGGAAAGGTTTTACCTTCTGAAATGAAGAACACAATTTGCAAGAAAACACGTAGGATTTTTATTCATAAAAATCGTATAAGTTTTGTTACCGTGAAGCGGATTTTCGTGGATTCAGAAGGAACCACGGCAAGAAGATATATGGTATTCAAGAATATACTTCAATAAACTTCACACCTGAATTCAAAATGTAATTGATTTTTGTTTGCAATACTTTGCTTCTTACGAATTAATACTTGTATACTTAGGAACTTGACTTTACAAAACTATACATTTACGACTTATTTTATTACGTTTGTTTATAATTATACTTATTGTTTTTACTGACTGAAATACACCTTCTTTCATATATACCTACTTCTACAATTGCAACGTTACTTTGTTTACAATTACTTTTCTATTACAACTTTCTTTCACAATTTCTTATTCTCTTCTCTATTTACTTTTACAGGGGCGTTATGTTTATAAGGGGGATTTTTGCCAGATTTTATTGAGAGAAAGCGCTTACGTGGTTGAGGGAATGGTGCTCACCCTTTTGCCGAGCTTGGATCCAGATGTGAATCTCCGTAGCAGGTGTATTGCGTCCAGGGCCTCGTCTGCGTAATGCTTGTGGGGGATGCCTGGGATCGGGGCAAACTTGCCTCGGTCCGGGGGTCGAACGGCGTACCGGTTCTTGCGGCGATATGGAGATGGGCGGCAGATTCTTGTGTCCCGCGCCTTGGCTACTCGGGAGAAAACACAAGAAATCCGACTGGCGGAATTCAGTAGAACGGCTATTGGTGAAATGTTCCGAAGATGCACTCACTCACGGGTTCTCAGTTCGTTCACCGACACAGAAGTTAGAGGGGATGAGTACTGTTAGTTGGGTTCGACTACAATCGAGACGCGTGGCTGACAGACTGAGGCACGAGGGAGGGGGCAGGCCCTTATATGCCCTCGGCCATCTTGATTTTCGGCGGTGGAAGGTTCTAGGCCGTTGGCGCGCTCGATGTCTCCGGCGGTGGGTGGCGGACATTAGTATTACGGTTGACGTTGTACTTGCATGGAAGTTGTATGGAAGCAGTTGTTAATTAGTGGTACATGGAGAGCTAGGGATCTTGGCTCCATTACAACGGTACACCTATGCAACCTAGGTACGGGGGTGACTGAAATAGTTTTAGCTAGATTTTACGTTAAATTCGACAATAAAATTACAAGAAAATATGGCAAAAAGACTCATACAGTGTTTCAATAACGATTTTGCTTGGTACTTTACCGATGACTTCGCTGGAAACATACGCAGAAGAATGTAGTAGATGAAGACGGTCCCGGAGGTGTCTTGGAGAGAATTTACTAGATAAATACGCGTGACTTTGCGTATTTATCAAGGTTTGGCTTTAGTTAACCAAAATGTTCGATCAGTACTGGGGAAATATCCCGACAAAAAGTTCCACACAGAAGCACAAATGGCCTTTCAACACACAACTTCCCTGCCTACAATTGAGGCGATCTTGAGCTACGACGCAACGTGACTGCTGTCTCCAGGCAGAGCGGGTCGGCGCTCCCCTCTCCGAAGGTCCCCTCCCCGTCCGTCTCCTCCCCCATCTCCACCCCGACCACCTCGAAGGCAGTGGCGGGCGGTTTTCCCGCGGCTTTACGGTTTGGCGGCTTACATAAACTTAATAGTAAATTCATTAATTAACCAGTACTTACCTCTCTTACCTGCCTTCAGCAACCTTCAACAACCTACCTATTTAAAGTTTCAACAAGCACTCTTCATTTTCATTCAATAAATAAATTTAAATTATACCAAAAACCCTAAAGATTACAGGACAAGGTAAGTAGGGGAAAGGCTTGTACCTTGGGACGCTTGTACCTTGGGACAATGCTTAAATCAATTAGAAAGGAGGCACAAAAAAAATTGGACTGGGCTCCAATCATCTTTGGATGTGAAGGCAACACCGTGTATGTGCCCCTTTTTATGTTATCACCGACCATGTGATGATGAAAATTCGCTGTTTGTTATCACCGGTCCCAAAGTTTTGTCTTTGCTCCATACCACGATCAATTGACAGAAAGATAAGTATGAATTTCTTCCACTTGCAACTGCTTTCCTTCAACTCAAGGTTCATCTCTATGATTTTGATGTTTTTAAAATGTTATTATATCATGATATGTCAATAATTAAATTTTTTGGAAAATGTCAAATGTTTGTACCTTGGGACACGTTGAGGTTTGTACCTTGGGACACAATATTTTTTCGTTTTATGTTATTTATGTTCGGTTTTGGCCTAAGCTTCCATGTTAAGATGTTGGTCCATTCATGTGCAGTTGCCACGATCAAAGGATGGAGTGAATCAGCAGCCAGTGGATGGGCCTGTTGTGATCAGCTACCTCTTTACATTTCTGTCCATTTACTTCCTTAGCTCAGTGGTAGCGAGCTCCGACTCAGAAGTGTAAATATAGTTTAGTCAGAACGATAGAAGATCGATCCTCGGTCGAGGGAAGTTAATCTTTGATGATTCAACAAAGTGGCGCAGTCATACAGACCCGAATGGTTTCCTCAGCATTCTCTGGGAACAATAATAAATTAGTGTTGTCATCAAAACAACTTCCCCCAAGACACGAGTCGAGCCACAGCCTATTCAGACAAACGTTGAGGTCAGCAGATGCCCCGCCCCGTTCATGAAGAAATAATAATAACAAAACTCCGAAGCCAGTAAAAAATATAGCGTTCTCACTGGGTTGAATAAGGCCGGCGAAAGAGCCCTCACCACCCTGACTAAGTAACAGAGTAACTAAGATTTCCCAACAGGGGAGAGATGTTGTGATCAGCTACCTCTTCGCATTTCTGTCCATTCACTTCCATAGCTCAGTGGTTGCGAGCTCTGATTCCGAAGTGTAAGTTAATATAGTTTGGTCGAAAGGATAGGAGATTGATCCCAAGTCAACGGAAGTCAATGGGAGATGCGCCTGATTTTTTTTTAAATTTTTAATCAAAAGTAGACCTCACCTTGAGAATTTTGACACCAGCCGTTCTCTTTTTGGATGAGTAGATCTTTTTCTATGATTTTTCAAAGTTTCGAATGTTTATGACGCCACGCGCCCCTCCCGCCTGGGCAGGACCCCCCCTGCCCACTGTAACGTCATAAACATTCGAAACTTTGAAAAATCATAGAAAAAGGTCTTCTCACGCTAAAAGGCCGTGGTTGGTAACAAATTAAATACAAAATGAATTCTCAGAATGAGGTCTAGTGTAGAAAAATAACAATAAACAGTTTTTCCGACTCCTGCGCACACTACATTTTTGATGATTCAACAGGCCAATGGTCGAAAAGGCAGCAAGATTTACCAATAATGATCCTTTTAGTTTATTATTCTTTGAAGCATCTTTGTTTGACTTAATAATACTCATCCCGAACATGCCGTTTGTGATAAGATAGTATCCTATTTGTGTGATAGCAATGTAAAAGTAGGTAACCAAATTTTGCTACTTGTCTATGTTTGAAATCCTTTAAAAGGATATTTGAAAATTAAAGTCTGTTTTTGCGATAACTAATGTTTATATAAAATATTTCGAATAATTTAGGTGGTTTTCTTTTAAATTTATCCTTCTGTCCCAAGGTACAAACATGGGTGTCCCGAGGTACATACACTGTTTGTAAGGTAGAGTGGGGCAAGAGCACTTTCGGGGCAAGTGCACAACGACCCACTTACTACCTAGCCCTAATAGTTACAGAGCTGCCATCTGTGGTGACTTCCAGTGACTAATGTCTTCTTCTCTTCTGAAACAACCCCAGAGCTCTTGTGACGCCTATAACCACAGGGAAGGTTCTAAACGTGGAAGGGTTGTTCTGACTAAGAACCTCATGTTGTCAGGAAAGTTTTTTATCTATAATCATCCAGCAAAGTGCCGCAATATTTCCACATTTTTCAACGTCAGTCACTATTTTAGATGTCGTACATTAAGAATAACACTTGTTGGTTGCTCAATTCGATTTTTTTTAGAAATAATGTACTGGTGTGCAGTTACCCCATAAAAATTCGTTGAAGGGGCAAGTGCACATGGAGGGTTGGGGGTAAGAGCACACTACTCCGGAAGAGTGGGAAACTCTTATTGAGCAGATAGCTGAAGAGCAAGAGGAAGAGGATTCAGCGTTCAAAATAACTGATGAAGCAACCATTGGAGATTGGGCTATCAACAAGTTTTTAGGAAAGGGAAATGTCAAATATTTTGTTGGAGAATTGATTAGATTTGAGCACGGTGATCCACTGTTCAAATATTTCAGGAAGGCTTCAGAAGTCAACGGCTCCACTACATTCAAACCCCCTCCCAAAGAAGACGTAGGAGCGCTCCCAAAGAAGACGTAGGAGCGCTCCCTAAGTGCTGTTGATCACAACGATATTGTTTAAATTGAGTTCAGAACTATTTTTTAATTTTATATTGAGTTAAAAAATGCAATAATAAAGACTGTGAGTTAGAAAACTAAAGACTGTCTACAAAATAAAAATATTATGTGTAGCAAAACACGTTTTTCTAGTTCTCATTTACTGTTATGAATTTTCTTACATTTCATGTGACCTGACCGAAGGAGGGAAAAAGTCCATAACTTTGACAATTTCCATCGGATTTTGAAAAACCAAAAAGCAAAATCATTGATAGAAAACAGGTTATTTGCACTTGCCCCGGCATCACCGTCCTTAGAAGCGGGAAGGATTAATGGGCCAACTGTGCACTTACCCCATTTTTATGGGGCAAGTGCACTCTGGAACGTTTTGAGAAATTTATACTTGTACAAATTAGATAGTTATATCAAATCAAATTCACGATAAGAATTTCGATCAAGAACTATCTGACAAATATAAAAATGGAAAAAAACATTGAGATAACTGTAGAAACAACGCTTTTATCACAGTTTAAAGTGAAAGTTTGTGAGAATTGGTGTGCACTTGCCCCACTCTACCTTACCTCGGGACAAAATAGACATTTTGTAAAATCAAGTTTTATGGTATTTAAACTTTTTTCAAAATTATGGTTTATACATTTTATTAAACCTCAAGAGTAGTAGAGAATAATACACCCTTCCGTTACTTGCTTAATTACTTTTGTCTGTGAAAAAAATGTAATTGAAAAAATCGTCCCAAGGTACAAGCCTTTCCCCTACCTATGTAGGTGTTAAGAATAAGGATATGGATTGGCGGGATAAGAGTTAGCTGATAAGATAAGGATTTATGTGTTTCACATGTTTTATTCAAGAGACTTCTTTTATCAACCAAGTTGTAAAATCTTCTTCTCAAGCCTTCAAATTCAACGACTTTACAACAGCTGTCGACGAGGATAAAGCCAAGTCATTTCCTTTTTTCAACTGTGAGTACTTATCAGTAATATTTGCATTCGATGGAGGCATTATTGAATGGTATCAAGGAGATACTCGAGCAGAATGCCGATCTTATGCAACAGTTGGCAGCTGCACAACCGGTACATTCTGCTAGCATCGTTTCAAATTTCGACAAATTCGATGATTCTAAAGAATCTTTTCGCCAGTATAGAAAGCGGCTCGAGAATTGGTTCGTTCTAAAGGGGATAGATGACGAGGAGCTGTGGAGTAGGGAACTGTTGCACTACATTGGCCCTCAGTTGTTCAATACAGTCTCTTCCCTCACTTCACCTGACGACCCGACCACAAAAACTTATGAAGAATTAGCAAAGTTGCTTGAAGATTATCTCTGTCCAGCACCTAATTCTTTGGTCCAGCAGCATAGATTTTTGTCAAGAATGCAAAAGCCAGATGAGTCAATTGCCAAATATATAGCAGAACTGCGGCATCTTTCTTCTTTTTGCGAGTTCAGTTGTGATTGCAAGAAATCAATTGCCTCCCTCTTCTTGAAAGCTCAATTCATTCGAGGCATTCATGACAATTCAATACGCGAAAAGTTACTCCTCGCTGGAAATAAACCTTTTGATAAAATTGTCGAATCTGCGTTGGCTCTTGAAGCCTCTCGCATTGACTGTCAAGAAATGTCAACTCAACCACCAGCCTCAGGTTCCATCAATAAAATCACACGTTCATGCGAAAGTAAAACACAGTCTAACCCAAATCGAACAATGACTTCAAAAAACCGTCGTACCAAGGTGAATTTCAAATCATTGGGGATTGAAAACAAGTGCCTGAGGTGTGGTCGCTCGGATCACCTAGTCAAGGACTGTAAAACGGATAAAACTAAATTGACATGCATGTTTTGTGATAAGACAGGTCACGTGCAAAAGGTTTGCATCAATTATTTACTCAAAAGACAATCTTCTACTCAGGTTAAAAGCGTTGATAAACTTGAGGATTCAGACGATGATTTCCTGGATGAATATTTCGGGGTCAACAAAATTGTGGATCTTTTTCAGGCTGATGTGAATTCATATTCGAGAGATGCGGAAAAATTCTGTGTTTTTGTTCGTATCAATGGTTATGAACAAAAATTTGAGGTCGACTCAGGCTCAGCATTTTCGTTATTACCTGAAGGGGAATTTAAAAAATTGTGTGGGGGTTCACCTCTCAAGTCGACTGATATATGTTTCAGATCATATAACCACGGGGTATTCCGCCCCCGGGGGTACGCTATCCTCCCGGTTACCTACAATAATGTGACCTCGAAGGAAATTCTGTTCATTGTTCCAAATGACCTCACGGCTATTCTGGGGCGTGTTTGGATCCGCCGATTCAATATCGATCTAAAATCCATTGATACAATTAAATCTTCTATCCCAGGCGATTCTGCCATCAATCTGGTTTCGTGGAGTCCGTCAACTATCATGGAGCAGTATGCAGACCTATTTGAACAAAAAGTGGGGTGTATTCCTAACTTCACGTGTTCTCTGAAACTTAGAAATAATGCTAAACCAGTTTTTCTAAAAGCACGTGATGTTCCTTTTGCTTTGCGAGACCAGGTAGAAAAGGAATTAGATGAGCTTATTTCTGATGGTATAATACACAAGGTCGACTATTCTGATTGGGGGTCTCCTCTAGTACCCATTCCAAAGCCCAATAATAAGGTTCGTCTGGCTGTCGACTATAAGGTTGCAGTAAACAAACAACTTCAGGACGCTCACTACCCCATTCCTCGAATTGATGAAATCTTAAATCAACTACGTGGGGCTAATGTATTTTGTACTTTGGATTTATACAAGGCATACCTTCATGTTGTTGTGGATAAAGAAAGTCAAGCCATCCAAACATTGTCAACTCATCGTGGCACATATACGATGAGGCGTTTATCATTTGGAATCAAATCAGCTCCCTCTGAATTTCACCGAATTTTAGACCAAATTCTTTCAGGACTGACCGGAGTGACGTCATATTTTGACGATGTTATCGTATTTGGCGCTACTTTAGAGGAGTGCCAGGAAAATCTCATCAAGTGCTTGAATAGACTGCGCCAATATAATCTACATCTAAATAAAGATAAATGTAAATTTTTTAAATCATCAATATCGTATTTGGGCTACGTCATTGAACACAATACGGTAAAAAAGTGTCCAAACAAAGTTAAAGCTATAGTGGAAGCCCCACGCCCCAAAGACCTTGATGAAACCAGGAGGTTTCTAGGTATTGTCACATATTACGCAAAATTTATTCCCAATTTATCGTCAATTACGTATCCATTGCGTCAATTACTACAAAAGGATCGTCGATTTGTTTGGTCCCCAGCATGTGAACGAGCTTTTCAACTCTTGAAAACAGAAATTTCGGGTGATAGAGTTCTCACCCCATTTTCTCCAGAACTACCTGTGGTGTTGGCATGTGACGTGAGTCCTACAGGGGTGGCAGCCGTTCTTTCCCATACAATAGATGGTATGGATCGCCCAGTCGCTTTTGCATCCAGGTCTTTGTCTCTGGCTGAGCAAAACTACAGTCAGTTAGACCGTGAAGCCTTGGCGATAATTTTTGCTGTCAACAAGTTTTATATGTATTTGTTTGGTCGCCACTTCACTCTAATAACAGATAATGCACCTCTAAGCCGGATTTTTCATCAAGATGCCAAGTTACCTGTCTTGTCAGCATCCCGCCTTTTGCGGTATGCCACAATTCTCAGTGGATTCAACTATACCATTAAGCACAAGTCTGCTACTGAAAACGCACATGCAGATTATCTATCAAGGACGCCTCTTCAATCAAAAACAGCAGAATTCAGTGATGACGATATTATTTCGTATCAAACCATTAATCAAATTTCAACAAATAGAATTTCAGCTGAGTCCATTGCCTCGGCTACAGCATGTGATCCTGAGCTATCAGTACTACACTCAAAGTTGCTGAATGGAAATATTTGCGAAGAACAATACTCTTTACAAGATGGGGTAATTTTTCGAGGCCATCGAATAATAATTCCTCGCTCTCTTCAGACTTTGGTCTTGAATGAACTCCACTTTACTCATGTGAGAGCTTCTAAAATGAAGAACTTAGCTAGACGGTATTGTTTTTGGAAGAACATCGATAAGGATATAGAGTTGTTTGTGAAATCTTGTCATTCTTGTGCCCTGACCGCAGCTAATCCAGTAAAAGTACCCCTTCATCCGTGGGATGAACCTGATTCCAACTTTCAGCGCATACATATTGACTATGCAGGGCCAAAAGACGGTTATTACATATTTATACTTATTGATGCTAAGTCAAAACGGCCGGAAATCAGAGTATCAAAATCAGCGCCCACTTCTACATCAACAATCCTGTTCTTGCAGGACATTTTCAGCATGCATGGTCTTCCTGAGATAATTGTGTCGGATAATGCAAGCATTTTTACAAGCAAGGAGTTCATATCGTTCTGTGACAAAAATGGTGTTACTCGTCGTCTCATTGCCCCTGGTCACCCACAGACAAATGGCCAAGCTGAAAGGTATGTGCAATTTATCAAATCAAAATTGGATGCAATGAATGATGAACCTAGATCGCTCCCTTTGAAAATAAGGGATATAATTTTCAGATACAGAGCTACTCCACTGCATTGCGGCCAAACTCCTTCAGAACTGTATTTGGGTCGACAAATAAGGACTAAACTTGACCTCCTGAAGCCCTCACCCAAGAAATCTCTGGACTCTAATGTCTCACCACATCCTCCCTCCCGTTCTCTGGTTATTGGCGACAGGGTACAAGCAAGAATGTACTGCACTAACAAAGAAATTTGGAGGCCAGGAGTTGTGCGTGACAAGTTTGGAAGGCTACATTACAGTATTGCTCTAGATGATGGTTATGTTCTAAAGCGCCACATTGATCAACTTAATAAATCAGAAGTCCCTTTGTAATTTTTATTATTATTAGTTTCTTTTGGGCAATTTACGTTACCTTGAATTGTCAAGATTTGATCCGAGTTTACAATTGTTAAAATTAAAGTTTTCCAAAAGGGTTATTTAGGATATAGTACTTACCGGCGTTTACTATTGTGCGTAGACTGCTGAAGATGAAGATGACTTTACTAAATATGGTAGTTGCGTGTGACCATGCGTAAAAGGAACACTGATTCGTTGCTAAATGATATTATGCGAAATAAAGACGTTACTGAGACTTGTTTGTTACTTTTATGCGTTATCCTAATACCTTCAAATAAATGGTTGAAAACTTTAGTTAAGTGAGGCTAGGAATCTCCAGGTAGAGGGTTATCTTGGACCAAAGGGCTCAGAGGATAAAAAGGTTCTACCTGAGGGATGCCTAGGGTTGCTGCCACCACCTGGGTCGAGTATTGACCTCAGGAAATACCCAAAGATTACTAATTGCAAAATACCTGAGTCCGTTTGAGTTGGAAAGGTTCTACCTTCTGAAATGAAGAACACAATTTGCAAGAAAACACGTAGGATTTTTATTCATAAAAATCATATAAGTTTTGTTACCGTGAAGCGGATTTTCGTGATTCAGATGGAACCACGGCAAGAAATATATTGTATTTAAAAGAAAAATATAACTTCAATAAATTTCACTCTTGTCTTTAGGAGACGGTGCACGAAACTTGCAATAACTATGCGTCTTGACAAAATAAAGACTTTGACTTAGAATTACGACTTTGAAAAATTGCAATTATATATATGACTTATTTTATTACGTTTTTTTTTTATAATTATACTTATTGTTTTTACTGACTGAACTCAACTTCTTTCACATATACTTCCACAATTACAACGTTACTTTACTTTACAATTTATTTGCTGATACAGCTTCTTTCACAATTTCTTACTTTCTTCTCCAGTTACTTTACAGGGCGTTATGGTTATAAGGGGGGATTTTTGCCAGATTTTATTGAGAGAAAGCGCTTACGTGGTTGAGGGAATGGTGCTCACCCTTTTGCCGAGCTTGGATCCAGATGTGAATCTCCGTAGCAGGTTTGTTGCGTCCAGGGCCTCTTCTGCGTAATGCTTGTGGGGGATGCCTGGGATCGGGGCAGACTTGCCTCGGTCCGGGGTCGAACGGCGTACCGGTTCTTGCGGCGATATGGAGATGGGCGGCAGATTCTTGTGTCCCGCGCCTTGGCTACTCGGGAGAAACACAAGAAATCCGACTGGCGGAATTCAGTAGAACGGCTATTGGTGAAATGTCCGAAGAATCACTCACTCACTAGTTCTCAGTTCGTTCACCGACACAGAAGTTAGAGGGGATGAGTACTGCTAGTTGGGTTCGACTACAATCGAGACGCGTGGCTGACAGACTGAGGCGCGAGGGAGGGGGCAGGCCCTTATATGCCCTCGGCCATCTTGCTTTTCGGCGGTGGAAGGGTCTAGACCGTTGGCGCGCTCGATGTCTCCGGCGGTGGGTGGTGGACATTGGTGGTAAGGTTGACGTTGCTCTTGTATGGAAGTTACATGGAAGCAGTTGTTGACTTAGTGATACATGGAGAGCTAGGGATCTTGACTCCATTACATCCCTCCCTCCTCTCTAGGCCGATGCCCTCATCGGCTACTTGTCTTGTCCAGTAACCGAGGGGATGGGCAGCTTACTTCCAGGTGAAACCTTGAGCAGGGCCGTCTCGTAGCGCCATCGCCGACAACCAGGGCACTTCGGTGGACGCGTCTCCTCATGTTCCTTGCGGAGACATGGCTGCGGGAACGATGGGTGCTCGGCGGTGTATTTCTGGCAGGAGGCTACGAGGCGATTCCAGAAGCTCTTACAACTGGAGCATCTAAATTTCAGGAACTCCTTCGGAATTTGGTTACACACTGGACATGGAGCGGCGCTGGAGGTAGAGGCTTCAGCTGGATCCTCGGTGTGAGCTGGCGTGACTGGGGAGAATGCTGGCGAAGGTTCTTCCACTTCCGCTCGCTTGGCCTTTGGTTGCTTGGCCTTGTCCTTCTTCTTGCCCTTGGTTTTATCTTTGGACTGGTCCTCGTCTTCCGTGTCCGAGGATGAAGATGACGATGAGGACGGTGGATGATCGCGGCGTTTGGGTGTCGATTCGGGCGCTCCTCCAGCAACCGACTCCCACGCATTCTCCAAAGACGCGATGGATAGGTCCAGCTCATTGCTACTCTGGATTGCCATTACTCGCTGTTCCAATCCCCGCAGTTCACACCTAAGCTCTTCCACCGGATTGGGGGTTCCTGCTGGCACAATATTCGCGACATTGGAACTGGTCGCCTTGCTGAGATTCTCGGACAGGCCCGCAATGCATTTCATGATCTCCTTCCTTTGATCTGGCATACTCCCAAACTCCACCAACCATGATTGTAACTGCGCCAAGCACCTGATGGTGCGCTCTATCCATCCCTGGCTTCCTACCTCTATATCTGGCATTGGATCAATACGGGGTCTTGGGAACGCCATCCTCCTGAAACAAAAGAACCCAGCCGTCTTACTTACCACTCGATCTCCCATTCTCTCGCTCCACACCTCCGCCTATTCGTACACGTACGCGACATTACCGAGGTGTTCCTAGGTATTCAGGGACCTAACCGTTCTTAGTTACCTTCCCCCTTTACCCTATTGGATGGATCGACTGCCTCAACCCTCCCGTCGACGTTTGGATTCAGGCTTTGGGTAGATGAAGAAAACAAGGTTGCTACGTAAGTATGGCAAGATCTTTTCTATTTTTACATGTGACATAAATTAGACATAAAATTTGAATAATAACCCTGCATGTTTTTTTTTTTTTTTTTAATAACTTTAACATTTTTGTTACAGGTTATCCTGCTTCCTCCTCCGGACCTATATCTACCACTGCAACTTTTCCGGTGTGCAATCGTTTATAATCAACGGTCTTTCGAGGTCGTAGATCATACGGAGTTGCTCTGCTACCGACGGTTGGAGTGGGCAATGCGTTCTCAATGGCGGGTCCTTCCTGCGGTGGTGTGGGTTCCTGCTGCAAGCGTTCTACGTCTGGGGTAACGCAGGTAGTCTCGATGAGCTGCGGCTCATCTTCGTCGTCATACTCGAACCAGAGTTCCAAGTTTGGTTGAGAAGTTCCGGGCGGCGTAGCTGGTACGGGGGCCTCGCGCGAGTGCGGCTCCTACCGAGTGATGGCTTCGTCCGGTACTCTCTCAATGAATGCTGGTTTCAGACGGCTGAGATGATACCTCGTCGTTTTTCCCATTATGTCTTTGACTTCGTAGTTCACGTCAGTGAGTCGTCGTACGATGGTGAGGGGTCCTATCCAGGGATTCCAAAACTTTCGCGTGGCGTCGGTCGGGGAGACCATCTGGCGAGCGTACACCAGTTGGCCTACCTCGAACTCCCTCATATGTCGTCGATTGTTAATCGCCTTTTCTCTAGCGTGCCAGGCTCGTTTTATCTGACTCTCCGCGATCTTCCGGATTTTCTGGAAACAGGGCTCGGATGGGCGTTGCGTGGTTTTGCTGGTACTGGCTAACTCGCTAGTATTTGGAAGTCGTACTTCCCGACCATAAGTTAACTGATACGGTGAGTAACCAGTACTATGGTGGGGTAAGTTCCTGTATGCTGCTAAGGCAAATGGCAGCGCTGCTTCCCATCCTCGCACACTCTCTTGCAGCTTAGCAACGATGTTTGCTAGCGTACGATGGAATCGTTCGCAAACACCGTTGCTTTGCGGGTGGTAAGATGAGGTTTGGATATGGCGGATGTTCCAATTTTCGCAAAGCTCTTTAATCACACCGGAGATGAATGCAGCTCCCCTGTCTGATACGAGCACTTCTGGCGCTCCGTGCGTTGGAAGGTATCTTGTGGTCAGCAGTCGGGCTGTGGTCTCTGCGGTGCAATTTGGTGCAACATAGACTTCAGCATATTTAGAGAAATGGTCGACCACGGTTAAGAGGTACTTGGTGGTCTGGGCTCCTTTCAAGGGACCGACATAGTCAATTCCGACGATCTGTCCTACCCGAGTGGGAAGTTCGGGACGTTGTATTGGCGGATTGAGGTTGTTTGGGGTGTTACGCCTTTGACATTGCGGACAGCTTTGTACAAAGGTTTTAACGTCCCTTGCCATCTTTCGCCAGTATCCATATCGTCGAGCTATACTCTCTGTTACGTCGATACCCGGGTGACCTGCCCAAAGTTGTTCATGGCAATTCGTCAGGAACCATCGTCTCAAAGTTTGTGGTATCAGGGGTACCAATTCTGCGCGCTCGTTGACGTCGACGGCGAATTTCCAGAGTTCCCCGTCCTTCTTGATTCGTGGGTTGGTGTTGGTGTTCTCCAGAGTTCGAATCCATGGATCCAGCGCCTGCGCGGCAAGGAGCAATTCTCGAGGCATACTCAAGCTGGTGATTGCCCCAATCGGAATTCGACTCAGTCCATCAACGTGACTCATCTTCGAACCTGGTCTGTATCGGGCTTCATACTCGTATTCGGTGAGTCTGAGAATCCACCGTCCAATTCGGGACGTGGGATCTCGGATATTCATTGCAGCGGTGAGCGCGGCGTGGTCGGTTTGCAATATAAACCGGCGGCCCAGGAGAAACTCCTGAAAATGGCGCACCGCCCAGACCACAGCGAGCAACTCACGTTCAGTGGTCGAATATCGAGTCTCGGCATCGTTCAATACCCTGCTGGCATATGCTACTGGATGGTTTTCTCCGTCCTTGTCCTGGGACAAAATGGCGCCGATGGCTTTTCCCGAGGCGTCGGTGGACAGCACGAAGGGTAGGGTGAAATCCGGGTACGCTAGTACCGGTTTGGTCATCAGCGCACGCTTCAAAGATTCAAAGGCTGACTGCTGCGCTTCGGTCCAACAGAAGGGTGCGTTCTTCCTCAAAAGTTGGTTCAGCGGGACCGCTATCTCCGAATAGTTCTCGATGAAGCGTCGGTAAAATCCGGCCAGACCGAGGAAAGAACGGACGTCTCGCGCAGTGGCTGGCACTGGATGATCGCGAATCGTGCTTATCTTTTCGGGATCCATTTCCACCCCTTCGGCCGTCACCACGTGCCCAAGGAAACCGACACGGTCCTTCAGGAACTCGCATTTTTGCAGATTCAACTTGAATCCTGTTTCTTCAAAACGCCCCAGCACTGTCCGCAGCAGTTCCAAGTGGGAGTCCACATCCTCGGTGAAGAGAATGACATCGTCCAAATAGATCAAACATCCATTTCCGATGACTCCGTCCAGGACGTCGTTCATGGCTGCTTGGAAGGTTGCCGGCGCATTCTTTAGTCCAAACGGCATGCGCGTGTACTCGAAATGCCGATTTAGAGCAGTGAAGGCGGTCTTTTCCTGCGACTCGGCGGCGACTGGTATCTGGTGATAACCCATTGTCAGATCAAGGGTCGTGAACCATTTACTATTTCCCATCAGGGACAACGTTTCCAGTAGTCTTGGTAGCGGGTACTTGTTTCCTTTGGTGATCGCATTTAATTCCCGATAATCAGTACAAAACCTCCATCGCTGGGGTTCTCCGGGTGGGGTCTTTTTCTTCGCGACCACGATTGGAGCGTTCCACGGACTTCGTGATGGTTTTATGACTCCTTCCGCCAGCATGTCGTGAACCTGTTCCTCCACGAACCCTCTCAGAGCGTGAGGTACTGGATAGGGCTTCCGGCAGGTTGGTCCAGCCTCTCCTGTCTCGATCTCGTGCGACACGTCCATATTGCAACCCTCTCTTCCAGGCTTATCGAAGAGATGGATATTTTGCAGAAGACAATCCTCGATTTTTCTTCGATCTTCACCGACTAGATGGCTTAGTTGCTGATGGATCTGCATGGTCGTATCCTCACGGGAAGGCTGATCGTCCCAAACCTCCACGGGGAGTTCCTCCAGATTCTGCAGTTTCTCGGGTACTACCGCTCCTACTGCCGTAGCTTTCACGGGGGTTGGTCGGGATTTCTTTGGTGCTGGTTCACGTGGATCGTACAGCTGGGGATTCGGATTGGTTGAAGGTCGTCTTTTTACGTTTTGACTCGCTGGGAGTGAAGATCGGGGAGGTTCAACCTTCCTGGATTTCACTTTTAGTTGGCGCAGGTGCTTCAACATTTTGGAACTTTCCCAAACGGCGCCAAGGATCAGTTGTCCGCCCGTCTCGCTGTTCGTCATCGTGACAAGTCCGGTGTCGGTACGTATTTCGATGGGGAATTTTCCTAGCAAGTCTAGGCCCATCAAGTCCAGATGTGAGTCCGGTCTCTTGAAAACGTAGAACCGATGCGAAGTTCTCTTATCACCGATGCGTACGGGTAGTTCCTGCGTTCCCAACAGGGGTAACTTCTGACCATCTGCTCCCCAGAGCTCAGTAGATGTGGGTTTGACGGGGACGCCAGGTACTGGATGTGACAATGCGGAGATGGCGGCACCAGTATCCAGGATCACGTCGCGGTTGTAGTTACCTAAACCGATTTTCATCCGGATCATCGGGCGTGTGGTGCAATTTATGGTGGCTTGGAAAGCTACTATCTCGTCCCCTCGGATTTCTTCTTCCGGGATGTCTTCGGGTGGATGCGTTACTACGGCGGCCGCGGAACTCGTAGTACCTACTCGCGGTTGCGACACCGGCAGCATTTTCTTTTTCCGCAGGCATTCACTTTCCAGGTGCTCTCGAGCTCCGCAAAAATCGCAGAAAATAGCACTCTGTATGCCGTGCGGGCAATTCACAGGAAAATGACTGTAGTCGCCACAGTATAGACATGGGTATCTGGGGTTTGGCGATGGTTGCTTCCAGCCAGATCTGCTTTGATCGGTATGAAGTGGCGTCGTCATCGGACTTCGGTTGTGTCCTTGTGGTGCTCCTTTCTGAGGGCATTTCCCGGCGAAATGTCCAACTTCCCCGCAGGTGTAACATTTCAAGGGATCTTTGTTGAGGACTCCGGCTATGTCCCATTTGAAGTCAGCGACCTTTTCACTCTGAGTGGTGTCTTCGAGATCTTCTGCGCGCTTCACCGCTTCTTCCAATGTGTCCGGTGGGTTACTCTGGAGGAAAGGACTGATCTCCTTGTTGACTCCTCGTATGAAAGCTCGAAGAGTCTTGGTTTTAACCCACTCGTTTCTTTGTGCGGCGGTGAGGGCTATCTCGCTGCGGACGGCGGTCTTCGCGGCGGCGATGAGCTTTTCCGCGAATCGTCGTATACTCTCCTCAGGTTGTCTCTTGGTTGTCCATAGGCGTATCATGGCCTTCTCAGGGTCTTCGCTCTCGTACCATTGGAGGATTGCGTCGCGGAGGTTATCGTACGGATGGGCTCCCAGATCTTCCTGAAGGAATCGCTTGGCTCCTCCCCGGAGTCGAGTACGGAGAAATCGGAGTTTCTGCTCCTGATCCAAGTCGTGGGTGGCTTGTTCTACCTCGGCAAAGAACGAGGCGGCCGAAATGGAATCGGGATCGTCCGGATTCCAGTGTTCTATTTCCAGGAACAAGGATCGTGGAAGGTCTCGGGGTTGTTGTGCCTGACCTTGAGCTGGGGCTTGTGCGGTTCGGAAGAATTCTCCCATCCTAGTCATGGCCTCCGTCATGGCATCGACCAAGTCGGTGGTTGCTTCATTATCACCTTTTCCGTCGTCCATGATGCCGTGGTTTGATAATGGTCACAATTAAAAGAAAAGAACGGAAAAGAAAAGCACGGGCAATATCAGAAAATATTTCACTTCACTTCCCGCGGCACTGAATCGGTAGTCGAGGGGTTAGGCGAATCTGATCCAATATTTACTACTCAAAAGAAATTTTCTCAAACGGTATCAAAAAAAATAAAAATGAGGGATATGCTATTACTATCGATATTATTTAAAACTTTAATAAAAAAAAATTTTAGTATTTCAATTTAATTGAAACTACTCAATGTATTTTAATGATCTAATAATGAAGGTTCGAACCGTGACGCGGTTCGTCCTACGTACCTATTTGAGTTGTGAATTTGGTTCGAACCGTGAAGCGGTTCGTTCGTTATGCTGGTTAAAAAGAACTAATGGTTCGGATCACGAATCGGTACGAAGTTCGATTCGGTACGAATAATTGCTTGGTTCGGGCCGTGAAGCGGTTCGATCTGTAAACTGGTATGGTATGGTTCTGGTCCGCGTACTGTCTTGGTTCGAACTACGAATTTGGTTCGGATGATGTACGGTTACTGTCTAGGGTCGGGTCGGACTACGGTTTGGTCCGAACAAGAGTATGGTTGTAGTTCGAAATCGGGTCGAACTGACTATTAGTACGAACGGAATGCTTGCCAGAAACGAAATCGGCGGAGTGTGGAGTAGTAATGGTTGATAACATGCACAATACAGAGTACGAATTGCGTACCAAACTGAACTCTCTGCGCTCCTCTCACTTTCCGGCTGAATCTTTTGTTTGTACAAAATACGTGTTGTGTACTAAAAGTGTGACAAGTACTTTTAAAATAAAATTCAAAACATATGCAAAAATTACTGGTATTTCTTATTTTAAAGTTCCAAATTTCAGTGGCTCAACCACCTCTCGAACTCAAGGACTGGTATTTGCTTTTGTTTGTGGGTTCTGAAAATCGTAATTTTCGTTGATCCTACCGCTGGTCACCAATTGTAATTTTTATTATTATTAGTTTCTTTTGGGCAATTTACGTTACCTTGAATTGTCAAGATTTGATCCGAGTTTACAATTGTTAAAATTAAAGTTTTCCAAAAGGGTTATTTAGGATATAGTACTTACCGGCGTTTACTATTGTGCGTAGACTGCTGAAGATGAAGATGACTTTACTAAATATGGTAGTTGCGTGTGACCATGCGTAAAAGGAACACTGATTCGTTGCTAAATGATATTATGCGAAATAAAGACGTTACTGAGACTTGTTTGTTACTTTTATGCGTTATCCTAATACCTTCAAATAAATGGTTGAAAACTTTAGTTAAGTGAGGCTAGGAATCTCCAGGTAGAGGGTTATCTTGGACCAAAGGGCTCAGAGGATAAAAAGGTTCTACCTGAGGGATGCCTAGGGTTGCTGCCACCACCTGGGTCGAGTATTGACCTCAGGAAATACCCAAAGATTACTAATTGCAAAATACCTGAGTCCGTTTGAGTTGGAAAGGTTCTACCTTCTGAAATGAAGAACACAATTTGCAAGAAAACACGTAGGATTTTTATTCATAAAAATCATATAAGTTTTGTTACCGTGAAGCGGATTTTCGTGATTCAGATGGAACCACGGCAAGAAATATATTGTATTTAACACGTCCCGTGCGGAAGACGCATACGTTGCGTCATGCGAGTCGGGGCCACCAGGCGGGAGACGCATACGTTGCGTCATGAGCCCCTTCGTTTTCAGAATGTTTTCTTAAAATCCGCCTGGCAGGAAAGTATTCCGAAGCTTGTTTACTTGCAAGAAATGGGTCCAGACTACCCACACAAAGCGTCGTTTGTGATAAGAACGAGGCTTTCACATTGTTTTATCATCTACAGTCACAGCAGGTTCGTTTGCAAGTGATCTTGGTTTTTCCTCAATTTATTACCTTATTTTGTGAGTTTTTCGTGGATTTTTGGAGTGGAAACGTGAAATAATAAAGGTAAGTTGTAATATATACTTCAAAAAGCATGATTCGATGTGTAGGAAGTTCATATTCCTCGATTTTTGTAGTCCGTCAGTGTGCACTCGGTAGGTGCCCAGCTTCCCGTTGTTATCTTATTTGATTTCTTGTTTCATTTCGACTATTTTCAACGAATAAACTAACTTTCATCGCGGTTTTGATCTGTTATTATAGTGAAGTGTTTTTACTGAATTTTTAGTAACGTTTGGTGCCTACCTAATTCATTTCTAGATGACTGATGGGCCATCATCCTCCAAAGTTCCAAGGTTAGTCAATTTTTTAGTCAATTTAGTTAGTTAATTTTTTTCACAGCTTTTATATTTTTCAGGTAGGTAGCAAATACCTATAAAATATTAGGCGAATTGATCTCATTATTATTTTGTTCGACTGTTCAAGTTTTTATTTTGTATGCAAATTTTGTTCAATTGTTCAATTTTTTATTCTTGTATGCAAATTTCTCTGTTTTCCCAGCTGTTCCATTTTTGACTGCTCTTTTTTGTGAATGTTTGGGTTGAAAATATAAAGTATAATTATATAATCTTCCGTGTTATATGATTGAGCTTTGTTCAGTCATTCATTGCAATAAGTGGCAATGAGTGACTAAACAGCTTGGAAACCCACTGATCACACCTGCCAGGCGGATGACGCATATGGTGCGTCATTAGCAAATTTCTAAGAAATCATAGCAATAACAACTTTTTAGTGCCATATCACATATATTTGAAGCATTCTGAGGCGATAGGCGAAAAAAAAGTTTTCCGCTTGGTGGGAAGGTTTACAAAATCAGACCCGCAGTGAACGTGTTAAAAGAAAAATATAACTTCAATAAATTTCACTCTTGTCTTTAGGAGACGGTGCACGAAACTTGCAATAACTATGCGTCTTGACAAAATAAAGACTTTGACTTAGAATTACGACTTTGAAAAATTGCAATTATATATATGACTTATTTTATTACGTTTTTTTTTTATAATTATACTTATTGTTTTTACTGACTGAACTCAACTTCTTTCACATATACTTCCACAATTACAACGTTACTTTACTTTACAATTTATTTGCTGATACAGCTTCTTTCACAATTTCTTACTTTCTTCTCCAGTTACTTTACAGGGCGTTATGGTTATAAGGGGGGATTTTTGCCAGATTTTATTGAGAGAAAGCGCTTACGTGGTTGAGGGAATGGTGCTCACCCTTTTGCCGAGCTTGGATCCAGATGTGAATCTCCGTAGCAGGTTTGTTGCGTCCAGGGCCTCTTCTGCGTAATGCTTGTGGGGGATGCCTGGGATCGGGGCAGACTTGCCTCGGTCCGGGGTCGAACGGCGTACCGGTTCTTGCGGCGATATGGAGATGGGCGGCAGATTCTTGTGTCCCGCGCCTTGGCTACTCGGGAGAAACACAAGAAATCCGACTGGCGGAATTCAGTAGAACGGCTATTGGTGAAATGTCCGAAGAATCACTCACTCACTAGTTCTCAGTTCGTTCACCGACACAGAAGTTAGAGGGGATGAGTACTGCTAGTTGGGTTCGACTACAATCGAGACGCGTGGCTGACAGACTGAGGCGCGAGGGAGGGGGCAGGCCCTTATATGCCCTCGGCCATCTTGCTTTTCGGCGGTGGAAGGGTCTAGACCGTTGGCGCGCTCGATGTCTCCGGCGGTGGGTGGTGGACATTGGTGGTAAGGTTGACGTTGCTCTTGTATGGAAGTTACATGGAAGCAGTTGTTGACTTAGTGATACATGGAGAGCTAGGGATCTTGACTCCATTACACCTTTATCTACCCTTCCTGAAATTGAGGGATCCCGGTCAGCCAGTGAACCTGCAGTGCCTCCAGCAACTCCAAATTACACTATGCTGAATGATGACCCGGAACATGTGATGGGAACTGCCTCTAGGCAAGTCTCGCCAGCCAGTCTGTCTTACCATCCAGCCAACCAGTCGCCAGAAGTCCTCCCTAACCCAGAAATTGCCCAACCTGCTACAGGAGTCCAAGCACCTGCCATGGAACAGAATAGACGCTCTACAAGAGTTCATCAGCCACCTTCGTATCTCAAGGACTATGTACAATAATTTTTTGAAGACCTTATATTTTCCGTTTTTTTTTCTCTTGAGACATAATTTATAGTTTTATTTTCTTTTTGACTGTTCGTTTCTACTCATCACGTGTCAACTTTTTTGTTATTCGAATTTTGATAGTTTTTTCTAAGTGGGGGAGACTGTTAAGAATAAGGATATGGATTGGCGGGATAAGAGTTAGCTGATAAGATAAGGATTTATGTGTTTCACATGTTTTATTCAAGAGACTTCTTTTATCAACCAAGTTGTAAAATCTTCTTCTCAAGCCTTCAAATTCAACGACTTTACAACACTAGGTACTCGATGTCGATGTTGAACAGACGAATTAGGCATCACGGGATGCTGTGACCCATAGACAACAAGGACAGTAGGTCTTTAGGTTAAGAAGCTGCCAGCCACGAAATAGTAATTGATACTGCAATGATGCGTCGATTCCTATCCAGTTGTAAGAGGAGCACTGATGGTCCACGACGAAAATGCGATAGCCTGGAGGTGAAGGGGGGAATGAAACCGTAAAGAGTCCAGGAAACATGTACGCACTTGCCGGTATTTAGTTAGTTACTTCACTGGTCGGCGGACCCTCTGAGCCGATAACACCACTGGCTTATATCTATTCTAAACAGTCTTTTCCTTTAAAGTAAACAGGAAAATGATACCCTCCTGGCAGAGCGACAACGAGGTTTTGAAAATGTAGATTTTCTCTCTTGTTTTTGAACTCCCATGTTTTCATGAGATTGATGGGGGATCAGCTGTGGCCGCGCTCGTTACGGCGTCTTTTAGCGACGAGTCTTGGACCTGCTCACAGAGCAACGGAGACAAGTTAACAGAGAATAAAGCTAACGTTAAAATGGTGTGCAAGCATTTTTGAGGCTGCCTCAGTTGCGCCATCTAATTTCAGCTAGGATTGAGGAACTACTACAGAAGTGGTGGGGGGAGAGGACACACTCTTCATACCGCTTCTTTTCAAATCCTTTCAAATGACCAGATATTGATAACTTTTCGTTTCATCATGATTTGGATTTGCAAAAATTACTTAGAAAATCCAATTGAGGCAGAAGGTATTTTCCAAGTTGACCTTACAATTGAAGACTACAGGGGAAGAACACACCATGTCCCATTTTGTAAACTTTTCAGGAAACAATTTTTCCCGGCAAAAACCCAATATTAGTTCGAATTTGGTCGATACAATTTTTTTTAAAATGGAATTTGTATCTCAGCGTACTGTAGAATGCGGTGGTACAATCAAAACTACTGCAAAAAGTATTTTAAAACTCCATAGTGCTATCCAAAGTTGCAAAGGTCCATTTGTACAGGGGAAGAACGCACCATGAACGTGTATTGCTGGTTTTATTCATACTATCCTACCATAACAATTCTCTCTTTATCAGGGCATAACGGTTTCGTGACATTTAATAATATATATAATGATTTGGTATTTTCAAAAGTTCACTCACGAAGAAGTTTTGCAAAATATTTTAATAGAATAAAATCCAGGAAATTCATTAAATGAATTTTTTGTTTCACCGTTTTCAAGAAAACAAACACAAGTCTCATATAAACTTATTGGTATGAAGAAAATAATAATGATCGCCGCTAACAATCGAAAATAATACTGTGAAACTCAGGAAACCCGCATGAATGCGTGAATCACAGAGATCCATCAGGTAGGGGAATACGACCTGGGGGAGGGAGCCCGAAAGTTGGCACGTTCTTCCCCTGTACGGTGTTTCGTTTCTCGCATTTTTCTCCTATATTGGATCGTTTTGGCCCATTTTGATTGTCACCATCGAGTCCGCCGTGAAAAATCTATAAGAAACCGTCATAACCTATTTTTCACAAAAAATCGACTTTGTGCGTTCTTCCCCTGTGGTCTTCAATTGTTGTTCTCCCTATCGCCAGTTGTTCAAATGTTCAATCGACAACTGCCACCCATAGAAACGTTTTAAACCCAGTGTATTATTGATAATCGCGAATACATATCGCGAATATAACTAAATGTTATCAAATTAATTACTTAGATGCGGCCGGTAACGCACCAAGGAGAAAAATATGTGATAAACAAGGTGACTTGTTGTGATGAGGTTGGGAACAAACGATCGTGAACGCGATCTGTTGCAGTCCGCTATAACTACGTCCTGGAGCTCCACCAATCAGAACGCTTCTCGGGCTCCCAGATTCAGCTTTCAGCCCAGTGGACCTGCTACTTCGGGGAAGCCGTGAGTTCGAGCCTCGCCACGGTGGCGTATTTTCGTGCGAGCCAGGCTCAGCCCCACTCATCCCAACCCAGTAGAGTGAGGCAATGGGGAGCCATGAGCGAAATCATCAGAACAAATTCTGATCTTCCCTTTGGAAGACAGCTGATTACGTCCGCCACGCCAGGAATGGCAGTCTGACAAAAATCCATCCTGAAATAGTTGTTTACTTTACTTACTACTGCTACTCATGAGATCGACTTTTTTCTTTTCCCCTGGTATTTCTTATCGCTATAATCAAACAGAAAGTGCCTCATTGTTATAAGTAACTACAAATACAAAAAAATATGTTGCAGTTTGAGTGCCTCATTTTTATAAATACAAAACGTTGTGACCAATTGGTGAGATATTCCATTTTCCGAGTTCAAATTCTTTTCCGAAATTCAAATTACAGTGGCAGTTTTCACAGATCAGGAGTGATTCTCCGCCAGGGGCGGCTACTGATAGGAGCATAGGCGCATGTGCACCCCCAGCCAATTTAAAAAAAAAAAAATCTAAGTTCGTTCCTCTTCGTTTGAAGAGTAAGTTGGCTAGTGTCAGAAGACTCGATCGTAGGTACTGTGCTAGTTGAATCTACGCGCGAAAACTGTGGCGGGAGCTCCCTCTTTTCTGACCAATCACACCCGTTTGGAGCATCACCTTTCCTCTGCACCCTTTCTGGGGAAAGTGACGTCATCTTGACATCTTTCGAGGGAGGCAGGCACGTGAGATTGACCAATCAGAGAGCAGGACATTTTCTCGTCTTGAGCAGAATTGGTTCGTTGCTCCCCCGTCAGAGAGCTCTGCAATCCGGATTTCCTTATAGAGAAATAAGTAAACAAACAAACCTGATGAGGGAATTCCGTTTTACGTTTAGGTACTACCGTTTCGGTACACACTGTTTTGATCAAAGTATTGTGATTACTTAGGAGTGTTGTTACTACAGTAGGTACGAATAGTAGTTTACATTAAAGTAAAGTAAACTATTTGCGTTTGTTGATTGTGGAAAAGTGCGACATTCGAGAAACTGGCAGCCCCTTGCTGTCTCTCCTTGGACTCCAGCAGACATTGAAATGTAAAAACCGTGCAGATTCGTAACGTAAGTTTTAATGTCCACTATTATAAGAAGGTAGATTGGCTTTGTGGGTGTGAAGTGACTAACTGACAATTTCGCCTACTTTGTTCTACCAACCGAAATGAGGTTTGAGTTAAAGACGGCATAAGTGATCTCCCATTTAGCCAAAAAATTGAAAAACGCATTGGCTGTCTCCCATAATAACGCTCTGGTAGATTTGCGTATATTGGGTCGTCAAAATATAATGCAACAACTCGACAGTGCACATCGTCATAAGATCGAAAAAAAAGGTACATTTTTTATCCCGAATCATTGATTGTATCGAGTTCCGTGGTGTTTTCGAGCTAGCTGTGCGTGGGCATGATGAGAGGGAAGATTCTTCGAATCTCGGAGTTTTCAAGGGGCTCGTTAATTTGACGATGTTTTGAATCATCACAGGCAAATATACATTTCAGTTATTGCAATTGGATGAATTTCTTGGGTTGATGATCAAGTATTTCAGAATTTCTGTTAACCACTAGAGAACATGTTTCATGTCTATTTACTACGTATTTAGTAAGGTTTGCAATTTTAAGATGAAAAAGTTACAAAGATTTATCCCATTTGCATATCGTTGAAATTTCTATTTGGCAGAGAAAATCACCTATTCTGTCCCTTCTCGATAGCCTCTCCTGATCTCTGTGCACGTGAAGTTGAGTGCTTTGGGCAAAATCCTCATTGATAAAACTTTCTGCTTGAAACACGGTTTATTTAAGTTTTGACGTGATAACGTCTTATAAATTGGTTTACCGGGAGACACTTCAAGAAACTGCGTTACGCTCCGCTCACGGAGGGGGTGCAGCTCGGCGCTCCCTAAAGGCGGGCGGCCCCTCCCCTTCCCCGGCGCTCACAAAAGCGGGAGCGCCCTGCCCCCCTTCCCTGGCACTCACTCCCCCCCCCCACCCATGGGAAATACCTACGGGAAATACCTACTCTGTGCAACTTGACAAAGAATTTTATTTTATCCTTCTTCCTACTATACGAATGAATATTAACATTAAAATTATTTTACCACTCAAAGTCGTTGTCACGTAAAACTTTCGCCCGTATACCGACTTTACAGGCAACAACACAGGGTTTTTCACCAATTTGAGATTGGTACCATTGAATTGTTTGAGAAAAAAATCGATGTTTTTGTTTACATCGATGGTGGGTTTTTAAAATATCGATGTTTATGATCGATGACGCAGCTCTAGCACAATGTACAGGGTGTTTACAAAAGGACGCTCTTTTTAAAAATGCCGAAAGAACTCTTTAATTTGAACAAAAAACAAAAAAGGACATCATTGGATTCAGGAGAACCTCCCGTTTAAGTATGAAATATTACATCATTCATGTGACCTCCCCTGGCCTGTTGGCACACTGTGACACGGTTAAGGAAGTTGGCGATGACTGCCCCACAGTTCTCCCTGGTGAGATTGTGGATGACTCTCCGAATTTCTTCCTTCAAATCCGTGATCGTGTGAGGTTTTCGCTCGTACGCTTGAGACTTCACAAACCCCCATAGGAAGAAGTCGCAGGAAGTCAGGTCGCATGACCTTGCCGGCCAATTTTGATCTCCTCGAAATGAAATCAAACGATTTGGAAACCTTTCATGCAACAGTGTTAAGGTCTCTGCAGCACTGTAGCATGGGGCTCCGTCTTGTTGAAACCATAGCTCGTTGATATCGATTGTATCAAGAAGAGGCCACAGAAAGTCAGTAATCATGGTACGATAGCGTTCACCATTAACTGTCACTGCCTGCCCTTTCCCATTTTCGAAAAAATAAGGGCCGATAACGCCGCCTGACCAAAATCCGCACTAGACGGTCACACGCTCTGGATGCATTTCTCTCGCTTGAATTTCGTGAGGATTTTGTGTTCCCCAAAGGGAATAATACACCGGAGTGATACTAGATAACAGATATCATAACAACAATGTTACCAACTCAACCACAAAAAAATGGCGGCCAATTCAAAAAGAGCGTCCTTTTGTATTTACAGTAGGACAATGTATTTTCGAACGTTTGTTGTCTGTGATTGTTTCTCAAGTCTCAACTCCGCCAATGTCTGTGGAATGAAGTAGTTTACCTTTATGAGGATAAGTGAGATTTTTTTTAACTAAAGTTTTCATAAAATGCAGCACCTTTTTCATGAGGTTCTACTTTATTTCATCTTCAGTACTGCTCAGATTGTAGGTAATAATGGTTTCTATAAGAAGTGGAGACAGAAAGAATTGATTGCAAACAACAATAGTCTGTTTAATTGAAAACATCAAGGTACTTTCATGACTGGACAATTCATTGTTAACAGTTCTGAAGGGTAGAGATATTACTCGTAGTTAAAGCAAGTAGAAGTCGTTGATACAGAAGAGGTCAACTGAACTGACCTTGGAAGAACATTTTATATAGTTACAAGAATACGCTAGACTACTTCAACAGATTATCGAGTGACATTTGAAAATTATATGTACAAAAGAACCTAATTAAATAACAAGAAAACAAGTGAATTGAATAACTAAAAGCTGGACTTGAATATTCTCAAGGTGTTGTCAGCTCCACCGGAAACAATGAGAGGGGAGTGAGACCAGTTCGTGCACATAACCTTATCTTCGTGGCCGTTGAGGTCGTAGAGCGGCACCTGGGGGCTCCGGATGTCCCAGAGCTTGACTGCGTTGTCGTAGGAACCGGAGACGAGGAGGTTCTCTCTGTCCGAGGACCAGCTGACCGAGGAGACCCAGTTTTTGTGCGACGTTAGCGTCACTTTGACGATCTGTCCCTCGGTGGACCTCGGGTCGTAGAGTCGAATGTGTCGGTCGGCGGAACACGTCGCCAGAAGGTTGTTGGCTTTGGAGAACTGGATGTTGAAGAAGGATTTGTTACCTCCGATTTCTCGAACCGACGAGTTCATTTCGGTGTCCCAAATCCTCACCGTGTGGTCCCACGAGCACGTCGCCAGTTCAACGTTGTCGATCCAGCACATCCCAGATATGCACTCTTTGTGGCCTTTCAGCGTCACCTGCGGCGTTTTGGTCTGAGAGATTCCCGATTTCCTGGCCTTTTTGTGCTCGCTTTCCCCGTCGTCATCGATCAAAGACCAGATTTTCAGCATTTTGTCCCAACTTCCAGAGGCGAATCGATTTCCATCAGGAGCCACAGCCACACTGTCGACTGACCTGAAAATGAAAACAAATCAATATTGTTACGAACCTCTCCCGAAGCATGTCGAATTCACAAAAATTGTGGAATGTTTCTTAACAAATGAGGAATTTCACCCTGTCGGAATTTCCTATTTTTGACCCCAAAATCGGATTCAGCACCTCGAAAAACCACCTGAGGCAAACTTTCAGCCCGAACTTCCTAATTTACGAATAAACAAAACAGTGTAGAAAATACCAACGTTCGAAAAAGCCGGGAAAATGACGTCATGCTGGAATAGTTCATTTATGGCCGCTTGAAGCGCTGAGATCGAGAAATCCATAGTCCCCAGATGCAAAATTTCACGAAACAGTAAAGTTCGAAATCGAAAAACTGAAGAAAAAAATAGAAAAGGCAAGATGGGGAAAATTAGGTTTCCCCTGTTTTTGTTTGATAACTTTCCTCTTAGAAAACACGATTTCGTCGTCCCAATGGGCAACACTGGGAGGAGCCGGCGGTCCGAACAGCCCAATCAGCGAGCGTTCCCGCTTCACATCCGTTTTCCTGGTTAGTTTTGAAATCAAAAATTTTGATTGTCTCCCAAAAATAACAGGAGACTTATTTTCCGAAATCAGCCCGATTTTCATCTATCCCACACCATTAACTATTCAGGAAAAATGCAAACAGAATTCGGTGAAATTCCTCATTATCTATCCTCGTAAGAAGCTAAAAGTCGTTCAGGAAGCTTCTGGGTGGTTTCATTCGATTCTAAAATCGTCTGTATTTGAAATATTATATCAAACTTCACTTTCAAATTTTGTTTATTTGATTTTTGGATCTTAGGTTCCTAGACATGTGAACCACCCAATGTATTGCTCGACTATAAAAATCTAGTATTGAAAATTTAACGAATGAGCTCCCATTAGTGGTTTGTTTCGATTCTGACAATTTAATGCTCTTTTAAATAAATGAAATAATGCATTGAAAGCTTTAGAGTTTTTTTTTTTTAAGTTCAACCTCCATTTTCACCTCAATAAAGAGGAATTTCACCGAATTCTGTTTGCATTTTTCCTGAATAGTTAATGGTGTGGGATAGATGAAAATCGGGCTGATTTCGGAAAATAAGTCTCCTGTTATTTTTGGGAGACAATCAAAATTTTTGATTTCAAAACTAACCAGGAAAACGGATGTGAAGCGGGAGCGCTCGCTGATTGGGCTGTTCGGATCGCCGTCTCCTCCCAGTGTTGCCCATTGGGACGACGAAATCGTGTTTTCTAAGAGAAAAGTTATCAAACAAAAACAGGGGAAACCTAATTTTCCCCATCTTGCTTTTTCTATTTTTTTCTTCAGTTTTTCGTTTTCGAACTTTACTGTTTCGTGAAATTTTGCATCTGGGGACTATAGATTTCTCAATCTCAGCGCTTCAAGCGGCCATAAATGAACTATTCCAGGTTGACGTCATTTTCCCGGTTTTTTTAAACATTCGTATTTTCTAGACTGTTTTGTTTATTCGTAAATTAGGAAGTTCGGGCTGAAAGTTTGCCTTAGGGGGTGTTTCGAGGTGCTGAATCCGATTTTGTGGTCAAAAATAGGAAATTCTGACATGGTGAAATTCCTCAATGCCCTTTAGATTGAGGGCTATTCTGTAAAATAACTCGTTACATTACAAACAAACGTGGGTGACTTATTAGAAGTTAAGTAACTGCTAGAGAGCAACTGTAGTGAAACAACTTTCTGTTGAGGGAGTCAACCAACCTGATGTGCCCCTTGCAGACATCTGTACACCGCACGGTGTTCTCGTCGACGTCCCATTCCCAGATCATGCAGGTCTGATCCTGCGACGCACTCACAAAACTCGCTACGGGACCATCAGTTTTGAGCCAAGCGACTGCTTTGATGGGCGACGTGTGCGCAGGGACTGACAATTTGTGGACTCCCTGGGTGGTCCACAGGTGGACTGAGGTGTCGTAGCAGCCTGAAAACAGTGAGAAGTACTTTAGTGAACAGTAGAATATTGAATCTGTAAAAAGTTTAGAAAAAGTAAACAACTGTTTATACTTCGAGATAGGGTTAAAGAAGAACTAAACTAATATGAACTTGAAAGAACTATATTATACAGTACTTGGAATAAACTTAAATAATATTATGAGCAGTAGTACATTTTATTTGATTGGCACTACGGTCCTTTGAAAACCAGGGCCTTCTCGACAATGGATTTCCATTCCTTCCTGTCCAGAGCTTGGGTCCTCCATCTACGTACTCCAAGCTGGATCAGGTCCTCCTCTACGTCCTCCAGCCAACGCAGACGTGGTCTTCCTCTCATTCTTCTTCCACCTGGCATCCCATACAAGGCTTTTCGCGGATATCTCGCTCCAGGCATTCTTTCTACGTGGCCTAACCACCTGAAGCGGGCTCGCCTGATGAATGCCACTAAATCGGGCTCTCCATACAGGTGTCTCAGCTCATCATTCCTTCTGATTCGCCATTCTCCATTCTCGTAAATGGGGCCAAAGATTATACGTAAAATCTTGCGCTCCCAGCAGTTGAGGAGTCTTTCATTTGCGGAAGTCAGGACCCATGTCTCACAGCCGTACGTGACTACTGGGCGCATAATGGTCTTACAAATTGTGATCTTACTCCGACGGGATAGTCCTCGGAATTTCAGAGCCTTCTGTACTGCCCAGAAGCATCTGTTACCGGCTGCTATACGTGCTTTTATTTCAGTTGTTACGTCGTTGTCTTCCGTTATCATGGCGCCCAGATACTTGAATTCATGGCAGACAGGGAAATCCTGATTCCCAATCCGAGAGGTGGTTTGCGTCAGAGGAGGTTTTCTGGAGGTCTTCATGTACATAGTCTTTTTCTCGTTTATCTTCAAGCCTCTTTGGTTTGCTGCCCGTTCAAACTCCTCGACTGCTCCTGAAAATGCAGGTATTGTTCGTGCCATGATATCAACATCATCTGCGTATGCCAAGTGTTGGGTGAGCCAGTTATGGATAGTTCCACCTGGGTTAGTGCGAATATCCCTAATAGCGCCTTCTAAAGAAAAATTGAAAAGGGTTGTGGCCAGTGGATCACCTTGACGTAGGCCTGTGTTCACAGGGAAGTTCCTGGCTAGGGACCCCAACACCTTGACTCTGCATGAGGCGCTCTGCATTGTCATTCTGACAACACGCACAAGCTTTTTAGGGATACCAAAAGTCATCAGGTCTTCATAAAGCTCTGAGAATGCTGTCGTAGGCTTGTTTGAAATCTATGAAAAGGTGATGAAGATCAACATTATGTTCGTACGTTTTCTCCAGTGTCTGGCGAAGTGTGAAAATGTGATCCACTGTGGATCGATTGCGGCGAAAACCACAATGGTATTCGCCTATCTCCCGCTCCATGTGTTCTACAAGCTTTTGGTTTAGCCAACAAGTTAATATCTTGTACGCTGTGCACATCAAGGCTATACCCCTATAGTTTGAGCAAACCATTTTATCGCCTTTTTCATGTATTGGGAAGATGCCTGCAATACTCCACTCGTCGGGCATTTTCTCTTCATTCCATATCATCAGGATCAATACACCAGGAGATTCACAATTTTTCTGGTTATTGATAATACCAAAGATTTCCTCTCGGGTTGGCGGATCTATTTGATCAGCATTTGAGTCCGTCAGGTTTATATTCACTTCTTGTACATCAGAGGTGTCCACATTTAGTAGGTCCTGGAAGTAGGTGGTCCATTGTTCAGCTATTTTTGCGGGGTCTGTTATCAGGTTTCCATCAGTATCCTTGCAAATGGTAACCTTAGGATTGTACCCTGCTTTCATTTGTTTCAGCTCCCCATAAAATTTTCTTGTTCTGCCACTATCAAAGGCTTCTTGCAGTTTCTCCAGTTTCTTCCGGTCAGAAGCACGCTTCTTCTTCCGGCACATGTTCTTTGCAATTGCCCGTCTTTCCCTGTAAGTCTGTATGGCACTCCTCGTTTTCCTGTTCATCTTTTTAAGCCTGGCTTCGTTCCTATCTTTAAGGACGCAGTAGTACATCAGAGCTGAAATTGAAGGTGGGGGGGGGGGGACGGACATTGTGATTACGTGGTCATTCGGATCTGAACTTGCGGATTAATCGTACTTCTGATCTTATTTAATTACAACTTTAATTACTCGTACTGGTTCTTGATTCTTGTATGCATCTGTAAAACGGGGTAAGACTGAACTGGGCAGTGGGTCTGGCCTCTAGCGAGGGGCGCCTGAACTTGAACTTTGAACGGAGCCAGCAGGGAATGGACGGGAGGATCAAACAACCATTTCAGGTTGGTTTTTCGTCCGACCGCCATTCCTGATATCACGGACATCATCAGCTGTCTTCCAAAGGGAAGATCAGAATTCGTTCTGATGATTTCGCTCATAACTTCCCATCGCCTCACCGCCCTGGGTTGGGATGAGGGGGTAGATGAGAGCCCCAGACGCACAAAAACGCACGCTGCCGGCAATGATACTCGAACCCACGACCCCCGCAGAAGTCGGTCCAAATTCTCCCGCCAAACAACGCTCGTCCCAGCGATCGTGGGCTAGATTTGACTCTGTAGTTGACGTAGAATCTACTAATGTCGATGCTTGGCAGGGAAATGGGAGGATATCGTAGGAGACCGTGTAAATTCATCAATATCTGACAGAAACCTCTAATAGTTTTTGCCCGTTGCAAGGATTTTTGTACTCTCAGACACACACGAAACCTAATTGATCTGAGAGAGAGAAAAAACAACCATTTTATTCAAATAAAATTGGCGAGCTGCTATTCGCCATACCATAATAATCGACATTTACAGACTAGGTCCTAACAAATACGTTAATAATAAGATAATTCATAATATTTCAAACAAATCCAAGATTTTCAACAAAAACAAATAATTATATAGATATTTTAGTTATTTATAAACAAAATATGTCGATTGACTATGTGCAGAGTGTCTCTCATTGTAGTCAAACACAGTTCAGATAGGTCGGCCTTCTTTAGCTTGAATTTTTTCTTAAGTTGCATAAAAGAGGGGGAGTAAATTCCACTCTGCAACCTTGGCAGACTCAGATGCGAAAAACTTGATTTTTTTTCTCGTAAATTAGCATTTACAAGTAAAATTGGAGGTTTTACACCTCAATTTAGAGGTTTTACGTATCAATTTGTAGGTTTTTCCATTCCAAGTTGGAGGATGATGGAAATGGCTCGTTTCACATCAACTTTGAACGCCCCGCTTCTAGAAGGCGGAAAAACCCGGTGCGTCTGGAAATACCTACTCTGTGCAACATGAAGAAGACATTCCCTTTCCAGTATCCCTCCCTTCCAACTGCCATTCTTTTAAAGGTGCCTATTCACACGTTAATTTGTAGTTACTGCTTTCCCACAATAAATTCTGTATTTCTGTCATCAACTTGTTTAAAATGGAAATCCTCCAAATTGATGTTTGAAATCTCCAATTTGGTGTGTAAATCCTCTAATTCGACGTGAAAAGCGTCTGAGCGCTGTGGTTGGCTAACTTAACTCTGACTACGAAGAGAAAAACGCCCCCAAAATAGCGGCTGTAAAAAATTGGCTAGCTCATTTTTTGCGTAGAATTCAAAAATGACAAAATTGCGCAGTGCGCAATCGCACAACCATGCGCAATCATGATCAACTTTGTTTTTTCAAATGAGAACCCCCATTTTTTATTGCAGATTCGGGTTCTACGTCAAATTTTATAAACATTTTACTTCAACAACTTTTTTTTTGGACGCGCGCACCCCGCTCAAAGATGCGCAACCCAGAGACTGCGCCAAAGTTGAGATGAAGGTAAACCCTCAAGTGCGGCACAATACTTAGCACTGTTTTCCCACGCTGAATCGCGTGGTGATGTCCCTTTCTTGATTTGATTTCATTTTACCGTATCTACAGCCGAAAAAGTCACTTTTTGAGGGGGAAATCATCGATTTTCCGTGGAATTTTTTCCGAGTATTGTTTTTTTCTCGAATTATTACTCCTTTGTGCAGGTAGACAATACAGTTTACATTAAGAGAAACTGCCGTATCCAGTTGGTGCGTGATCTTGTTCACGGTACATTATCAATGTGATGATGATTTGCAATGAGAACGACGAAAAGAGATCCTTTCTGATCGTGTCATTTATCGAAAGTTCTGATGAATTGGGACAGATGTATGTTTTCTCCTGTCAGCAATGCAACCGATTTTCTCCAAGGAAGAAAAACGTGACATGGTTAATTTTTTATATTTTATTAGGATGATTCATTACCCTTTGTAAGAAAATCGATGATTTCCCCCTCAAAAAGTGACTTTTTCGGCTGTAGATACGGTAAAATGAAATCAAATCAAGAAAGGGACATCACCACGCGATTCAGCGTAGGAAAACAGTACTAAGTATTGTGCCGCACTTGAGGTCTACCTTCATCTCAACTATGGCGCAATCCCTGGGTTGCGCATCTTTGAGCGCTCGCTGAGCGGGCTGCGCGCGTCCAAAAGAAAAAGTTGTCGAAGTAAAATGTTTATAAAATTTGACGTAGAACCCGAATCTGCAATAAAAAATGGGGGTTCTCATTTGAAAAAACTAAGTTTATCATGATTGCGCATGGTTGTGTGATTACGCACTGCGCTATTTTGTCATTTTTGAATTCTACTCAAAAAATTATGAAGAATAGCGTTAATCCGATTTTTTTTCCTACACTATTAGAGAAAATAAGTGGGGGGAGCGTTGTTACTTGGAAACCCTGTATAGCGAAGTTGAAATTTCTCAAGTGTTTACTTAATTTACCACTAGTGGTGAAAAGAAAAAATCCAACAAGTTATTGAAAAAGAAATGAAGAGCGAGATTACTTCCCAAGGCCTAGTAAGTAGGTAGTATTTGAGCAGTTTCTAAGGTAGCGAGTGAAGAACTAACCTGTAACAATGGCGAAGTCTGAGACGTCAACTGAAGATACCCAGTCATCGTGAATCAGACAGTCCAAAGCTTCGGGTGGAGGATGTCTCTCCAAATACTCAATTTCCACCACACTCTCCAACGATATCCCTGCAATGAGAAGGTTGATTACAAAATTACGTGTAGGGGAAGGTCCCCAGGTTTGGTCAGCGTCAAGGGTTGGTCAGTCTGTTATTTCTCCAAGGGAGAATCACGAGGGAATTTTGTTTTGTCTACCACAGGCTAGGTCTATTTAAGGCAACACTGCGTCAAAAGTTTTTTTTTGGGTTGGCTACATTTGTTATCAAGTTATCAAGTGATAAAACACAATGTGTCACACACATGTGTTTGGGAGTCACACACACTTTGGGGGTCACATGTCATGTGACCCCCAAAGTAAAAAGTTCGGTTTCTCACTGCCTGCGTGTTCACAGTCACGGTAAGTGTCTTTATGTAAATATTTTCATACACTTTTCTAGTCTAAGATGTCCTCGAAGTTGTTCACTAGTTAGAATTTCTTTTTGTGTTAAATTACGACTGGAATCGCAGTATTTCGAAAGTCTTGACAGGCGACAAGGGTCGGTCAGTTTTTTGCAACAGGGGTTGGACAGCATTTTGTCGTGTGGGTTTGGGTGACAAGGGTTGGTCATGTGATGTTGCACTTTCCCTGCTTTTGAAAAACCCTTAAATCCCCCTAATTTTGTGACTGGCTCCCAAAAATGTGATGAACTAGGTTTTGGGCATTAATGAGCTCTCTAGTGGCGCTGGTAACAACTTTCTAAGCCCTGCTACATCCACTCGAAAAATTGAGGAAGTTATGTTGAGAAAACCTCAAAATTGTCACTAAGTTAGGGGGTTTCACGGCATTTCTCATGATTTACTTAAATTTGTTCGTTTTTATCTGTTTCAGATGAATAATAGGATTAAAAAAAACAAGCCTTCATCTCAAAGAAAGTGATATTACTTCTTATTGTTAAATTTACCATCAAGTATGACTTTTCTTAAGTTTAATAATGAGTGTTTATTGGAAATATTCCGGTTGAAAAGTTAATAAAACAATTTCAATAAATGTATCTACTATCTGTGATTTAAAAAATAAGAATAAAAAGACCTATCGTAAATTTAGAATACTACCTGCATCTCAAAGCTAGTGATATTTACTTCTTATTGTTTAATTTACTAGGTATCAAGCATGACTTTTTTCAAGTTTATCAAAGAATCTTTAATGAAAATGTTGTGGCTGAAAAGTTAATAAACAAACATTTTAATAAAATGTACTTTGAATTATTTGATTTCCTCCTGGGAAACCAGAGCGACAAGCCTTGGTTAGGGAGCCATGACCAACGCTTGTCGCCTACATGACCAAGGGAGGAATTGCGACAAGGGTTGGTCAAAAAATCAAATTTTTAAAAAAAAAATTCCCAAAAATTATTGGTGAGTGTTACAGCGAAAATGAAAATTTTATTAGAAAGGTTAATGGTTAATCTTTCAAAATAAATTTGTTCTGACATTTAAAATTACAGTTTTCAAGGTGTTTTGAGGTCAAAAGAAAAAGGTGACCAATCTAGGGGACCTTCCCCTACGAAAAACTTGATTTAAAAGTCTACTTTTTTTGTCAACTTAGTTATTCAAGGGGAATTAATAGTGCAGTTATGAGTAGAGATTAGGGATGGGTATCGATACTCGATATTATAAAATATCGATACTTTCGTGCCGATACTCGATATTTTAGTATCGATACTGCACTATCCGATATTTTAGGATATCGATACTTTGGATCCGATATTTCTAAATATCGAATATCGATACAGTTCTTGCGGAAAATTCAACATAATGGCTAAAAAATGGAGAAGGTAGAGAGGCTTTTGGGTCATTACTCCTTGGTTGCACAAATAACGTTTATATCATCATGGAAAAAAACACTCTGCTTGGACTCTTGATGGTGAAAAATTAATAAACATTGTTGAAAAATGTATTTTTCTTGAGAATATTGGATAATATTGATAGTTTGTGACACTAAAGTATCGATACTCGATATTTTAAAATATCGATACTCATGCCCTACGATACTTGAGATATCGATACTCGGATACAATACAGTATCGATACAAAATATCGATACTTTTATGACGATACCCATCCCTAGTAGAGATGATTATAGTAAGGCAAAGCCCTCATGGCACGTGAAGTTAGGTAAGATTCAGCAATCGTCCTACAAGGTTAACATCCAGGTTGGAGTCTATAGGTTTTCAATGGTGCTGAATCCAAATTTGAGGTCAAAAACCTGAATTTCCGACCCACCGAAATACCCCATTCTGACAATACGGGTCATTTCAAAATTTGGGGTTATTTCTTGTCACGCAGCTTTTGTGAACACTCTATTTGTCTTGGAAATACAGAATTTTTTCAGGGAGATACAGCAGGTTGGTGTCTACAAAGATCACATTGAATGAATTTCACTAATCAATTAACTCAGATAATTAAAAATCATCTGATCATCAATGATCCCAATTCTCTCTCCCTACACCTGTCACAAAGGGTAGGTTGGGAACCTTGAAAATTTTTGGAGAACTCTATATTCATATTTTAATATAAGTAAAAAATGTTATTGGTCCAGGATACTCTCCTCTTCAGGAATAAATTAGAAACGAACGAAAATTCCATAAATTGGAAGGGGTTTTGCTATGTTTTGATGCTGTCACAAGGTTTTATTCTCTCTAATGAAAAACTCCCCCTACCTAGATTACAGCTTCGGACTGTGATTGCGATAAATAAAAGAGACTCTCCTAAACTAAGATTCTCGTATTTTGAAGGAATAAAAAGGTTTCATGAGTTCAACTCACACTTGGTTTTCTCTCTCCCTACAAAGTCGAAATTATGGAAAAAAAAATTCAAAATTCTATAAATTTGAAACTACTTGATAAAGTGTGCGCCCACTTCAGGATCTGCCTCAGTGGTCAAAACAAAGGACGTTTACGGGAGAAAAAACATAAAAACTTCAACAATAATTTATGGAAAAGTTCGAGGACAAAATAACCCCAAATTTTGAAATGACCCATATAGCACTCGGTACTCTGTTGAAAAGAACGCTGGACAGGGAGGTAACTAGAAATCAGTCGCTGCATTTACAGCTATTCATTTCATTCTCTCCCTTAGGAATGAAAATCGAACGGTGGAGGCAGAAAAAGGCGCCGTTGATAGGCGGGTCATTTCAAAATTTGGGGTTATTTTGTCCTCGAACTTTTCCATAAATTATTGTTGAAGTTTTTATGTTTTTTCTCCCGTAAACGTCCTTTGTTTTGGCCACTGAGGCAGATCCTGAAGTGGGCGCACACTTTATCAAGTAGTTTCAAATTTATAGAATTTTGAATTGTTTTCCATAATTTCGACTTTGTAGGGAGAGAGAAAACCAAGTGTGAGTTGAACTCATGAAACCTTTTTATTCCTTCAAAATACGAGAATCTTAGTTTAGGAGTCTCTTTTACTTATCGCAATCACAGTCCGAAGCTATAATTTAGGTACATCAGAATTATCAGATTCTTCAAGTCTTTCAATCAGTCTAATCTTTCGTAAAATGTGGGTTAATGAAAAGTCAGAATTACATGACCCAGCGGTGTAAATAGTTCAGGTAACTCTTGGAAATGTAAACGGCTTTGAAAAAAAAACTTCTCTCACTGCAATTCCATCTCTCTTCCTACAAACCAGCCTCTTCCCAGAAGTTGTAGGGAGAGAGGTTGTAGGGAGAGAAATTTGTGAGGTCATCACTCTCTACTGGCCTCACCATTATTGATTCTGAACGTTAGAAAAAATACATTACACTATGGCATTCATAATTGTAATTTGAGTTTAATTAAACTTGGTTGAACACTTACCCTGATGAGTGAGGTGGTTGTAGGGATGGAGAAAGTATTTACCTACTCTCAAAGCTTCAACACTTCACAACATAACCCACACAACTGGGAGCTTGGAAATTCAACAAACTTCAGTAGCTTCGGAAGCCATCTTGCAGCAGAGTTCACTTTTGTTTTTCATGACACAAAATAATCGTTTTCCAGGAGTGGGCAGGCATTTCAAAAAAATTGTAGGGAGAGAGAATAAAACCTTGTGACAGCATCAAAACATAGCAAAAACCCTTCCAATTCATGGAATTTTCGTTCGTTTTTAATTTATTGCTGAAGAGGAGAGTATCCTGGACCAATAACATTTTTTACTTAAATTGAAATATGAATATAGAGTTCTCCAAAAATTGTCAAAGTTCCCAACCTACCCTTTGTGACAGGTGTAGGGAGAGAGAATTGGGATCATTAATGATTTTTAATTATCTGAGTTAATTGATTAGTGAAATTCATTCAATGTGATCTTTGTAGACACCAACCTGCTGTATCTCCCAGAAAAAATTCTGAATTTCCAAGACAAATAGGTAGAGTGTTCACAAAAGCTGCGTGACAAGAAATAACCCCAAATTTTGAAATGACCCAGGCGTCTACGAATATCTTCTTATAGTAATATCGTTAGGGGGAAGGTCTTATTAGAGTTAAGTAGCACCTATCTAGTATTCCCTAAATACACAATATCCAGGTAAGTAAAAACCTACGAGCTGAACCAATTTAGTTGTTCGAGTAGGTAAAATGTTGTGGTCACCTCTTTTGTTCAAATGATCTCCCAGATGAGCCCTCAGCAGTTCGCCCGCTGCTATGAAGTCGAACTCCACCTTCTTGGCTGCAGCATTCCCTTCGTGAAATAGTTGATTCACCAAATCATTGAGTTCCTTGGTGGTGACTGAGGACGGCACCGCGAACGGGTTGTCCGGCACGGAGTACTTCTCCTGTTTCGTCACAAAGCGGATCTGCAGTTGATCCGATTGATTGTCAGACGTCATTTTGCCACCCCGAAACTACTGTAATGTCGAAGAATTCGCGAAAATAATACTCAAAACAAGAAATAGTGCTATTAGATCATTCAAAACTAGTTCTCAAAACTAGTCGATACACAACACACGTGATCCAAAATTCAAAACAAAACCAAAATTTTCATTTATCTGTCTTTGGGCTTGTGTGTGTGTGTGTGTCCCTGCGTTGATTGCCTTCGGAAGGTTTCCATGCAAGGCACAGGTAATTCGTCGAAGTATCTTCTTGCTTCTTTCTTCCCTTTTCAATACTTTAGTAAGATTTAATAAGATTGGGGGTGCTGAGTTTTAGAAGTGACAGAGGCAGATTTGAAGGGTGTGAGATTGGGAGGGCTCAGATTGTAGAGGATTTGGAAAGAATAGGAATAGGAGAATAGGAATGCTAGAATGTGATTTCATTTTCTGTTAGGAAGAGGAAGATCTCTTTGAGCGTCGAGCTGTCGAAGTTATTTTCTATGTGCTCCTGGATATTTGTGAGGATATTTTTGGACTCCAGAAATTGAGTCCTTGCAATGCTATACTTGGTACAATCATTTAATAAATGATCGATGTCTGAAATTGCATTGCAATCATTACAGAATGGTGAGGATGCATTGGCGTCAACTGTAAATTTAAATAGAGGAGTATTCCCATGTCCAAGGATTACTCTGTTCATGGTATTGAAAAATTTTTGTGATTCTTTTATGGCGCGATACCAGGGGGTCTTGGTTGGGTCTGGGGCGATGTTTTTTGTCCAATGGCCACGGTCAATGGCCCACTCTTCATGTTGTTGGCGCCAGTTGTTAACTTTTTCCTTTTTGAGAACCCTGACAAGGTCACTATAGGGTAGATTGTTGTGGACCAAGCTCTCCCCATTGATAGCCAAGTCCTTGGCAACTGAGTCAGCTCTGTCGTTTCCAAACAAGCAGCAGTGGCTGGGGATCCACTGGAAGCATATGGCCCCCATTCCTTCTCGATCTGTGTTGGAGGTCTGGCGGTACCTTGGAGTCGACTTCATGGGGGTGGCCACCATTACTGTCAGCCGTGTGGACCTTGGTAGAGTGCTAGCCCGCATCACCAAGGCTCCATTGAAGCCACAGCAGAGGCTGCGCCTCCTCTGCACGTACTCACTGCCGAAGCTAACCTACGGGTTAGTCATCAGTAGGTTTACAGCGTGGAGGCTGCAAGAATTAGATAGAGAAGTCAGCTCTGCTGTGCGCTCTCGGCTGAGGTTCCCACCTGGTGTTCCAAGTGCCTATATCCATACACCGGTCAAATCCAGTGGGCTTGGTATTGTGTCTCTTTCCGCTTGTATCCCTTCTCTGTGCCGCCAGCGCCTGCTAGCCCTTCAGGGGTCGAGCTGGGAGGTCGCCCGTGTTGCTGCTGGTCTTGATTTTGTCAGGCAGCAGTTAGCATGGTGCGACCGAGCAACACCATCTGCTCCAAAACCCAGTTAGTCTGCTGAGTTTGCTGCTGCCCTGCATGAGTCAGTAGATGGTAAAGAACTCCGACAGTGCTCCGAAAGCCTTATCTCATCCCAATGGGTGGATTGGGCTTCGGAGGGCATTGGGGCCCGCGACTACCGGAACTTACACGCCGTCCGCGTGGCAACACTGCCAACAGCGGTACAGTGTTCTAGGGGTAGTCATGGGACAACTCTACCCCTTTGCCGTGCCTGTCGGAGTGGAAATGAACATCTGTATCATGTAGTGCAGCAGTGTCCACGAACTCATGGGGGCCGCATCCTACGTCATGATGCAGTCGCCAAGCAGATAGCAGGTGCCTTGTCATCCAGCAGCTGGGATGTTGAAAGGGAGAGATTATACCACATGCCAAGTGACCAGGGCAAGAAGCCTGACATTGTTGCCGTCAAGCCCAACAGGTCTTGCATTATACTGGATGTCCAGGTTGTTAATGGCAGCATGGACATGGAGCAGACCTGGCGGGCTAAGATAAGAAAGTATGATAGGATGATTTACGGCAAGCAGTGTCAGAGCTAAAAGGAGTGGAACCCAACATCAGGGTGATGGCTGCAACCTTGTCGTGGCGCGGAGTGTGGTGCGGGAAAAGTGCCACGGAGTTGCGTGAGTTGGGCATCTCAGTAGGCGTACTCCATGGTATCACCACCCGTGTCCTGCTCGGCTCATATCTGAACTGGTGGTCGTTTTATAGAGGCACTTCCCTTCATCCCTCTCTCCCACCCCCACCTTCCTCATCTTCCCTCATCCCTAGGGCCGGCGTCGGGTGAGTCCTGGGCGTTCTCCCCATTATATTTGTTTTATTTATTTATTTTGTTTTATGGCGTGTCCCCTCCGTCAGAGAGACCTTTAGTCTTTGAGGGGAGATTATTGAAAAAAATAATGCCTGAAACGAGCTCTTCCACACACTTCCCCCTTCGCATTTGTAACTCCAACGACATGAGAAATGAAGGGATGCTCTGCACTTACCCTATTTAGGCGGGGTAAGTGAGGAGTACGGACAATAAAAACCCTGTGTTGTTGCCTGTAAAGTCGGTATACGGGCGAAAGTTTTACGTGACAACGACTTTGAGTGGTAAAATAATTTTAATGTTAATATTCATTCGTATAGTAGGAAGAAGGATAAAATAAAATTCTTTGTCAAGTTGCACAGAGTAGGTATTTCCCGTAGGTAGTAGGTATTTCCCATGGGTGGGGGGGGGAGTGAGTGCCAGGGAAGGGGGGCGAGGCGCTCCCGCTTTTGTGAGCGCCGGGGAAGGGGAGGGGCCGCCCGCCTTTAGGGAGCGCCGAGCTGCACCCCCTCCGTGAGCGGAGCGTAACGCAGTTTCTTGAAGTGTCTCCCGGTAAACCAATTTATAAGACGTTATCACGTCAAAAATACATCCCTACTGCTCTTGATTTCAGCTGCTGTTTTCAGGATCTGCTGGAAAATGGAAGGAGGGTTGTCACCCAATTGGAGTGCTTTCAGAGCTTGTAAGGCTGATTGGGAGTCGGCAAGTACAATGACATTGGCTGAAGAGTTGGTGTCTAAAACATGTTGGAGTGCTAGTAGGATAGCTGTGAGCTCTGCGTGGAAAATGCTGCAATTGCAATCTTTGGGCTTCGATGAGAACATGGACCTAGTAGTAAGACTAGAAGAATCTAGTATCCCATGGATGCTAGATCCATGGATGAGAAAACGAAGTATCCTTACGCATGTTCTAGGGGAAGCAAAAACTCCTACAATTAATCCACCACTAGTAATACTTTCATGCGGAATTCTGAGATCACAGCCCCATTTTACATTGGAAAAATGTTTGGAACATTCGAATGTTCCACTATCAAAAGTAATGAAGCAATTTTTCTTCCCAACATGAATGAACAATAGTTCTAATCATGACCGGACAATTTGTTTTAATTTTTTGTGAGGCCCCTCGCTCTGAGAAAGATAATAGTATTCCCCTTTCACCATTAATAATTAATGGTTCACCATTAATGAATAATTATTATTTACCCTGTAAGAGGAAGTTAAAGAAATTTTAGAAGTTTTTCACTGGGTAGAGGGTTTTTAGTGAAAGTCTGTTGGCAACACTGCGTGTCTCAACTTGCCGCTTCATGGTTGTTTGTTGTGATTTGATTTGGCTTATCACATTTCACATCAAAATTTCGTAGCAAGAAGTGTCTTTAGAAAGAGTTTTGGTCTATGGAATGCTCAGCATCCTTGAATTTGGGTGAGAGTGTCTCCAGAGCGAACTTAATTTTCAAGTTGTGGTGTTTTGAAATAGTACAGCGACTGATCATCGTTGAAAATGAGCCAATACGGAGCCAACAAGGTGGCGACTGCCGTCCTCCTGGATACGAGCCCTGGTAGGTATTCTTGTATTGGTAGGTCTTGTTTAGCAGCAGAATAAGGGAATAAACTGCATTCAACAATAATCATCCGTTTATAGAGTAAACCTCCCATCACCCGGACAGTATGACATAAAATATCCTACCTACCAATTAGGAGACTGTGTAAGCAGCTTCCTATACCTACGGTATACCTTTCTAGGTAGGGTGGAGTGGGGTAATTGCGTACTAAAATTTCAATAGTTCAACTTTAACCTCACATAGCTCTGCCCCAGTTACAGCTAGAGTAATATTTTTTTCTTTAAAATTTACGCAATTTAATGCTGATTACAATCGCTGGATTGATATCTTAATTTTTCAACTTCTTCGTAGCTCTCAGCTCTATTTTTTAAAACGACCTCCTTGCTACACATTTCCCCGGTGAAATGGGGCAAATGTGTAAGTGGTTCTGTTTTCTAATTTCTTATCAACTCAAATATTTACGGGGCAAATGCGTGAAAAGGCCACTAAAAACAAACAAAACGGGATAAGAATTTTTTTGCGACATTTTTTCCAGTAGAAACAAACTTTTTTCTCCAACAAGTGCTAACAAGGGGGAAATAAAGGAAGGATATTAGTGATAAAAAGAAAGGTCAAACCAAAAATAAGTGACTTAGATCAAAAGGAGAAGAAAATTAACCACCAAACAAGCAAAAAAATATTTATTTTATTAAATAAACGTAAAATCACATTTTCAACCAAGATTGTATGAATCAAAGGACACAGAGAAAGAAAGAACTCCTCTTCTTTCTACTATTGGGTCTGGTAGAATGCGTACATTGTCATCTGGACATATCTCACTTATGTCGTCGACCTGTGGGAAGAAGAACTTTGAGGATCCTTTTTTCTTGACGAACTTTATGGTTGGCATTCCATGATTAACGTTTAAAATGTGTACCCTGCTGCCACACATTTGCCCCTTGGAGAGCCCACACTTTTCCCCCAACATGGTAAAATCAAGGGGCATTTGTATACCACAGCCAATTCTACAGAATACGGAAGTTTCAAGAGTTGTATACTATTATAATCATTAAAAGTACTTACCAGAATATGAAAACTGGACGGAATGACACACAAAACTTAAATTGACAGTCCATTTACAAGAAATTTGCACAAAGCACTGCACTTGACTCACGAGTGAAAAGGGACTCTCCACGAACACAAGTTGGTAGCACATGAGAGCGCGGTCAGAGTACAACCAACTTTTGTGATAAGACGTATCAAGCTGGCCGTCCACTAGGTCGACAGCGCGGCGCGGCGCGACGCGAAATTCTTGAGCTCCGTCCACTGGAGCGGATAAAATTTTTCGACCCGCCGTTTCGCCACGTCGAGTGAAGGTGCCTTCTCAGGAAAATGTCGGTGAGATGATTCCCAACTCCATCAATCATATGTTTATTGTTCTGACGTGTGGTTTACTTTCATTTTTCATTCATTCGAGATGTATTTCCTAATTGTCGTTTTTAGCTGAATAAAGCCTTATTTTCAGAAGGTTAATTAGTAGATTCATCACAATTTATTCAGCTAAAATCATGGATAGGATACTAAAACCGTCCCGCTTTGAGACTGATCCTGAATCGTCCTCGGCTGCTAAAGAATGGAACTACTGGCTTCGAACCCTCGCAAACTTCATTGAAGAATCGAATATTACGGACGATGGGAAGAAACTCAAGGTACTTATTCATTACCTCTCCTATTCTGTATACGAATACATTTCCGACTGTACTACTTATGACGAGGCAATAGCTGCATTGAAAAACGTTTATGATAAGTCAAAAGGCGAAATATTTTCTCGTTTCCTCTTAGCTACGCGCAAACAACAGCCAGGGGAATCAATTGACCAATTCTACCAAGCTTTGAAGGTACTAGGTAAAGACTGCAATTTTAAAGCTGTACCTGCTACCACAAATAGGGACGATTGCATTAGAGACGCCTTCATCAGTGGTTTAGCATCTCCCGAAATGCGTCAGCGACTCTTGGAAAATCAAACATTGTCGTTGGCAGATGCTTTGACCACTTCTAAAGCAATCGAGTCTGGTATCAAGCAAGCAAATTTCTACATGGCGGGTAACAATACCGTGCATAACGCTGCGTCTACTTCTTTCACTACCGAATCGGACAATCGCGACGTGACGTCTGCTGCCACCAATAATGCTTTCAGTTTCAAGTGTTATTTTTGTGGGTCCTCTACTAAGCACTACCGAAGCGATTGTCCGGCTAGGGATGCCGTTTGTACTTCCTGTCATAAAAAAGGACACTTTTCCAAAGTCTGCAAATCCAATAACAGAATAACAAGATACAATAAAAAAACAACCTCTGCAATTACCGATGATGATGCAACCGTTGCAACGATTATAGCTGCTAATCCTGGCCTCCTATCCAAAGCTGTAGTTCAGGTACAGATAGGGAATGGTATAAAAGCACACTGCTTGATAGACACGGGAAGCTCAAATAGTTATATCAATGGTAAATTCGTTCAAGACCATCAGTTCAACATCATCAAATCTATTCAAAATAACAAGGTTTCTATGGCTTCTACCTCTTTATCCACGGAAATTCAAGGATTCATTCTTACAGACCTAACTCTCATGGAGCACCATTACAAAAACCTCAAACTATCAATTCTTAACAACCTATGTGCTGATATTCTTATAGGACATGATGTTCTGAAGCAACACTCGAAATTGGACGTCTCCTTTGGTGGTCAAAAACCTCCGTTGCAAATTTGTAGCGTAGCTCAAGCTCTCGTTGAGCCAGTCCAGCTTTTCACAAATCTTTCTCCTGATATAAGACCTATTGCAACTAAATCAAGACGACATTCGAAGGAAGATTCTGAATTTATAGCCAAGGAAATCAAGAAATTACTCTCTGAAGGTGTTATAGAAGAAAGTTCATCGCCTTGGCGAGCCCAGGTTCTAGTTGTTAATAATGAACACCACAAAAAACGTATGGTGATTGATTATTCACAAACTATAAACAAATTTACGATGTTAGACGCTTATCCAGTTCCAAATATAGATAAAATGATTTCTGAGATTGCTAAACACTCCCATTTTAGCACCCTCGACCTGAAGAGTGCATACCATCAGTGTCCCATCCCAGAGAAGGATAAACTGTTCACAGCCTTCGAAGCGGGAGGGTGCCTCTATCAGTTCCGGGTTATCGCGTTCGGATTAACCAATGGTGTGTCAGGGTTTCAAAGATTCATTGACAAAATTATTCGAACTGAAAATCTTAGTGGAGTCTTTGCGTACATTGACGACGTCACAGTCTGTGGCAAAAATAAGGCTGAACATGACAACAATTTGAATAGTTTCTTGGCTGCTACGAAAAAATATGGTCTCACTCTTAATGAAGACAAATGCAAATACTCAATAAATTCAATATCGATTCTTGGGCACTTGATCTCCGATCATACCATTCGACCTGACCCTATAAGGATGAAATCACTCCTTGACTTCCCTCCTCCCAAGGATGGAAAATCTCTCAAGAGGGTTTTAGGAATGTTAGCATACTATTCCAAATGGATTCGAGGATTTTCTGCCAAAATCCGTCCCTTGGTTGAATGTAGTAAGTTTCCTATGCCACAATCTACCATCGACTGTTTTTCTCGCTTGAAAAAGGACATAGCAGATTCATCCGTAGCAATTGTTGAAGAGGATATCCCCTTAATTGTAGAAACTGACGCCTCTGATTCGGCCCTAGCAGCTACACTTTCTCAGAAACATCGCCCTATTGCTTTTTTTTCTAGAACTCTAACAGCTAGCGAGAAGAACCATTCATCAATTGAAAAAGAAGCCAGCGCCATAGTCGAATGCCTTAGAAAGTGGAAACATTTCTTGATCGGAAGACACTTCACCATCATCACAGACCAAGAAGCCCTATCATATATTTTCGATACCAAGCATTCAAGTAAGATAAAAAATGACAAGATTCTACGTTGGAAATTAGAATTATCTAGTTATAGCTTCGACATTACACACCGCTCAGGCAGAGAAAACGTAGTTGCTGATACTCTCTCTCGGATATGTGGAGCCTTGAATAACAATAAGCTGTTTGAACTACATGAGTCCCTATGTCATCCAGGGGTGACCAGATTCTTCCACTGGATCCGTAGTCAGAACTTACCGTACAGTCTCGATGAGGTCAGAAAAATTCTATCTAGTTGTCCTTCATGCGCAGAAGTGAAACCACGATTTTTCAAAAAGCCACCTGGCACCCTGATCAAGGCAACACAACCGTTCGAACGTATCAGCGTGGATTTCAAGGGCCCTCTTCCTTCGAATAACGGAAGACCCTATCTTCTAACCATGATAGATGAATTTTCGCGCTTTCCTTTTGCATTTCCTTGCAAGGATATGAGCTCCTCAACAGTTATTAAGTGCTTTACGGATCTTTTCACGACTTACGGCATGCCAGCCTACGTTCACTCTGATAGGGGAATGTCTTTTCTTTCTCGTGATGTGACGAACTTTCTTCACACGCGAGGTACAGCTACGAGCCACTCTTCCCCTCATCACCCTGAAGGCAATGGGCAAATCGAAAAATTCAATGACACTATCTGGAAAGCGGTCACTCTAGCCCTCAAAAGCAGAAACTTGAATCCCAATCAATGGGAAGTGGTTCTTCCCGATGCACTACATTCTGTACGCTCACTCCTCTGCACGAGTACGAACTGTACGCCTCATGAAAGGATGTTCCGACACCATCGGAGATCTTCGAATGGAAGCGCACTCCCCTCCTGGTTGAGCACGCCTGGACCCGTCCTACTGAAAAAATTTGATCGCGCGAATAAGTATCAACCCCTTGTCGAACAAGTAGAGCTGCTGGAGTCCAACCCAGAATATGCTATAATTCGCCACGATAATGGAAGAGAATCGACAGTCGCTCTTCAGCACTTGGCTCCTCGAGGCAACACCCGGATATCTGATTCCGAGATCGAGCCCCCACAAGAGCCAAATTTGTCAACTCACCAGCTGAATCCGGACAAATCCTCACTGTCACTTCAAGATAATATTTCTCAAGATGATCAGCAGAGTCCTGTATCTAACACTCCTTCCACACCTAAGAATGCCGACACTCTCAGCTCTCCTAGACCTCAAAGAGATCGTCGTCCTCCATCTCGCCTTGCAGAATACGTCTTGTACTGAAAGGGGGGGTGAATGAGATGATTCCCAACTCCATCAATCATATGTTTATTGTTCTGACGTGTGGTTTACTTTCATTTTTCATTCATTCGAGATGTATTTCCTAATTGTCGTTTTTAGCTGAATAAAGCCTTATTTTCAGAAGGTTAATTAGTAGATTCATCACAGTCGGGCATAGGTATTATGTTTTCATCGGACGACGAAAAAATGTTCATTTTAGTTGCAGCTTTAGAAGCAGAAGAAGAGGACCAAATCGGTGGGAAAAGGAGAAGATTTTGGGTCCATCCAATAAAGAGGATGGACCTGGGGAAGCACAATCACCTGTTCCAAAATTTGGCTAAGAGACGAGCAAAAGTTTATAAAGTATTTTAGAATGTCGAGGGGGAAGTTTTTCGAGCTTCACACATTGATTAAGCCTCGTATACAAAAGAAGAACGCTGACGAAAATGACCGAGGTCGACAATTTTTCGCTTCGCCCTCCGTCCACCACTTATACCACATACCACTTATACCACTTACACATTTGCCCCGTTTACACAATGAGGAATTTCACCATGCCGGAATTTCATATTTTTGACCCCAAAATCGGATTCAGCACCTCGAAAAACCCCCTAAGGCAAACTTTCAGTCCGAACTTCCTAATTTACGAATAAACAAAACAGTGTAGAAAATACGAATGTTTAAAAAAACTGGGAAAATGACGTCATGCTGGAATAGTTCATTTATGGCCGCTCGAAGCGCTGAGATCGAGAAATCTATAGTCCCCAGATGCAAAATTTCATGAAACAGTAAAGTTCGAAATCGAAAAACTGAAGAAAAAAATAGAAACAGCAAGATGGGGAAAATTAGGTTTCCTCTGTTTTTGTTAGATAACTTTTCTCTGAGAAAACACAATTTCGTCGTCCCAATGGGCAACACTGGGAGGAGACGGCGATCCGAACAGCCCAATCAGCGAGCGTTCCCGCTACACGTCTGTTTTCCCGGTTAGTTTTGAAATTAAAAATTTTGACTGTCTCCCAAAAATAACAGGAGACTTATTTTCCGAAATCAGCCCGATTTTCACCTATCCCACACCATTAACTATTCAGGAAAAATGCAAACAGAAATCGGTGAAATTCCTCATTACCCCACTCCACCCTACCTACAACAAAAAAGAGGTAGTCATGTTTTATAACGATCTGACAGCCCAGTTCGAATCTCCTATCGTAGACAAAGTCAATAAATTGATTGGTAGAGGTAACTGGACACAAAACTACACAGAAACAACTCAGTGCCTTGAAAGCGTAGCTAAAGGTCAATGCTCGAAAAGTGTCTTCTGGAGGGGAAAAATAGACCTAATTTTTTTTAGCGATGTCAGTGCTGACGCAAAAACCTGCCGTCCTACTGACAGTAAACTACCAGAACTCTCACATTCCATTGATACGTGTGTCTTGAACGATTTGGTAGTGTGATAGGGTGGAGTGGGGCAATTGCGACCCAAATGTCAATGGTTCAACTTTGATCCTCTGTAACTTTCCTTTGAAAACGCTATTTTCACTTTTTTTTTTTTTTTAATGAGTAGCTTATTTTACGTAGATTACGATGCACTCTTCAAAATGTACAAAAGATTTACTTCTCATGGTCCAAACTGTGTTTTTTAAAATGCCGACCAACTTTCTCATTTGCTCCACTAATCGGGGCAAATGCGGAAACGGCCTGCGAATCCCATAAAAACATTTAGTTTCATTAATGGGATAAATGCAAACAAAGCCCATTTCAATACGAACAGAATATTAAATTTTTTTCTCCTCCACTTTTTTATGACCAAAATGAACTTTTCTGCGCCAACTGGTTTGCACTTTATCTTTCAAATGACTCTTTCTTGAGTGAATAATTTTCCCTTGAGGCCTGATTTCGAAAGTGGGAGAGGAAAATGAAGAAATTCAACGTGTAGGAAACAAAATGTGTATTTTTAAAGGTTCATCTCCAATTTTTGCCCTAGAACAGAGAGGTGAGGGTTAATAGTTGTTATAGGGTGCTTATTTTGCACTTCCGCATTTACCCCATACTGCAATTTTGCTTTGGCAAATGCAACCCATGTTATCATTTCTACAAATGATCGTGATATAAACGATTTCATAATGAAAACTGTTAAACTGACTCATGTAAAGAAGTTTCAAGATAGAACAGACGTTACTGCCCCACTGCACCTCATGGAAAACTTATTTCTTGGCAAAAACCCGCCACTCGTCAGAAGAGCTAATCACTAGTGAGTCAGGATAACGTTAGGAATAAGCATCTGACTGGCGAGAGCCCGCCTTTTCCGACAGGTAAGGGTTACCAACATAACTGGGTACACATTGAGAAGGTTTCTGAGGCAAGGCGCTCAAATGGCACCATTTTCAAAACCATTTCCGCATTTGCCCCATTTCCACATTTACCCCACTCCACCCTAGGGATTTTAATTTAGGCATTATATTTATGATGTCATGTTGGACATCATCAGTAAACTGTGGTATCTTGATTTATGCAAACCCATGATGTACACTATTTTCTTTGCATAAAAATATCTATTAAAAAGAATCTTTTGCGTTAAAAAGACGGTTTTGCGTTGAAAGATTTAGAAATTGGGACCTTGATGTGGGGAATATTCCCAAGCATTTATGAGTTTTGCTACAGATCTACCATGATGTGGGGAATATTCCCAAGCATTTATGAGTTTTGCTACTGATCTAGCAACTAGACAGGTTTGAGCTCGAGTTCATAACAGCTCACATGCCGAGTGAGTTTCGTGAAGAAGATTCTCATGAGGATCCCGACTCTCCCCTCGAAGACTGGTGCTTGCCCATGGAGAAGTTATGCTCAACTACTACCACCACAATTCCAACCTCAACTGTGGGGGGGCACAAGTCGGAGTGACGGGAGTCGGTGTGTAGTAGGTAATTGGGATGAGGAATTGGCCTTTTCCTGGTATTCCTGCTTTCCCCAGATGCGGGCCCAGAGGCAGAGAATTGGTACCTGCTCCCTAACTGCTCTACTCCTGTGTGAGTTGAGTACCACAACCCTAACATTAAAGAGAGAGGCAGCACTACAGCACCCGGACTCCTAGTGGGCAGAGGGACAAGAGAAGAAACGGATTGGTACCTCGCTAGGCTCTATCTAGGGATGGCAACGATATATCGATATATGAAATATATGGCATCACCCTTTTAAGCGTGGCTTATAAAGTATTATCAATTGTTTTGCTCGATCGCTTGCCCCCTCACTGAAAACATAGTAGGCAATTATCAGTGTGGATTTAGACCGGGAAGATCCACGACTGACCAAATTTTTAGCATTCGCCAAATAATTGAGAAGTGCCGCGAGTTTAAGGTCCCCCTCCACCATCTGTTTGTAGATTTCCGCTCAGCGTATGACACAATAAAGCGAGAGAGGCTGTACAGTGCTATGAGGGCGTTTGAGATTCCGAATAAGCTCGTGAGAATGGTGCAATTGACCCTAAGTCACTCAGCATGCACTATCAGGGTCCATAACTCTCAAACCCCTAGTTTGTCAACTCTATCTGGTTTAAGGCAAGGAGACGCACTTTCGTGCTTGCTCTTCAATCTGGCACTTGAAAAAGTTGTTAGAGATGCTGGAATACAAACTAGGGGAACAATCTTCTTCAAGTCAGTGCAAATCCTAGCCTATGCTGATGACATAGACATAATAGCCCGCACAGAAGGTGATATGAAGAGAGCGTTTGCCTCATTGGTCAGGAGTGCGGGCGATATGGGGCTGTGCATCAACGAGGAAAAGACAAAATACCTCATCACGACGACGACGCCCACAAATACCGTCTGTAGATCGGGTTCCCATGTAACTATCGGAGATTTTCGCTTCGAAGTCGTAGACAGCTTTGTATACTTGGGATCCCTCTTATCCGCTGATGGGGACCCCACTCTCGAAATCAAGGCTAGGCAGGCAGCTACAAACCGCTGCTATTGGGGCCTGATAAAACACCTCCGCTCAAAGCTCCTCACTCCCCAAGTAAAATGTTTGCTGTATAGGACCCTGATCCGCACAGTATTGACTTACGGCTCAGAGGCATGGACTATGGGGAGACAGGGAGAGACTCTTCTCAGAACTTTCGAAAGAAGAGTCCTCAGAAAGATTTTTGGAGCAGTTTGCGAGAGTGGGGTCTGGAGAAGAAGAAGAAATGACGAGCTGTACGACCTATACAATGATATAGATGTCGTGAAGTTTGTCAAGCTAGGTCGCCTCAGATGGGCAGGACACGTCGTTCGAATGGACGATGGTAATCCCGTCAAAAGAATATTCGATGGACATCCAGGAGGTAGAAGGGCTCGTGGAAGACCGAGGCTTCGATGGACTGACGAAGTCGAGGAGGATGTAGCGCGCACGGGGCATAGATGTTGGAGAATGTTGGCCAAGAGACGAGAGGAATGGAGAAATATTGTTGAACAGGCTAGGGCCCACCCCGGGCTGTAACGCCACCAAAGAAGAAGAAGAAGAAGAAATATATCGATATATTATGGTTGATATATCGATATATTTATATCGATATAGAGAACCGATATTATCGGTCAATATCAATATATTTAACGATACCTATATCGCGACCTGTTTTCAAGTTTTAAAAAAAAAATTTTTAGTAAAAATTGAATATTGAAATGAATGGACGAGAAGGGACGCCTGTGCTTGTAAAAACAGCAAGTAATTTTATTCCAAATTTTGTAGGTACCTACTAATGGGTTGATTTCAGACTGTTGACCAGCTCAGACATGATTGTGTACATAGTATTCACCTACAGTGGCTCTCAAGGCTCAAATACTTGACTTAAGCCAAAATTAATGGAGGCTGGTCCAGCTTAAAACTACCTACCTACTATACTAAGTGAAGCAGGTTTTCACAACAATTATTTTCAATTTTGAAGGATCATGATCGTGTACAGTACTGATTATAGGTATAATAGGGGTATAATTCCCCTGTCAATTTATAAATTAATTTAACATTGCAATCACATTTTCGCACTTTTTTCCCAGTTTTTAAACAATGAATTTCGATCGTTCATACCCAGTAACTTTTGAAAGTAGGTTAATACTTATTTCACACGGTTTTCTCAAATAGATCTTCCGATATGTCGAGTATATCGATAAAATTTCCTCCAAAATGATGTTAGTAACTTTTCAATTCACCTACCTACTTACTTCTTCAAGTTTTTCCAAGTAGATACTCCGATATGTCCATCAATGTCATCCTAAATTATTTTTATGTTGTTTTAAAACTATTATATTCACCTACCTACTTCACATGTCTTTTAAAGTAGGTAGATCTTCTGATACATTGAAAAATCGATATATTTTCTCCGATATATCGAAATATCGATATATTTTCTCCGATATATCGAAGGTATCGATATCTCATTCACAATATATCATTTGATCGATATGTTTCATTCGATATGCCATCCCGATAGAGCCTCTATCTCACTAGGTAACAACCTAAGCTAAGACAAATCCCCTCCATTATCTACTAATGACTTTTATAATGCTCCTCATTCTAGTCACAAAGTTAGTTGAAAAGAATCAAATTCCGTGCAACATTGGTGACCTCCGACTTCCAAACAATTCCTGTGGTTCACAGAAATGAACCAGTGGAAAACGCTCTATGGTGTCAGAAGGAAACTACTGAAGATGAACCACCTTTGCGTTACTTAAACTATTTTTGCCCATAAATGCTATCTATCTACAACTCCATCATGCACAGGTATGGACGCAGTGACGTCTGATGGTACCACTCACTTCGAGCGGTCCAAGTGGATCCTCTCCAGGATCATCCTGAGGAAGATGTTCGCCTATGAATCTGACGAGGTGGGCATCTTGACCTTCGGAGTCGCAGGCGTCCACACGGTGTCCCACCTGAGTATCGCCAACTGGGAGATGTTCAGAGCAGCTGAAGACACGGTTATTGACAGCGAAAGTGCCGGCGTCATTAAAACCACACAAAATGGTGAGCAGTTTTCTCTATTTCCCTACAAGTAAGATCGTAGATCTTGTTCGGGAATAAAACTCACTTTTACCAGTTTACAGGATAAAACTGAACTTTTTACTAACAGCTATTACAATTTTTGACATTTTATGTCTTTACTATGGCACATAAATGAAAAATCGTCACGCGGGGAGCGTTACGCAAAGGGGAAATATGAAGGGGAAAGGGCATAAAATGTCTCTCCTGGTTGCGTACTTGTACGAAAGCTGTAGCCACCGAACGGGAGGAACAGTGGGCGGGGGAGCAAGGGGTGGGAGGAGCAGGGGGCGGATTTCGGATTGATTTCTATATAGATCACTCGTCTACAAAATCACCAACCATTTAATATGAAGGAAAAAAATAAAAATAAAAAATAAATTTCGTTTGGATGCGTTTAACCTGCTTGCCGAAAAAAGGAAAAAAATGCCACATCATCTGAAATGAATTGATCAGAATTATGATCTGAAAAACTCATCACAAACGACAAAAATTTGAGGCGGTTTCAACTCCTAGAAGTCAAAAGGAGGCGATATCAGCCACATTTCCTAGCATAGACGGTAATACCAGGCTCGATATCAGATTAACAGAGTGAAATCCCGATTTTAGCTTGGGTGTTTAAAAATTTCAACCATTAGAAGTGTCTGACATCAACCAAAAGCTTCGAGGCACAACTAGACCCCAAATGGAGCCTACTTACCAAATTTTCTCAAAATCGATCCTGGTGACCATGGAAAGTGCCGCGTACGGCGGTCGGAGGAGAATATTGGATTCTACGTACTTTGAAACGTAAACCAAAAAATTTTGGAGGGTTAAATTGTTTATCTTGGTTAATTCTAAAGGTTCATTATTGAAAATAATAAACCAAAAATCGTTGTTTTTGTCCTTGCCAAAAAAATTTCGAAATTATGGGACAAAATGAATTTTTTACTCACTGAAAAACATTTGAAGAGACACATGTAATTTGTGCCTGTAGAATAGTCGTTGTTTGTGCAGAAAATGTAACTTGTTCTTGATTTCATCTAATTCAAATTGATTTCTCACCATAACTAACAGCCTTAAGTTATTGACAAAAACTAACTTTAAAAAATTTATTTTTATCGTTGTTGCCTTCTAAGATTGGAGACAAGTTGGAACTTTATCGCCCTTAAAATCTTACTGAATAATAATTATTCTAACGGAAATTTGCCTTCTAGCGGGTAACTGGGCGAAAGGCCTAATCAAAGCGGTTGACTTCCTCGAAGAAGAATCTCAAGGCAAGCGGTTCAAAGGCAAACAGTTGGTAGTCCTGTCCAACTTCACCTGGTCGTCGCCAAACATCACTAACCGCCTGGAAACTCTCGTTACTGTCATCAACGGCCAAATGCTCAAGGTCATCGTTATCGGCGTCGACATAAAGAAGGTTGGTTACCATCTTGACATGAAGGTTCGTAATTCCTTCATTGTGTTTACATAAAGAAGCCATCCGTATAACACACATATTGAATAGATCGTTAGGTAATATAAAGCCTGGTCCACTCGCTACGTTTTCCACAACCTCTTGCCTGTGCAGTCTCAGACGTTGCAGACAAAACGTTGCGTATGGACTGGAAAACTGTGCAATTTTGAGTCCCTGGGGAAGACTGCGCAGTTGCAGCGATAACTGAGCTGATGAGCTCTGAAAACCATGACCTGCACAGACATGTCGTTGCGTGTAGACACTTGCTCCGTTTTCTGATTCGTTTTGTTCCTCAGTTTTCCTTCATTGCCCGACGATGGCCGACCTTCTCCAATGTTCTCGCAAGTTTTTGACTGATTTCATTTAGCTATATAAAAGTTTACCGTGCCTTTGGCGCGTCAAATCAAAGGAGTACAGTGACGGGGACAAAAAGGGAGAAGCATATGGAAGATTGGTGGAGAAATTTAAAGAAATTTACGCTACCGCAAACAGGGAAACAATTGTGAAGAAACTAAACTCTATGCGGAGTGTATATCGCAAAGAATTGGCAAAAGTGAACAAGTCTATTCGATCTGACCGTGGAGGACCTCAAACAGGGAAGCTTGTGCAAGGCAGCTGGATCTGCAGTCCGCCGATCCTTTGTCTGATTCCCTACCACTGCAGGATGCTGTGGATTTGTTGACCGATCGGATAATCCGGGCAGCTCGTGGTTCGGGAATGGGAATGGAGGGGTGCCCGGATAGAAGGGAGCCTTGGTGGGATTGGGAGTGTACAAGAGCTCGAAAAAAATCATTTGCGTTGCTGAAACTGTTCAGGCTTTAAGACTCTCAGTTGTCAAGGACTGCATATCTGAAGCAAAATGCCGTGTACAAGACCTTATGTGAGAGGAAAAGGACGGAATACTACGGGGGCCTGGCTGCACGGTTTGCTGATGTGCGGGACAGCTCGGGGTTCTGGGGCCTCATCCGATCACTGAGACCAGTCCGGCAGCAGAGAGTTGGGGACATCCCCATGAATGCATGGGTGCAGTACTTCAGTGCCCAGTGGAGCCTGGCCAATAGGGTGGCCATTGCATGTGATTGTGAGGTACAATTGGCGACTAACATAGAGATGGATAGACCTTTTATGTTGAGTGAGCTTAAGACGGCATTAGCAAAAGCAAAAGAAAACAAAGCTCCAGGCCTTGACCGAATTGCCTATGAATTCTACAAGAATGCCCCTGATTCCTTCCTGATGGACTTGCTTGATGTCTTCAACCGGGCTTACGAGCAGGGCACTGTCCCATCCAGCTTCTCGGCATCAATAATCTTTCCATTGTTTAAGAAGGGAGACATAAACACAGCTAGTGATTACAGGGGATTATCCTTTATAAACTGCAGCACGAAGATATACTGCGCTCTGCTTCTTGCAAGATTAGAGTACCACTTTGATACAGAAAGATTACTAAATGAAAGTCAGTGTGGTTTTCGCAAGGGATACAGCACGTCAGATGCCATCTTCACGCTAACAAGCTTAGTGCATATAAGGTTTAATGCAGGCCCCAGACACAAGCTATATGCTTTTTTCGTGGACTTCAGGTCTGCCTTTGATGGAGTTCGCCATGACCTGCTTTTCTGGAAACTTGGGATGGCGGGTGTTGGACAGCGTTTCATAGCTGCTGTGAGATCAATGTATGCAGGTGGCAGTGGGGCAGTGTGGGGTAAGGACGGCATCTCCCAGCCATTTCCCATTGAATGTGGAGTGAGGCAAGGCTGCTTACTCAGCCCGCAACTGTTTGCATTGTACATCAATGACTTGATTAGCGCTCTCCCTTGTGGAGTCAGGGTTGGTGACACCATCATCAGGGCACTTATGTATGCTGACGACATCGTAATCCTGGCAGAATCCTCTCATGAATTACGTAGAAACATTTTTGGACTGGAGGAGTACACTGCTAGATGGGGGCTAACTGTCAACCTGGCCAAATCGAAAATTATGGTTTTTCGTCGTGGAGGTAGACTTGGTGTGGGAGATAGATTTGTGTATAATGGAAGTCCGATTGATGTTGTGGCCTCTTACAGGTATTTGGGCGTCACCCTCACTACAAGGCTCTCGTTTGCGCAGCACTTTGCCGAAAGGGCAGCAGCTGCAAAGCTGGGAATCAATAGTGTTTACAGAAGCCTCTTCAGCCGCCCATCCATCCCTGTCGGGGTCAAGTTTAAAGTCTTCATGGCTGTCTCAAGGGCAGTCATGTGTTATGGGGCCCAAGTCACGGGATACATCCAGTCAAGCTCACTTGAGCAGGTGTTGAGGTTCTTCATTAAGCTAATCTTCAGCCTTCCTAGAAATACGCCAAATTACTTCACGTACTTGGAAACTGGTGTCCAGCCAATCTACGCATACACGTTGTCTCTCGCCTGCCAATATGTGATTAGGGCCTTAAAGATGTCCCAGGACAGATATCCTGGTATAGTGGCACGAGAGGTTGTCAGGTCAAGGATATCGTGGTTTCGAGCTGTTACAGAGCTAGCACTAAGACAAGGTTGCACTTTTCATGGGAACTTGGAATTGATAAATGAGTGGCCAGAACAGCTGGAGGCATTGGTGGAGGCAGTTTCACGGAGTTGGATGGATGACATGCGGACAGCTGCGATGGGTTCCAGGAATCCTCTATACCCTTTGCTTGATTTGGACGCGAGACCTGGGAATCTACTGGTGGACGGAGACCATGCCTTATGGGTGATACGATGGGTCCTCAAACTGAGAGGAGCACTACTTCCACTGAATGACGGGGTCTACCTGAGATCCGAAAGCCCAAGGAGGACTTGCTCTCTGTGCAATCGGGATGCAAATGAAGACATCCTCCACTTTTTTGGAAGCTGCCCCGAGCTGGGAGAATTCAGGCTGCGCTACTTTGGGGAGGGTACTCTCAGCATGGAAAGAATGGTCCTCTTGCTGAACCATAGGGAGCATTGGCCAGGAGTTGGCCAATTTAGCCTTTCGGCGTGGAGATACCGAGGTTCCCTTGTTGCAGAATTCAATTGGTAACCTGAATTTAAAAAAAAAAAAAAAACAAAAAAAAAAAGGCGGACTCTCCTGAACGCTCACATCTTCTTTTGCATGTATTCTCAGAATATAAAAATAAAAATGAAAGTAAATAATTTAAAGAAAGACGGCTCAAGTTACCCCGGCAGACGGATGAAAAATCCATGCTGTATCATGTTTTTTGTAATTTTTTGTTAGTGTTGTTTTTTTTTTTGTTGGTGTAGTTCTGTTATCACACATTTCGTTTATACATAATACTAATTTAATAATGGTTTTGTACCTATAATGATATTTGTTACTATATAATGGGGGAAAAAATGGGTGCAATCATTATTTATACTAGCCTAATTTATAATTACACTAATTGGTAAACATGAGATTATGTTGAATAAACATGTTTTCTTCTTCTTCTTCTTCTATTCGATCTGGGGCTGGAGAAGAGGATATACGCACAAGCCATCTCTGTGGTATTTTGAACCTCCTCCATGGCGATATCACACTAAACTGTGCGAAAAATACTGCACGTACAAAAAAAGACCGTACCGTCTGGACGCTCACAGTTGCAACGTTTTCATTCCGTCTTAAAACTGCGCAAATGAGAACGTTGTGCAAAACGGAGCGTGTGGACCAGGCTTAACAAGTGCAACAGCTAGTTTCCATCCAAATTTGATGAAATTTTCGGGGATTGTGCGGATTGTTCGTGCACAGATGTGAAATCCTTCTTAGATCCATAACTTATGCATTTTACATCCGACTTTGATGACATTTCCAGAGATTGTGTGGTTGAGACTTTGGATTTCTCCTATGAAATCCATTACGATCACTTCAATGGAGAGCAATGCGCATGCGCAAATGTGAATTCCTCGTAGGTAACTACTTTTTCAATCCAAATTGAATGGGATTTCCAGGAATTGTGAGGTTCCTTTCAAGAGAAATCGTCATGTGGTCATCAAATTTGGAGGGTAGTAACTACCATCAACTGGTACAACTTTCGCCACCCCGTTCAACAATGTGCCACAAACGTTTTTCACAGTCAGCGCTACCTAGCGATTCCTGGGATGAAGCTATTAATTCAGGAAAAATCACAGGGGCAGGGCAATAGTATAGGCACAGGTTAACCAACTCAACAAGCTTATCAGTGGACATCAGCGACAGGATAAAATTGTATGTGTTCCCAGTTTTTTTCGTAAGTTGAATTTGTCCAAAAAGTCTCCTTTGGGTACCCCACTAGCGTTTGTTTCACGTTTCTGGTAAGTTTATATTTTCAAACATATAATATCAGCAACGAATTGCCATATTTGCCTTTTTCATGAGTGTGTTATTTCCTTTGATATTTACAGGAAAGTAAAAAACAGGGTACAACTTTGTGCCACCAACTTTTTCCCGTTTATGCATTGATATTTAAAGTGTTCTGTTCTATTTTTTGATCACGTGGACGATCCAAATGTCACAGTTCACGAATCAAACCAAATTACGGAACCCAAACCTTAAGGGGGAGATCCTAACCATTTCCCCCATATATCTCCGCATCAGATAGGCCTACAGGGACTATTTTTTGTAATTCTTCATATTTTTAGTCAAGAAATAGAGCAATGAGCTTACATTTTAGATTTTTAAATGTTATCATATATCGACAGTGAACTTGCAAAACCATGTAAGTCGTTTTCCAGAAATTTTACAGGAAACGAGAAAAACTTGCTTCAAAGTGGACTTAACACGTCATTGTTGGTTCATATTTGTTGCTTTTGACGCATAGAGAAGAGATAGTCGAGTTTTTGCCAGTTTGGCTCCGTTTGATGGATCAAGGGGGTCTCATTCTATCCAAATAGCTAATAACCTTATTTTCGAAAAAAATCGGACTTACATGGTTTTGCAAGTTCACTGTCGATATTCTTGTTGGTATCATACATTTGAAAAATTTAAATGCTCCAAATATCTTCACTCCGATTTGTTAAAACTAACCTCCTGATGGTTACCTAAAAATCTCAAAATTTTCCGTTCATCCGTTCATCCATGGTTTTGGAATTACTTTTGAATTGAGCCATATAAATCAGGGTTATATTTTTGTTATAAAAAATATATTTTCTGTGTTACGCTTACTGAATTTCATTAAAAAATGAAGAAGATAAGATTTCGAGTTTTTTTGTGATCACATACTCCCTAAAAAGTTGAAAAATATTGAAATTTTTTTAGAAACAAGCTTGTTTTTGGATCCTTTTCAAAGTTTATATGATGATTAACAAAGAAACCAGGGCAAGAAGTGTCCACTGCTCGATATTCGTATATTTTCAAGCTAAAAAAAATTGTGGTACATTGTTGTACCCTTATGGGGTACAAGAATGTGCCACGAAAAAACATCTCTCTCTATTCTTGCATAAGAGATAGAATTTTTTTCATGGTGGCATTTGAAACTTGGAAAGTAGAGGTACGTTGGGTAAATTTTTCAATAATATACGATGAAAAGTAAAGTATTTACACGTAAGAAACCTCAAAATTGGCACAAAGTTGTACCAGTTGACGGTACTTGGACATAGGAGTTTTGATCATCTACTCTACATAAGATAATCTATTCTGTCGTTTATACAGGGGTCATCCAGAAAGTAAAATAACATTTAAAAAAAATCTAAAAAATTTCGTACTTCAATGAAGTTTATAGAATACTTTACCACCATTTCCTCGTTGTCCACATTGAGTTCAAGAAATTTCTGTAGCCTGGGCACCAGATTTTTAACCACTTCTGAACACCTTCCTGGACATCTTGATAGTCTGGAAATTTCAACGACAATTCCTTCAATTTACTGAACAGGTGGATTTCAGAAGGTGCAAACTCGGGTTATGAGGAGGATGGTTCATAATTTCCCATCCAACCGAGATCAAAAGTTCTTGGGTGACTCGCCAGTGTTGGTTAGTGTTCACCGATCTGAATCGTTCTTTTGTTTCTTTATAGGGTATTGCAGTCCATCTGTTGACAAAATTGGAGGAGTTTGTGGGGAAAACAATTCGCTGACAATCAAGTGGTCCAGGAGGGGGTTTAGAACTGGTTGAAAGTGGTGGCGGCGGAGGTTTGTAACACTGGCATACAAAGTCTGGTGCCAAGGCTACTGAAATATCTCGAATTCAACCCTCGTTGACTAGATAGAAAAATACTTGGTCTAGCTGTAAAGAACATTGAAATTGACGTTTTTTGACTTGAAAAAAATTGTGTTTACTTACTTTCAGGGTATGTCTTAACACTAGACATTAAGAAGAACCACGCTTACAACCATAATCGTTCAATGATGGCGTATTCAATTCATTCTTTAGGAGAGTCAAGATCTGTGCGACACTCCAATTGGTCTCGGCGAACTTCTGGAATTCGTTGGGAGGCTTGACGGTGGTGTGACGTTGTCATTTGAAGAAGCAGAAGAAGACATGAAGTTCTACGACAAGAAGAAGAAAGCTAAGAGGCTGACGAAAGGTAAATACTTGAATAGAGTATTTGAGTAATATAATAGTAATAAAGTAAAGTAAAGTTCAATGTTTGCAAAATCAGTAAGTTAAAGTTATTCTTAATAAATCTTCTAGATATCCATCTTCTAAGCTTTTTAAATATTTTGAGGTTAAAACCATTAAACAAATGTTCCTATTTCATTCCGGTATTCATGTCTTCATCACTGGCATCAGTGAAGAGCACTTGTCTATATCCACAAGAACAAGAAATTTTCTAAATTCAGGTATCGTACTGCCGAGAGTGAATACGGAGTTTTATAGGAGGAACGCGTACGTTCGTACACTTAAATTTTTTTTTTTTGATAATAATATTAATTTGTCATTATTTCATAATTTAGCTAGTTTTAGAAAAATGTTAAATTCATACATGAAAGTAGTATAGTTTCTCTTCTTTTAAGTGGATTTTATATTCATATTTGAGTTAATTTCGAATTCATTTTCGTTTATTATTTTCAATAATGAACCTTTGGAATCGACCAAGAAAAAAAATTTTTTAACACCCCCTCAAAATTTGGTGGTTTACGTTTCAAGGTACGAGAATCGTACGTAGAATCCAAAAATCGAATAAAAATTTGGCCGTCCGTCCGCCGTACGCGGCACTTATGGTGATTTTGATTTATTTATTTTTTTTTTTTTTGATTTTTTTTTTTTTTTTTTTTCTTCTTCTTTATTTTGGATGGTTGGTGATTTTGTAGACGAGTGATCTATATAGAAAAATAATAAACCATTGTGTAATAATTTGCAGCGTTTTTTTAGTATTTCTGTTTCATTTCTGATTGCATTTCTCCTTCGGACCTAATTTTGTACGGCTGAGCCTGATTTTTGTGACTCCACCGGATGCCACAAGTTCTTAGGAACTTATTTTCTGGTGGGCTTCGATTTCTTTTCTTTTTCGTTTATAATAATTATAAAGGATTAATTATTAATTATTAGGATTAATTATTAATTCTTTGTCGTATTTTCAAGTACGACAGAGTGTTGTTACAATTATTTTAATTTATTCAACAAATTTTTGTAATTTGTATTATTTTGATGCCAATAAATAAATAAAGTATGATCAATGGACAGCCGCAGGGACCCTAAATCTAGAGGCAAAGAGCACACCTCAGTGAGTGAATAAACTGGATTTCCCCTTTTGGTTTAATATTTTCAATAATGAACCTTTGGAATCGACCAAGAGAAAAAATTATTTAACCCCCTCAAAATTTGATGGTTTACGTTTCAAGGTAGAATCTACGTTCCTACGTAGAATCCAAAAATCGAATAAAAATTTGGCCGTCCGAATAAAAATTTGGTTGATGTAAGTCACTTCCAAGGGTTCTAAAATCAATTTTGAAATTTTGAAAACGCCCTAACTCAAAAAATTTTGATATAAAGGTATTGTTTTCCCTTCAATTTAAGATCCTATAGAATTTTTAGAATTTTTTGAGACCACCCGGAGCTCTGTAGGACAAACCGTTCGCTCACTACGAGAATTTAAAATTCGGACGTACGATAAATCAGAAACACGAGTGTGAATCGCAAAAGAGGCCTAATCTCCGTTCAAATTAGAGCTGACCGAAATGCGATCGATGTTTTTCTTCAAGTTGGTTGGTGGTAACAATGGCAAAGCCATGTTCTTTGCAGACGAGTGATCTATATAGAAAAATGAAAAATAATAAACCATTGTGTAATAATTTGCAGCGTTTTTCTCTCAATTTTGATGATTTCAAGTCAATTCCCAAACTTTCAATCTTTTAGTTTTTCAATTCACTACGTAAACGCACTAACGATTTTTTTAAATCCTTGAAAATTTCAAATGTAGGTTTCGCCGTTAGGAGCGCCGTTTCGTAAGGGATTAGACTAACCCGAAACGAAAATGGACCGACGACTGGCTGAGACCCCCTTAAGGTGTCAATCACTGGTACCTTTACCCTAACAGGCAGGGGCGTCGGGTGAAAATAATCGTCAGGCAAACAGCTAGGCTGCAAATTATTACACAACGGTTCATTTTTTCTGTATAGATCATGAGCCAGCAAAGAACTCAGCTTTGCTATTGTCACCAACTACCAACCATGTTTTATCTTCACAATCAAGTTTATTTGGAACGCTTGTGTGGGACGCTTCACACTCCATTCGAAGAACTTAAGAATTCCTTCGTTTAGAAATTGTATCACTGATTGCAAAAGGAAGCAAAACCGAGTACAACCCAAAGAAACGATCGGTGATCGCGTTTTGGTTAGCTAAAATTTGAAAGATAATCAGGCCTCTTTTGCGATTCATGATCGTTTTTCTGATTTATCGTAAGTTCAACCCTTAAGTTCTCGTAGGGAACGAACAGTTTGTCCTCAAAAGCTCTGGGTGGTATCATTCGATTCTAAAAATTCAATGGTAGGTACCTATCTTTAATTTGTGAAAAAACAATACCTTCATATCGAGAGTTTTCGAGATAGGGCGCCTTTAGAAGTTACACCCCTTCCATTTCACCGCTTAGAACTAACTGACATCAGCCAAAAGCTTCGGGGCACAACTAGATAAGATAATTAAAAAAAGTTCCGCGGATGGACGGATTTTTTTATATTCGATATTCAAAATCTACACGTACTTACCACAAACGTAAACCATCGGAATTTGAGGGTGGTCCAACTTTTTTTCTTGAAAATAATAAACCAAAAAAGAGAGACTCTGAATTTAGACCTAATAAGACGTGAAACCTTCATTATACAATGTTATGCAATCATTTCCAAGTGTCTAGCAACTAGAAAAACGATTAGGTACAGAGAAATACAATAAAATCGGGAACGAGACACCAGCCAACGCCAAACAGCTGCTATTTGCGGCGGCGAAAGAACGAACTGCTTTCCTTCCTTGAGATAATGTGGTTGGATGGATATGTTATGTATTGCCATGCGTGGGCTAATTAGTATCCATGACTCATCTCTGCTTTCAAGGTCACGAAACAGTTTTCCGACTGTTTGCAACAGCTGATAGCGTGGTAGTGGGGGTATAGCAATACTTGACCCCGCGCTGACCCCCCGCCGATCGTCGCCTCTCACTCTAAACGGACCCGAAAAATTCATTTTTTCGAACTGCTTGCCTTGCATCACTGAGTACCGGAGACAAGCCTTGCATCGCCCGCGCTAGTTCGCGTATCATCCGCAATCCGTCTTAGTTACCGACATTTTCAACTCTCTGGTGTGTGTGGGCTAGTATCCAAAACAAAATACGTACTTTCTCATTCCATTCTTCTATTTAATCTAACTTCCTTGATAATAACGAAATGGTCCCTAAATATTATAAAAGTTTTCCAAAATCGGCTAAATATTACTTGCAAAAATGGAAATATAGGAGAATCTCAACAAAAATTAATTTTTTTATTTGCATATTTGTAGTAAGGCAAACAGTGTTTGCTATGTTTGCCTGGAGGAGACGCCACTGCTAACAGGAAAGATGCATATTGTTGTGAATATTTATCCCAGCTACCGATTTTCAATTTTATTTGTGTTTATCTAAACCGTAACAAATCACCATTGATTAGCTGTACCGATCTACAGCAGTTTTAAGGATCATTTCAATTAGTCGTCTTCTCATCTACCGTTCATTTCAGGGGTGATGAAAATTGGGTCGCAGATCAACGTGCCGTTCAAATGGATGAAAGTGACCAACGAGGACACGCGTTTGAAATTCTCGCTACCCCCGCTTAGACAGGAGTCGAATTCTCTTTTCAGCAAATCAACGGTCGCTGGACCACCAGGCAGAGTTGAAATCAGTAATGAGAATGGTGGCGCACCTAAACAACTAGTAAGTCACTAATTCATAGTACCTAACTTGATCGCTTCATTAGTTATAATCCAGGATGATATCAATAACTTAAGTATTCCTGCTACCTAAGAACTGTTAGATTAAATAACAGCACATATAATTTTCTGCTGGGATTCTTACATAACTGCCTGTAGCAGCAAACCTTGTCAAAGTGAGAACTAAACGTCCAGTAGTAGTCTATCTTCACTGCTCCTGGATGGAGCGAGCTGATATAGCAATTGGGAGGGTATTTCGTGAGTTGGCGACAGATCAAAGCACCGAGTTTGCCAAAAACTCAAATTTTGGGCTCCATATGGACACAAGAGGTAGATGGCTGAAATGTTGAAAGTACAAGTCTGCCTTCGGAAAGTTGATGGATTGCTTGTGCACACGGACTTTTAACAGTTCCAGTCATGCAGCATGAGCTAATGAGCGAATCTTCAAAATCCAATGGGGTATTTCGGTGGGTTGGAAATTCAGGTTTGTAACGTCATATTTGGATTCAGCACCATTGAAAACCTCTATACTCCAATTTTTTGCCCAATGATACTATAACATGTGGTTGAAAATTATATAAAGAGATCTCACGTTTGAAAAAAAGGTGGGCCTGCATGAACGCACACGCACTACACCGCAGGTGCGTGTGTGTAGTATTTAATAGTATCCGAGGCCACGAGACGTTCGAGACCACATGGGATTAGTTGAACGTCTCGTTCCAAGGTCAGAAACTCAATACGTCACAACAACTTTGTAATGACTCATATACTCGAATATGTTAGTTCTCCAATAAAGGACACTAGGGAAACCCTGAGTGACTCATCGTGCCAGGTAGGTAGAGTGAGGTACGGGGGACAAACACGTCACTTGACGTCACCCTCCTCCACTCTCCCTTTACCTTGTTAAAGTACAGGGTGGAGCGCGGCAAACAGATGGATTACAAAATAGAACAAAACACAGAAGTAATCAGAAATAGTCTAAGTTTTTATTTTTCCCTTACATGTAGGTATTGGAAATTTGATTTTAAGTGGTTTTGAACAGCATATCTGACAAATGGGCGCGCTCACTCTGAATACACTGAAGAAGCCGGTTTCTGAAGTTTTCGTGTACTCTTCCAAGCATTGCAACAAGTATTTCGGCGATGTTGGCTCTGATGTTGTTCTTGAGGGCTTCAAGGGTCCTGGGACGATTATTACAAACCTTGGATTTGAGGTATCCCCACAGGAAAAAATCGCAGGGGGCTAAATCTGGTGACCGCGCTGGCCAGTTCAAATCGCCTCTCAGGGAGATGAGGCGCCCGGGGAACCTTCCTTTCAAAAACTCCATCACTCTCCGTGCTGTGTGGGCGGTTGCACCGTCCTGCTGAAACCAGACGTCGTCCAGCTGCATTGCATCCAATTCAGGCAAGAAAAACTCCTGAATCATGGTTAAATAACGCGCGGAGTTGACGGAAACGGCTCTGTCATTTTCCTCAAAAAAATAAGGTCCGATTATCCCATTTCTCGAAACTGCACACCATACTGTTACCCTATCAGAGTGAAGAGGCCTCTGGTGGAGCTGTCTGGGGTTCGACTCACTCCAGTAGCGCATGTTCTGCTTATTCACGCAACCACTGAGATGGAAATGTGCCTCGTCAGAGAAGAAAACGATAGCGTCTCGCGGCAATGCAGCAAGCATGTTTCCACTTGCGACTTGTCTCGCTTCATAATCTTGTGGCTTCAATTCCTGAACAGTTACCATTTTGTAGGGATGCGTATGAAGATGTTCTTTACTTATTCGATGCATGGAACGTCTCGAAATGCCAAGAATTTGTGATTGTTTCCAAACTGACCGCCTGGGAGAATACGGCCACGGGGGGCGATATTGAACCTCAAACGAAAGGCACGTTGAACGCGGACGATCGAGCGGGAGTTCTCGAAATAAGCTGTTACACAAAACGTGCGATGTTCCACAGACCGCAACATGTTGGCGACTGAAGGGGTATGTGGAAACAAACTTCCCTTCCCCCTCCTTCAAAAGAACCCTCGCCCAGCTACCTGCGACCCTCCTGTCGGGTAGGGGAATCTTTACAAATCCATCTGTTTGCCGCACTCCACCCTGTAGTATAAAAGGAGGACTCAGTGCTTCACCTTCATGAATTTGTCTACAAACAATCGACTTGATTATTTCTTGCTCTCCCTCGTCACCTCTTGGAAGCCCCAAGTTCCTCGGAGGTATTGGTAGGCTCATCGCGCCGGCCTCCGCTCCCATTTCGCCTAGGAGTTGTCTTCCCCAACTAGGACCGAGATAAATGTACTGCCTCCCTCCGGAGTGAGCAATCGCGCCAAGGATCGCGGGTGAGCTAAAGTTCTACGCACTCCTGCATGCGGTAGGCGCAAACGCGCCAGGCAGAAAGTGCTGTCCCATCCTTCAACTTCAGGGACCAATAGAAATTGACAAGCCATCGTGAAGACCATCGCCTTCACACGATGACACGCCAACATGACAAACTTACTACTTCACATCATTCAAATGTTCAACTTCATTAGATTCCCTAATTTCTTCTAAACATTTTCTCGACGAACATACCCGATTACCGTTATTCCTGATCCATGTTCTTTTGAAGAAAAAAATGCCTGAAATACCCCATTTTGTGCGTACAAACATGTGAGTTCTGTGGATGCACAATGTGGAGCAACGATGACAAAGATGGTGTAAAAAGACTTTGCTAGGATGGAAGATGGGGGATACCTCTTCTGGTCCACAATTCATCTCCCCTCCCTTCGATTTCCAGGTGTGCCAATCTCCAGTCAGGCTGGCCAAATAGATTTAGGCTCTGTTCCATGCAAGTAGCTCCAGCCCCAGCGCCCCAGGGAGAGTTTTGAGGCCTCTGCGTCCTCCCATATCGAGTGCTTTATCCCAACCCTACCATCGGGAATAGGGCCTCAGTGAGTGAAACCGCACAACAACATAGTAAAATGGATCCTCTAGGTTAGGGCTGCAGTCACTGGGCTGAAAGCTGAATGTGGGAGCCCGAGAAGCGTTCTGATTGGTGGAGCTCCAGGACGTAGTTATAGCAGAAAGCAACAGATAGCGTTCATGATCACTTGTTCCCAACCTCATCACAACAAGTCACCTTATTTATCACATATTTTTCTCCTTGGTGCGTTACCTTCTGCATCTAAGTAATTAATTTGATAACATTCAGTTATATTCGCGATATGTACGAAAAAATCGAGCAATTTTCAATAATACACTGGGTTTCAAACGTTTCTTTGGGTGGCAGTTGTCAATTGAATATTTGAACTACTGGCGATAGGGACAACAACAATTGCATGAGGAACTCTGAAAATACCTTTCGCCTCGATTGGTTTTTCCAAGTAATTTTTGCAAATCTAAATGATGATGAAACGAAAAGTTATCAATTTCTGGTCATTCAAAAGGATTTGAAAAGAAGCGGTGTGAAGAGTGTGGCCTCTCCCCCTCCCCACCACTTCCGTAGTAGTTCCTCAATCCTAGCTGAAAGTAGGTGGCGCAACTGAGGCAGCCTCAAAAATGCTTGCACACCATTTTAACGTTGGCTTTCTTCTCTGTTAACTTGTCTCCATTACTCTGTGGTTTGTAGCAAATGAGTGGCTGAAGATGATATCACATCAATCCGTGCACTAGTGTACTGACAATTCCTAGTTCCAAAGTATTGGTAACTTAGAGATGAGGGTCTTGAATTCATCAGTCGTTGTGTTACAGAGAAACCCTGATAACGAAATTGAAGAGAGCCCGTGTAAGAAATCGAAGCCAGATGAAGTTTTTCCCGACGCTCGAGTTGCAGAGGATCGCAAGTTCTCAGTGCAGGATGTTTCCCGTGTGGAGCTACAATTCGCTCAGGACGAATCGAGAAAAACGCTTTTTGGAGCTACTGAAGTGCGTATGAATCTTCCATCAAGTACATCGTGCTGACAAGAATCCATAATTTATTTACCTACATATTTCCTTTGAAAACGCTATTTTCACATTTTTTTTAATGAGTAGCTTATTTTACGTAGATTACGATGCACTCTTCAAATTGTACAAAAGATTTACTTCTCATGGTCCAAACTGTGTTTTTTAAAATTCCGACCGACTTCCGCATTTGCCCCACTAATCGGGGCAAATGCGGAAACGGCCTGCGAATCCCATAAAGACATTTAGTTGCATTAATGGGATAAATACAAACAAAGCCCATTTCAATACGAACAGAACGTGTTAGCTGTAGAAGAAGGGGAAATGATAACACCTTGTCTTCCCACAGCTAAAACCAAAAAGGTTTATTAGAACAAAAGAAAACAAAGTTTATCCTACCTACCTACTGAGCTCTGGATAATATTAAAAGGTAATACAATTACCACAAACAGTGGCTTTGATCCTCCCTCAAATTGTCCTTGTAGTGAGCAGCAGTGATGATGTTGGTAGGTAGGTATGTTGGTGAGTTGATCCACTGGGTAGGTAGAAATTCTGGCCTTATTTGAAGTGCACTTCTCACTCAAACAGAGGAAATTCAAAGAGATAATCCCTTCTTTCTCAAACAGAGAACAACTTCAAAGCTGAGCTGCAGCACTTATTTTCTTTCAAAAGAATAATTATAAAATTGTAGAAGGCAGGAGATAGTGATCAAAGGAAGGTTGGCATGTAACTGGACTGTAGGCTGAAGTGAGGTGAAGGTCCTGCAGGTTGGCTCTTGCAAGCAGATAAGAGGCCAGGCTGGTGGTCCTGAGATAAAGTTAATCCCCAGGGGAGATAATTGACCTCTTGAGGGCACAACACAACACAACACTCTTTCTTGATTCACAGGTAAGTACCTACCTACATTTTATTAATAACATTAACAATTTAATTAGTTATTAGCATTTTAGTTATAAATTTTAGTTTTACATAGATTAGTTAGTTATAAGTTAGAATTAAGTTCTAGTTTTCAAGTTAATTTAAGTAGGTATTTGTATTAAGAATTATTATTAAGTAGACATACATTTAGTTTTAAAGTTTTGGCTTTAAGTGGCCGAAACATTCCGCCTACCAAATTTTGCCTCAAAATTTTCAGGATTCTACGTATGGGTCAACTTTCAGAGGGAGCAGTGGTACCAGTTTGACTACGGGTCGGGTAAGTATAGTAGACGGTGTGCGCAGAGTGACGACTCGTACAGTGTTGTCTTTGCCTGGATGCGTATCAATGACTCTGGCGAGCAACCAGTCTAGTGGCTGTGTTGACGGATCCTTCAGCAGCACTAGGTCGTTGACCTGGATGTTGTATGCTGGTTTCGTCCACTTCGTACGCTGCTGCAGGGTGCTCAGGTATTCCTGTCTCCAATGCTTCCATGTATACTGCGACATACGCTGAACCAACTGCCATCTTGAGAGGAGTGACTCCCTGGTATCCAAGAGAGTAGCCTCCGGTGGTCGAAGAAGATGGTCGCCTATCAGGAAGTGGCCTGGTGACAGGAAATCCACCTCATCTGGGCTTGAGGAAAGTGGGCAAAGAGGACGGGAATTGAGAATGGCCTCAACCTGTGTGAACAGTGTGGTAAGTTCTTCATATGTCAGTGGGGTATCTCCAATGGTTTTGCTGACAACACTCTTGGCAGATTTCACTCCCGCCTCCCATAATCCTCCAAAATGAGGCGCACCTGGTGGGTTGAAGTTCCATGTCATTCCATTGGCCGTGCTCAATTGAGTGATGGCTTGCTTGGTGGTGTCTTCATTGAACCAGTTGGCGAGTTCTTTCAATTTGTTGGAGGCTCCAACGAAGTTTGTGCCGCAGTCACTATACACTTGCTCAGGCAAGCCTCGCCGGGAGACAAAGCGACTGAACGAAGCCAGGAAAGCATCTGTCGAGAGGCTGGTAACAGCTTCCAGATGGACCGCTTTCGTCACCATGCAGACATAAAGACACATGTAAACTTTAGACAGAGTGGACTTCCGTTGGAGAGAGTATCGCATGTGGTATGGACCAGCAAAGTCCACACCAACATGTAGAAAAGCTCTTCCTCCCTCAAGCCGATACTTGGGTAAATCACCCATCTGAGGAGTGAGCTTGAGTGTCTCAGCTTTCGCCTTATAGCACTTGATGCACAGAAAATTTCGGTGACGGACCACTTTACGGAGAGAGGGTACCCAGAATCGCAACTGGATCAGTGCCTGGAGGAGCCCTGGTCCTGGATGCAGGTGGATACGATGGTAATGGTCTACCAGCAGGTTTGTGTAATGGCACCTAGGGAGTAGATTTGGGTGTTTTTGAGCGTAAGGTATGTTTGCATTGGTAATCCTTCCGCCTACCCTGACAACTCCATGTGAGTCTATGAAAGGCTTCAGACTGGCGAAGCGAGATTCAAGCGTCTCCTCAAGCTGGTTTGCAGTGTCGTCACTCAATATCTGAAATTGCAGAAATCGAATCAGGCATGTCTCTGTTTCACGGAACGCAATGGCTGACACAGGAAGGAACTTGAATGGCTTCCTCTCCTTCCGACAAGTGATCCATCTCTTGAGATGAGAAAAGAATCTCATCATTTTCAAGAATGATGAAAAGGTGGATATCCATCTTAGGAGTGGCAGTTCCACAGCTGTTGCTGACAATGATTGGACCTGCATTTCAGTTGTAGGTCTCATTTCAGGTATCTCCCTCAGTTCCTCACAAGGTCTGCTGTTTGGCCAGTCCTCAATGGGACTCAAGAGCCAAGGCGGCCCAGTCCACCATAAAGAGCAATCTGCTAGTTCGCATGGATCCATTCCTCGGGAATTACAGTCACTGGGATTGTCATGCGTTCGAACATGTCTCCACCAAGCAGCCGGAGCAACCTCGACGATCTTGGAAACCCTGTTTGACACAAAGGTCTTGAGTGTGTAGCTGGGTTTGGATAACCAAGCCAGGACTATCGTGGAGTCCGTGAACAAAATGGGCTCAGGCAGATGACCCGGTAGAGATGAAGTGAACGCTGAAATAGATGACAGAGTTCTGGTCATGAGGTAGGCACCACACAATTCAAGCCTTGGTATGGACAAGGTCTTGACTGGTGCAAGCTTGGTTTTAGCAGCAATTAAATGAACGCTGACTGAAGAAGTGGTAGCCACCCTGAGATACAGTGATACACTGTATGCCTTCTCAGAGGCGTCACAAAATCCAACTATCTGAAGCTGAAAACTGGATGTGCTGAGTACAAACCGTGGGATTTTGACGGCTGACAATGAGGGCAATTGGTCCACAAACAGTTTCCATTTGTCCTGAATTGAAATGGGAATGGTCTGATCCCAATCAACTCCAGCCTTCCACAGATCCTGGATGAGACTCTTGGCGCTCACAACCACAGGAGAAATGAAACCCAATGGGTCATAGATCTTGGCCACTGTCGATAGGATTGATCTCTTGGTAAAGACAAGTTTTGGAACCTGTATATGGTATGAGAAGCAATCCTGTACAGGGTCCCACTGCAGCCCAAGAATCTTGATGCTGAGATCCTCTTTTGAAGACAGATCAATGGGTTGATCATTGGCCAAGGTGACAGAGTCCAACAGTTTTTGTTGGTTGCTGGACCACTTGCTCAAGGAGAATGCTCCTTTGCTTAGAAGGCCTGTAAGTTGTCGCTGGAGTTCCAAAGCTTCTTCCAATGAGGCCGCTCCAGTGGCTATGTCGTCAATATACATGTCTTGGAGTATGGCTTCAGCGGCAAGAGGAAAGTTATGACCCTCATCCTTGCAAAGCTGTTCCATCACACTGATAGCAAGGAATGGAGCTGGCGAAAGTCCGTAGGTCAGGGTCTCCAATTCATATTTGGAGATGGCATCAGTGGGACTGGAGCGCCAGAGAATGTGTTGGAAGGCTCGGTCTCGCGGATCCAGCAGTATGAACCGATACATCTTCACGACGTCAGCGACAAACACCACTGGATGCTTTCTAAAGTTCATAATTATGTGGCTTATATCTCGCTGCAACTTTGGACCCACCATCAATTGGTCATTCAAGGATCCAAGAGAAGTCTTGGCTGAACAATCAAAGACAACTCTTAGTTTGATTTTTCCTCTGTCCTCCTTGGTGACTGAATGGTGAGGAATCACATACTTCGATGGAGATGTAGTTGGTGCCATGTGTCCCATGTCCATGTACTCCTGCATAAATTGGACGTATTGGTTCTGGAGAGAAGGATTCCTTCTGAGCTTTTCTTCCAGATTGTAGAATCGCTTCCTAGCTGTGGACATGGACTCCCCCAATTCGATTTGTTCATCTTTGAATGGGAGGCGAACCACATACTGGCCACTCTCTGTCCGGTGATGGTTGTCCTGAAAGTGCTTGACGCAGAGCTTTTCCTCCTCTGTACATTGGCTTTGGTCGCCACTGGGCTCTTCAACCTCCCAGAACTGGTGGAGTTCATCTTGCAATGAAGGCGAGTTAGGCAAGGCAAGCAAAGCAGTAGCTCCTTGGGACGACAATGGCTCTGGAAGTCTTCCACAAACAATGTAGCCAAAAATGGAAGCTATCAGCTTTGGCCATCCAGCCTGAACAGAGATAATACCCTCTTGGCAAATGTCAGGGTATAAATCACACCCTAACAAGAAATCGATGGGGCCTGACTCCCAAAACTTGGGATCAGCCAACGAATAATTGGAATAATTTTTCCAAATGCCATCAGGCAGAGTGAAGTTAGGCAGGTCACAAACAATCTCTTTGAGGACCACAGCATTTGTGGATATGTTTGGGGACTTCCTATTAGATGATCGAAGAGTACATTGCACCTTTCCCTTGGCACCTTCAAACACAGAACGGCCAATGGCACCAATAGATCTGTGAACTGGGAGGACACTTAGACCAAGTTTCTTCATGAATCGTTGCGTGATGAAGGAAAACTGGCTCCCACTGTCGATGACCAATCGTATAGGATGGAAGCGCCCTCTGCTATCTTGAACCTCTCCTATGGCAGTCCCTAGAAGTACTTCACTGATATCGCTGGAAACAGTGTTCAAGGCTGTACCTCTGGCCACTGGCTGCGAAGAAGTTGAAGCAAACACTTCCTGGTTGCCAACCTCTGGTTTGGGTGCACCCAGATGTAGGAGAGTGTGGTGCCGCTCTGAGCATAAACGACAATGCCACTTGGATGGACAAGTTTTGCTCTGATGACCACTTGTCAAACAGTTGCGGCAGCCCTTCCACTTCTTTAACCAATCAAAGCGCTGCTGGGCTGAACCTTGGTTAAACTTAGCACATCGCAGGAGAGGATGTGACTCAGAGCATACTTCACATTTTTCATAGCCCTTGGGTTGAGCTGGAGCACCCTTTGTTGGCAAAGGCGCCCTGCTCACCGAGAGAGAAGTCCTCTGAGATGGTGATTTGGCTAAGTTACTTCCAGAATGTGAGGATCCTGAAGCATTACTGGAGTTAGCTAGCTGCAACGCCAGAACACGATCCCTGATAAACTTGGTAAGCATATCAAAGGTTGGAAATGGAATCTCCTTGTGCTGAATCTCCAATAGTTCACGAGTGTGGGAATCTAGAGCTCTAGTTGCGAGGTAGTACAGTATAAATTCCGACTCCCTCTCGATCTGCAGAAGTTTGAAGGCAGAGACGCTTTCAGAGACCTTGGACAAGAATGACTTCAACGATTCTACGTTGGCCTTGTTGGTCATACGTGGGAAATTAAGAACCTCATTCAGATATGTAGTTGCCAGAAGTCTATTGTTATCATAAGCAGCACATAAAGCATCCCAGGCTAGTTTGTAGTTGTCCGCAGTGAGTGGAAGATTATTGATGACTGAAAGAGCAGTACCACTCAAAGATGTCACCAGGTAGTGGAATTTCTTTATGTCTGTCAAGGTTTCATCAGCATGAATGAGCGAGATGTAAACATCCTTGAACTTCGGCCAAGCTAACAAGGTACCGTCAAAGGAAGGCAAATTTATCTTTGGTAAGTGGCTGGACGGTTTATTCATAACGGTCTCATTCAAATGACCACTAATTCTTCCTCCAGTAGCCTCCAGTATAGCAGCACATGATGCTGCATTTGCAGAAGCAGCAGCAGCGGCCTTTTCTCTTTGTTCTAAGGTGAAACAGTTTTGATTGCACTCATCAAAATACCTCTCTGTTGTTTGCATTAGGTGTTGATCATGTGCAGTTGGAAATTTAGAAGCCTGACTGGGTTCCTGTTTTTCACACAAGTCAGTCAATTCATGATAAAAGGCCTCATATGATTCAAATGTCTTGCTAAGCATTCGAAATTGACCCATGAACACTGGTACATATTGACTATCAGTCAAAGCCAGCCTACCATTATCCTTGCAAGAAGCAATGCGTGTACCCAAAGCGGAAATTTTTCGCTTGAGGGAAGAAAAACTTAGTTCAAAACTGGTAGTCATGACTAGAGAAAAGAATCAAGGCAATATGAGGCAAAAAACCCAAATATAAGAAAACAGGTAGGTACCTATGTGATCCTGAAAATATGAAAAATATCCAAATATTATAGGAATATAGATCTCTGCAAACAATTAACTCAGGTACTGGATGAAAGAAAGCAACAAATGAGTAACAAGAATAGAACAACTACTAAAGTAATCAGGTGACTAGAATTTAGGTAGGTACCTATGTACACAAATGGCACAACTTAATAATATGACTAGATGAATGGACTGTATTAATATTATTAGGACTGAATGTAAAAGGCTAATAGGTAGTGTGCTAGGCACAAAACAAATCCAAAAAAAATTAGATACCTATTTAGACAATTTACAAAATCAAAAAAAAAATTTGATTTTCAAAGCAAGATCCGGCTCGAAGGACCAAATGTTAGCTGTAGAAGAAGGGGAAATGATAACACCTTGTCTTCCCACAGCTAAAACCAAAAAGGTTTATTAGAACAAAAGAAAACAAAGTTTATCCTACCTACCTACTGAGCTCTGGATAATATTAAAAGGTAATACAATTACCACAAACAGTGGCTTTGATCCTCCCTCAAATTGTCCTTGTAGTGAGCAGCAGTGATGATGTTGGTAGGTAGGTATGTTGGTGAGTTGATCCACTGGGTAGGTAGAAATTCTGGCCTTATTTGAAGTGCACTTCTCACTCAAACAGAGGAAATTCAAAGAGATAATCCCTTCTTTCTCAAACAGAGAACAACTTCAAAGCTGAGCTGCAGCACTTATTTTCTTTCAAAAGAATAATTATAAAATTGTAGAAGGCAGGAGATAGTGATCAAAGGAAGGTTGGCATGTAACTGGACTGTAGGCTGAAGTGAGGTGAAGGTCCTGCAGGTTGGCTCTTGCAAGCAGATAAGAGGCCAGGCTGGTGGTCCTGAGATAAAGTTAATCCCCAGGGGAGATAATTGACCTCTTGAGGGCACAACACAACACAACACTCTTTCTTGATTCACAGGTAAGTACCTACCTACATTTTATTAATAACATTAACAATTTAATTAGTTATTAGCATTTTAGTTATAAATTTTAGTTTTACATAGATTAGTTAGTTATAAGTTAGAATTAAGTTCTAGTTTTCAAGTTAATTTAAGTAGGTATTTGTATTAAGAATTATTATTAAGTAGACATACATTTAGTTTTAAAGTTTTGGCTTTAAGTGGCCGAAACAGAACGCTATATTTAATTTTTTTCTCCTCCACTTTTTATGACCAAAATGAACTTTCCTGCGCCAACTGGTTTGCACTTTATCTTTCAAATGACTCTTTCTTGAGTGAATAATTTTCCCTTGAGGCCTGATTTCGAAAGTGGGAGAGGAAAATGAAGAAATTTTGTATTTTTAAAGGTTCATCTCCAATTTTTGTCCTAGAACAGAAAGGCCACTCAGTCTAATAGTTGTTATAGGGTGCTTATTTTGCACTTCCGCATTGCATTTACCCCATACTGCAATTTTGCTGGGGCAAATGCAACCCATGGTATCATTTCTACAAATGATCGTGATATAAACGATTTCATAATGAAAACTGTTAAACTGACTCATGTAAAGAAGTTTCAAGATAGAACAGATGTTACTGCCCCACTGCACCTCATGGAAAACTTATTTCTTGGCAAAAACCCGCCACTCGTCTGAAGAGCTAATCACTAGTGAGTCAGGATAACGTTAGGAATAAGCAGCTGACTGGCGAGAGCCCGCCTTTTCCGACAGGTAAGCCAACATAACTGGGTACACATTGAGAAGGTTTCTGAGGCAAGGCGCTCAAATGGCGCCATTTTCAAAACCATTTCCGCATTTGCCCCATTTCCACATTTACCCCACTCCACCCTATCATAAGATTGTAATTGTTTGCTGCCGAGTCTACCAAGGAAGCAGAAGCATTGTTTCACTTTTCATGGATGAGAAAAAAGTCCTCCAAAATCAAATTTCCACTCTCGTTTTACGATTCAGACCATCCTGAATGATTTTGAATTCGTGTCTGCCTGTTCTTTAGTCGGTCTGGGTGTCCACAATGCCTTTTAATTATTCGTATGCATTTGAATATTATCTTAATACTCGAAATGCTGTTTCGTCAACTATTCAGTTGCCTGAACTTAAAACCGATCGTGCTAAAAAGAATGCATATTGTAAAGTTTTACAGTTCCTTTGTGTTTGTAAGATTAATCCTCATATTTTCTTAGTTTTGGGAATTTTAACCTAGGATGGCACACCTATTTTTCACATACATAAACGGCACACTGGGGTCAATTCTGACCCCAAAGTTTAAATTCCTCTAATTTAAATTTAAGACAGAAATTTACATTTATTTTTAGGTTGTAAAAATCAATTGATAGCCTGTTTGTTGAAATATATACGAAACAACAGTTTAAACCAGGAACAAATTTCGGTTTTGAATATACGATGGTTAGGGATGGTTAGGGATCGTAGTTGCGTAAAAAGTCAATATAAATATGGAAATAAATGAAATTTCTAAAATTTGAAATGATATTTTGTTGAAGGGTTTTTTTAAAATAGATTCCACTATCAACATTCCAAGTTGACAATATTTGGAATCAAATATAAAAAAAATCATTTAATTCTGTGGAATAGTTTCAATAATAGATCAGCTCAAAGATGGCCCTTTTTTGGGTTTGACTGACGACTTTCACCAGCACTTTTATTTCTCTGCTTTTCAAAAAAATTGTGTTATCACTCCTGTATTATTGTGATTTTTTATAGTATACATGCTTTGGCTCAAAGTAGGGGCTTCTCACGGTAAATGGAAAAACAAGAAATTTAGAAATCAATATGCGTATGTATAAATCTTGGCACACCTATTTTTCGCATACATAAACGGCACACTGGGGTCAATTCTGACCCCACACAAAAAAAATTCAACCGATTATAGCACACTGGGGTCAGATGTGGCCCATAGCACGTTTGCAAGTTAACTACACGAACTCTAGCGAGTGACTGACCTTCACCACTGACGAAGGGGCTCAGAAGGAGTTCCAACTTTATTTACAAAATATCCCTGTTCGACGAAAATTTTTTTTTTTTATAGATACACGGCCAAATGTAAATCGTGGGGTCACGAATGACCCCGGTGTGTCATCCTAGGGTTAAGAGAAAGATTTTGAGCCAGATCGAGTGGTTTCATTAATTCATTTATTCGCAGTCACCACATAACGCATATTCATTCCCTCAGGTGCTCCTCACTTACGCGGATCTTGAATCAATGAAAAGGCAAACTGGCCCGCCATCTTTCACGTTCCTCGGTTCCGTGAAAAGCTCTAAAATCACTCGGTCGATGCTGGTCGGGGGAGATGTTTACGTGATGGTGTCGGACGGCACGAAGAGATCCGAAGCTCAGCTGGCAGCGCTCATCAACGCTCTTCTCAGTCAGAACAAGTATGGCTTAGCCAGAAGGATTGCTGTCAAAAACGGCAAAGTCGTCATAGGTAAGGAACGTCGGGGGAAGTGCAGAGTACAATTTGCATAGTTCAACTTCGGTAGATCCTGAGAAACTCATTTTTAAAGCTAGATTTGTTTTCCTTCTTTCATTACACACCTCGGACTATCCTCTTACCAGTTTTGTAGTTATTTTAAGGTTTTTTAAAGTTATAGTGGGTTTTCCGAGCAATACTATAATTTTTGTCCGTACTCCTCACTTACCGCCTAAATGGGGTAAGTGCAGAGCATCCCTTCATTTCTCATGTCGTTGGAGTTACAAATGCGAAGGGGAGCTCGTGGAAGAGCTCGTTTCAGGCATTATTTTGCTTTTTGCAAAGTTAAAATCGGACAGAAATTGGTGAAGTTACACAGTTTTGAAAAGTTAAAAACGTGGTATAGAGAAACACATAAAAATCTTGAAAAATTCAAACTTTTGAATCTTCAATCAAAATTGTATAAATAACTGTAAGTCATCAGTCTTACGAATAAGAACATTTTTGGTTTATTATTTTCAATAATGAACCTTTGGAATCGGCCAAGAAAAAAAAAATTTAACACCCCCTCAAAATTTGATGGTTTACGTTTCAAGGTACGTAGAATCCAAAAATCGAATAAAAATTTGGCCGTCCGTCCGCCGTACGCCGTACGCGGCACTTTTGCCACTTAGCATTGACCGATTTTGATGAAATTTGGTATGTAGGCTCCATTTGGGGTCTAGTTGTGCCCCGAAGCTTTTGGTTGAGGTAGGTCACTTCTAAGGGTTCCAAAATCAATTTTGAAATATTGAAAACGCTAACTCCTAACTCAAAAAAATTTTATATAAAGGTATTGTTTTTCCTTCAATTTAAGATTCTATAGAATTTTTTGAGACCACGCGGAGCTCTGTAGGACAAACCGTTCGCTTCCTACGAAAATTTAAGTGTTTATTTTGAAATATATGTGAAGGATAATATTCTTAATGGGCCTACCAAGTCTGGTCTCCTAGCGGTTCACCCTGTCTACGAAATCCATATTATTGCGGGAAGGTGTTTTGCTATTTTGAGTCGGGCAGTACTTGACTAGTGCAGTACCCCGCCATCTTGTTTTTCATGAAGGAGAAGAGTTGTACAGTTGATTTTCTAACGGGGAGTTCCGCGGCCCAGTTTTATTGTTTTCATCAAGTTTCTCTTCATTATATTGGTTTATCACAATCTTCAATACTTTGTGAAGTTATTGCTACCCCTTTGTTCACATCAGAAGTCGGATCATGGACTCGGACGACCACGAAAATCGCGATAAAGAGGACGATGTTGGTGATAGTTCGCATTCGGAAAAGGACAAGGAATATCGGTCGGGAACTCCACCTCCTTTCGACGATTCGAAGGACCAGATAATTGCGTTGTTGGAAGCTCAAAATCGTCGGTTGGAAGAGTTACTTTTTCAATCCATCTCTTCAGCTTCTCATTCAGGTAATTCTACTTCCAATCTAAAACTGCCTGAATTCGATCCAAAACATGAAGGCGTTGATCCCAAATCATGGTGTGCGACTGTTGAATGTTGTTTAAATGAGAGTAACAACAGAGGAGGTGCCCTTGTAATAGCACTTGGCAGATGTTTGAAGGGAGAGGCCGCTACGTGGTTTACTTCGATTGCTGGTCCGGATTTAACCTGGGACGCCTTCAAATCAGCTTTTCTTACTCAATGGGATTCAATTGACAACCCTGCTTGCGTATTTTTTTCGTTTTTACGCTCACAACCTAAAGATGGAAACGAAACTTACATAACGTTTGCCTCTCGAATGATTCACAAACTTACAGCTAGTTGGAAGAATTTAAACCATGAACAGATCGCCGTGGCTGCTGTTTTGGGGCAATTGGCCCTCACTGACTCCCGAGTGCGTCGTTTGGCTTACACAGAAGACATTTCAAGCCGTGATCAACTGTTGAAGGAGATGAGAGTCTTGAATTACAAAAGACCAAATGACTCAAATAATGAAACTCATGACACTCCCAAAAAGCCTCGTATTTCATCATCACATACACCCCAGAGAAGTGGGTCATTTTCTGAAGGTCAAAGTCGGGGCAGTTTACCGCACCCCCGCTCCTCTTCACGTGCCTCCCAGCGTCCTACGTTTTCCAAGAGCTATGACGTCACCTGCTACTCCTGCTCCGCCAAGGGGCACATTGCCTCTCGCTGTCCCAAGAAAGAAGAGACTCGCCGAAGGGAGCTTGGGAATTCGAGCTCACAGGCTGTTGTCAAGCCTACTGAAAAACGGGTTGGACTGTGCCAACTGAACCCTACTGGCACTCTCATTCACAAGGGTAAGAAATTTGTTTATCATTTTGATTCTGGTAGCGAATGCTCTCTACTTGGTTTAAAATTTAGTTCCAAATTTGAGGGAGTGGTGTCATCAAATTCTGTTATCCTTCATGGTTTAGGAACTTCCACTCTCAATTGCAATTTCCAAATGGATGCACAGGTTTCCATAAATGACATTCATCTAAATATTTTGTTTTACTTAGTGGATGATGATCTTTTGCCTTTTCTATTATTGTTGGTCGTGAAATTCTTACTCCACATCTCGAAATGGTAATTTCGAACAAGGAGTGTTGTTTACAAACAAAACCTGCTGAATTGACTACTTTTCCTCTTGAAAAATCTACAGGTTTGAACAAAATTGACGATGTTTCTGAGAGTTTAGCCAGTTCCTTGCCTGTAAATGACTCATGGGATTTTTATGACTTTCTTTCCAATTTTGAAATACCTGTTGATGAGAATACCAATAGTCTCACTGTTGGATGCATCGAAAAACAGTCTCAGTTTGATAATGTAAGGACGGATCTTTCTCCTGATCGTAGGTCGGACCTGATAGCTGTCTTGCAAAAATATGGTGATTTTTTCATGTCAGGTATTCCTCGAACTCGCATATCAACTGGTATGTTGGAAATCAAGCTTACTGATCCAAACAAAGTTGTTTTCCAAAAACCTTATCGTATGAGCCCAAAAGAACGGGAATTGGTTAGAGTCAGGGTAGCCGAATTGGTAAGTGCAGGAATTGTTCGCCCAAGTAAGTCACCATATGCAAGTCCTGTTCTGGTGGTACCCAAAAAGACTGGTGACTGGAGGATGGCAGTGGATTACCGTCGGTTGAATAGTTTGACAATTCCTCTTAGATTCCCTCTACCTTTGATTGAGGACCAAATTGCACGATTGCGAGGTGCTCACTTCTATTCCCAACTTGATATGCTTTCCGGATTTTACCAACTTCCCCTACATCCTAATTCAGTAGAGAAAACGGCGTTTATCACACCTGATGGCCATTTTGAATTTTTGACTGTTCCTTTTGGATTAAGAAATGCTCCTAGCGCTTTCCAGGATTCTGTGATGTCAGCTTTGGGTGACATGGCAAACACCTTTGCTGTGGTGTATACGGATGATATTTTGGTGATTGGCGAAAGTTGTGAGGAGGCATTGCAGCATCTGGATGAAGTGCTTGCTGTACTAACAGCTGCAGGATTTTCCTTCAATCTTGCCAAATGTGCTTTCCTTACTTCTAAAGTAACTTACCTAGGTTATGAGGTAGAGAATGGGGAAATTCGTCCGAATTCTCAAAAAGTGGAAGCTCTTACTCGAGTGCCACCCCCAACTTCCATAAAGGCATTGAGATCATTCATTGGTCTCGCTACCTATTTTCGGAAATTCGTTAAAAACTTTTCATCTATCATGTCACCTTTGTACAGACTGACTGCTGAATCGTCAGCTGATGGAAAAATAGTTGAATGGAGGGAAGAACATGAGAGTGCACGACAAACCATTATTTCATTACTCACCAGTTCCCCGGCACTCATGATCTTTGATCCAAAGTACCCCATTCAACTCCATACTGATGCTTCGTCTAGTGGTTTTGGTGCGATTCTTTTGAATATTGTTGATAAATTACCTCGACCAGTTGCCTACTATAGTAAGCGAACAACATCTGGTGAGGCTAAACTCCATTCCTATGAGTTGGAGACAATTGCTTTGGCTAAATCAGTGAAACACTTCCACAATTACTTAAGAGATTATCCATTCACTGTCGTGACTGATTGTCAATCTTTAAAGGCCACCCAAAATAAATTGCAATTGGTTCCTTGTGTGCAGAGATGGTGGGCCTTTCTTCAAAATTACAATTTCACAATTGAATATAGACCTGGGCAGAAAATGTTGCATGTTGATTTTCTTTCTAGAAATGCAGTAGCAGATTCTGATTCTCTCATGGATATGACTTTAGCTCCTTTCGTGTGTGAAAGTTCTGTGTCTGTTGAACCTTCTCCTCCATCCAAATTGGCTGACAAAAAGTTGCGTCCTCATGGACGAAAGCGATCTGGTATTCAAGTTCTTGCCTCTCAACCACCAATTCGCAAACGGGTAATAGCAACCTCAATTTCTTCTGAATGGTTATTAGTTGAGCAGCAAAAGGATCCTTTCATTTCAGAAATTGTCGCTAAATTCAATACTGATGAAATCGATGATGAAATTACCAACACCTACGAAATTCGTTCTGGTATTTTGCACAGAAAAGTTCAACGAAATTCTCGTACTCTTTGTCTACCTATTGTCCCTTATTCATTGCGTTGGTAAATTGTAGACAATGTTCATAGTTCCATTTTCACCTTGGATCGGAAAAAACGTTGGAAACTCTATACAATTTTTACTGGTTCGAACACATGGCTAAATTTGTCCAGAAATTTGTTGACAATTGTGTGACATGTAAAATGGCTAAAAGAGATTCTGGTAGTGCACGTCAAGTTACTTTACACCCCATTGAAAGAGTTGCTGAACCATGGCACACTGTTCACCTTGATTTGTCAGGGAAACTTAGTGGGAAGAAAGACACACGAGACTACCTGTTTGTCTTTATTGATGGTTTCACTAAGTATTGTCTCTTGTATCTGACCCACAAACTGGAAGCAAGGAATGCAATTCAAGCAGTCCGTTCAACTATTTCGTTATTCGGTCCTATGACTCGTTTAGTTGTTGACCAAGGTCGTTCTTTTACCTCCAAGACGTTTCAAGATTTTTGCTCTGAATCACAGATTGATCTTCACTTTATTGCCACTGGTTCTAGCAGAGCCAATGGGCAAGTCGAAAGGGTAATGGGTACCTTGAAAGATATGCTGACAGTTGCTGAGATGGATCAGCACAAGTCATGGCTAGATTCAATTGGAGACATTCAGTTAACTTTGAATTCCACACCTCATGCTATTACTAAATTGACACCAATGGAGTTGATGTTCGGAAAGGTTTCACATCCTCGTACTTTGATTGTTTGTAATACTGGTGAGAATACTCACAGTGATGCTAATTCTAATGCTGATATTCCTAAGTTGAGAGAGCAAGCGTCTACTAGAATAGCTAAGCATTCTGAATACAGTAAAAAATTGTTTGATAAAGGTAAAGCAAAAGTGCAACCTTTTAAGGTTGGTGATTTAGTTTTGTTGAAGCAAGATGAACGAAATCTTGTTAAACTTGATCCTAAATATAAAGGTCCAGTTAAAGTTACTAAGGTCCTTCCTAATGACCGTTATGAGATACGAACTATAGATGGACGTCGTTCTTACAAGTATGCACATGATAGGCTTCGTAAAGTGCCTGATGCAACTGAGATGAGCACATTAGCAGTTGGTTCTTCAGAGGCCACTGATAACTAAATTTTGATTTTCCTTCTGATCGTGTAGTTCTGAGGGTAGTGGTGGCTGTGCTGAGCAGAAATTACTTGATGGAGAAAGTGGATTAGCTTTTCGCTTGCGATGCGTCCGCTCATCTTGTTCTAAACACGTGTCGCTTGCGCTGTGTCTATTCTCATGGTTTCTCACTTTTCGCATTGCGATGTGGTTGCTGTGGGAGTAGCCTCTGCTTCAGTGCACCTGTTACCTCCCCTCTGAAACTCTTTATATGTTTGTTTATGACAGCTTTGCTGTTATGTTTTGTGTTGGGCTTATTCTGATCCCCATGGAATTGATAGTCGGCCTTGCTTTTGGCAGGTCTCTTCTGAACTCATGGCTATGATTGTCTGAGTTGTAGTGGCAGTGGTTGCCTACGTTCGTGATGGCAGAGGTTGCCTGTGTTATTATTTCCCATGTGCCCAGCTCATCTCATAATTGGCCTTGCTTTTGGCAGGTCAGTACAGTACTCTTGGCAATAAATGCCTGCTTTGTGATTATTTATGTGCCATGCTCATCTCTTTTGTTGGCGGTATTTTGCCATTTTCGATTTTGTCGTCAATCTTGCGCAAGTACTATTCATTTCAATGGTTCTTCATGACCTTTCTTCCTGTTACTCAGTTACCTACTCTTTTGATATTGTTGCCAGTTTGGCGCAAGTACTATACAATTTGAAGGTTCTTAATGACCTTTCTCCCTGTTACTCTGTTACCTACTCTTTGGTACGGTTTGACTAATTATTGAATGATTTTACATACATTTACTTTTGGTTTTTATTGCCATATTTCTTATGTTATGTGCCCTGATCTTTTTATGGGCTTCGGCCTGATGATCTTGTCCCTGCTATAAGAACTAATGCTTTGCACTCCCTTCTGTCCTAGGGACGCTGTGATCACTGGGACGCGATCATTGTCAGAAAGGCCGTGTGAAGGATAATATTCTTAATGGGCCTACCAAGTCTGGTCTCCTAGCGGTTCACCCTGTCTACGAAATCCATATTATTGCGGGAAGGTGTTTTGCTATTTTGAGTCGGGCAGTACTTGACTAGTGCAGTACCCCGCCATCTTGTTTTTCATGAAGGAGAAGAGTTGTACAGTTGATTTTCTAACGGGGAGTTCCGCGGCCCAGTTTTATTGTTTCATCAAGTTTCTCTTCATTATATTGGTTTATCACAATCTTCAATACTTTGTGAAGTTATTGCTACCCCTTTGTTCACATATATATATATATAAATCAAAACACGAGTGTGAATCGCAAAAGAGGCTTAATCTCCGTTCAAATTAGAGCTGATCAAAATGTAATCAATAGTTGGTAATTTTGATTTTTAAAAAATTTTTTTTTGATTTTTTTTTGATTTTTTTTTTCCCCCTTCCTATTGGATGGTTGGTGATTTTGTAGACGAGTGATCTATATAGAAAAATAATAAACCATTGTGTAATAATTTGCAGCGTTTTTTACAGTCTTATGCTACAAATGGTTATCTTAACATTGCAAAAGCTTGCATAAAACTTCGAAATGAAAAAAGTCTGGAAAGTGGGTGTGGCACATAGCTTTCTTGTATCCATAAACCGATTGTATAGATGATCCGATGCATAGTAGTTAATCTCAGAACATCAATCTCTACCTAAAGTACCTTGCCCTAACCTTTCAATGGGGGGGGGGGGGTGCATGATTTTCATAGGGAACCCCAACTCAGGACGTCATCTTTCGTTCTCCCTCTTTACTGGAGCGAATAAAAAAGTTCCCAGTTACATTAAAAGTGCCCAAGTTAGAGATGGGCAAAACGGTTCACCAAGAAGAACGGCTCTGAGCGCTCCGCTCATTCAAAAGATCCGGATCTTTTCGACGGATCAGTGGCTCTTTTTGGCTCTTTTGAGCTCGTATTTATTGTAGAGATGAAAATACGATGAAAATCGCTACAAATTGTTACACAACGGTTTATTTTAGTTCTGCCCGGAAATGTTTATTCGATTATTGGATTATAATTCAGCGCTCGGTCCTCGATGTTACACAATGTAGTACGCTCTCTCAGGGCTTCTGGCCACACCTTTAAAGAGAAGAGGAAGACACACACACTTCCCCCCCTCCCCCGCCAACCTAGGACCCCCGCACCACTATCTTGAATCCTAAACCATGAAATTTTGAGGGCGGGAGGGAATAATTTCTCTGTTGCTCGATTCCAATGGTTCATTATTGAAAATAATAACCCAAAAAGTGCCGCTGTTCAATAAAGATGCTCAACAAATCCTTCAAAAAATCAACGAAAAACAATAAATGAACACGATTAAAGCAATGAATAAGTAAGACTTAAAAATACAGTTTTTTTGTAAAATATTTACTTACCTATATGAAATCTGCATTTTTTTATGCCTCTAATGACAAACTACAATTTAAAAAAAAAAATTCTTAGTAGGTATAGCATTTTCATAATATAACATTTTGATGTTATGTCATGTTATTCAACAAAGAAAATTAAGGTAACCAAGTTGAAAGAGAACAAACGAACCAATAAGTACGTAAGCTTCAATATTGATAATAATGGTATGTGCTTTTGCTTGCCTTTTGAACTTGTATCAGAAAGCTTCTCACAAAAAATCATGATGTAAAAATCAAACAGGGAGAAAAAACAACGGAAAGAATCAGAAAAAGGGTCACATAAAACACTGGAAAAATACGGTAAAGTTTACGACCAAAAATGCAATAATGCATGTGGTGATACGATACAATTCCGCAAAATTGTATTGTTTGATCAACTTATATCGTATTTTCCCTCGGAATTATCGTACGGGTTGGCAACAGTGAGCTGACGAAAAGGAGGTCCTAATTTTCCCGAACACTGTCGATCTCAAAAGGACCGAAGATCGAAGAGCCGCCGCACAGTGGTCCGAATTACGAATCTAGCTGATCAAAAATGGAAAAGGTGACCCCTTTAAATCCGTATGAAATGTATCATAAACTAATTGTAACATGTTCCTGATAGCAGAACCAAAGGAAAAAAAACCCTGTTGCAAAAAAAACCCTTGTTGCCTGTAAAGTCGGTATACGGGCGAAAGTTTTACGTGACAACGACTTTGAGTGGTAAAATAATTTTAATGTTAATATTCATTCGTATAGTAGGAAGAAGGATAAAATAAAATTCTTTGTCAAGTTGCACAGAGTAGGTATTTCCCGTAGGTAGTAGGTATTTCCCATGGGTGGGGGGGGGGAGTGAGTGCCAGGGAAGGGGGGCGGGGCGCTCCCGCTTTTGTGAGCGCTGGGGAAGGGGAGGGGCCGCCCGCCTTTAGGGAGCGCCGAGCTGCACCCCCTCCGTGAGCGGAGCGTAACGCAGTTTCTTGAAGTGTCCCCGGTAAACCAATTTATAAGACGTTATCAAGTCAAAACAGGGGGGCAAGTGACAAATGTCCCTGAGCGAGATGTAAACAAACAGATGATACGGATCGCTTCCGAGCCAGTTATTTCAGTGCTTTCTTCGAGTCAAGACGTAATCGTAGTAATAATATTTTCGCCGGCTTATCAAGATGAATTCCTCTCATTCAGGTAAAAAGAACACAATTTTAAAAGTTTTCTATTAAAAAAAAATTATTTTAGTGGTTTGAACGCTGGCTTTAAAAAAGAAGAAATATGACTAAATCCTTCCCCTTACTATAAATCTTTTGGAACCACTCAGAACCAGAAAATTATTTTAAATATACGTTATATAGCTGATATACTTCGAAATAAAATCACAACCAGCTGCGTCCATTTGCGTTCCTGAAAGTTATTTAATTTTTTGTTGTCAGTGTCGTCTGAAATCGTAATTACCCGCTTGGAGTTGTTTGAAGTGTTGAAGGCCAAGAATTTTGGACTCGCAAAAGGTAATAAGATTATTTTGAAATACATTCCGAACAAGTACGATGAAAGGTACCTCGAGGTTACAAAATCAAAAATTATTTCTGCAATAAGCAATTTTTTGAAAGTTTTAAAACGCTTCTGGGTAAAATGGTACAGGAATTCAAAGCGTTTCTGTGCCAAGTATGAGAGTTGGTTACAAGGTACCCCAAAACTTTTTAGTCCGACTATTCCTACACCTGGTACCAGTTGTGGATCACGGGGGAGCCCGTCCAAAAACTTCAGCACGAGCAGCGAAGTACCAAAACGTCGAAAAATCAGGAATATTGTTGAAAATCTCTCAATAGAGGAACTGTGCTTCGCCCTAAAGTTGAAGTTGAGGCTCGGTGGAAAAAAGGAAGCAGCATATTTGTTAGGTGAGGTGCTGGCGTCACCAGGAAGAGCAACAAACATTTTTTTTTAAATACAAGAAAAAAATAATATTAATTCTACGTTAAATTCTCCTCAGGAAGCATTGGCATTAATCGTCGGAGCTCGACTCACCAAACATCAATACCGACTACTTCGCTAAGGTGCCATAAATGCCAAGAAAAACCCTTTGTATCCGTCATATAACGTCGTACTAAACGCCAAAAAAGATTTTTATCCCTCTGAAACGGAGACAGTGATTAGCGATTCAATGGGAGAAGTTATCTGAAGATGTGGTGGAGATTCGGCATAAGGAGTTCAAGAACTACAGACAAGGATATTCCAGAAAAAATTCCCGAATTAATACAAACTGTGACATTTTGCACAATCTATTAATCTCCTCAGATCCCATAATAACGAGTTTGAGACCTCTACCCAAAACTGAAGACTTGGATCAACTCGACAGCAAAGTCAAGAACTTTTGGTTGATGCTCCTGCAATTCCGAGTGACAGCAGTGACTCTGATGATATCGAAAATAATTTAAGTGACATGTCATTGTCATAAAATGTGATTGTTTAATATAATAATATATATAAATTATATAATATGATATGATATTATATGTAATATGCATAATAAAAATAAGTTACCAGCAGTTCTAAACACTTCATTTTTTGTGAAATAACCTACATTATCTTTTCAAATAAAAAGTTTAGCTCAAATTTGGTTTGACCATCGTGTTTGCCGTTCGAAAATCAATAAGAAAACATGATATACTTGTAAGTTACCACATCATGATAGTAGCCAAGATTTTTGATCAGCTAGATTCGTAATTTGGACCACTGTGCGCCGTTCATTTATTTTACTGGATCTCAAGAGATCCAAAGATCGAAGAACCGCGATTCATTTGTCATTTTTACTGATCCGCAGTTCACTCGCTCTTTTGAAGAACCGATGTTCACCGAACACTACCAGCACTGAGCTCAAAAGATCCGAAGAGCCGCGGTTCATTTTTTCTGACCCGTGGTTCACTCGCTCTTCTGAAAGAGCCGCTCAAAGAGCCGGATCTTTAATGAGCGACCCACCTCTAGCCCAAGTTCACAACAAGAGTAGATGAAAAATACATAGTATTATGCTTGAGCACTGGGCTGAAAGCTGAATGTGGGAGCCCGAGAAGCGTTCTGATTGGTGGAGCTCCAGGACGTAGTTATAGCGGAAAGAACCAGATCGCGTTCACGGCCGGTTCACGATCGTTTGTTCCCAACCTCATCACAACAAGTCACCTTGTTTATCACATATTTTTCTCATTGGTGCGTAACCGGCCGCATCCAAGTAATTAATTTGATAACATTTAGTTATTTTCGCGATATGTACGAAAAAATTGGGCGATATTCAATAATACACTGGGTTTCAAACGTTTCTAAGGGTGGCAGTTGTCGATTCAACATTCGAACTACTGGCGATAGGGACAACAACAATTGCATGAGGAACTCTGAAAATATCTTTCGCCTCGATTGGTTTTTCCAAGTAATTTTTGCAAATTGAAATGATGATGAAACGAAAAGTTATCAATTTCTGGTCATTCGAAAGGATTTGAAAAGAAGCGGTATGAAGAGTGTGGCCTCTCCTCCCCGCCTCTTCCATAGTAGTTCCTCAATCCTAGCTGAAAGTAGATAGCGCCACTGAGGCAGCCTCAAAAATACTTGCACACCGTTGGCTTTCTTCTCTGTTAACTTGTCTCCATTACTCTGTGTGCTTGAGTGTACGCTCCATACTTCCCTTGTTCATCCATTTAGGGGGAAGTGCGGAACTCCACACTTGCCCATGTTTCTTACTCTGCACTTTCCCCCATAGGAGGAAAAAACGGGGAAAGTGCAGAGGAGGTCTTATTTTCAAAATAACCAAAGTTAGAACAAAACGTTATACGTACAATGAAACTGCAACATTTAAAGTGTATAATTACCTTGTCAGTCATTAGCAATACCGAAGTAGAGGCAGGTTGAAATCGGGTTGAAAAATAGTTGATCACCTCGACCTCACAGATGAAAACACATGTGGTACATCGTAACCTCACTGTGAAGGTTACAACCGATATGAGCACACTCTAGTGGTGTTTTGTGAAACTTAACGTAGTTCTCTACAACACCCAAAAAGGATATTCGTGTCAGCCCTTATGTTTGCTTCTGAAAGGCATACTCCCCACTTACCCCATTTCTGCACTTACCCCAACGCACCTTAAATTCATTTATTCCCCTTGTTTGATTGGGTGGTATTGCTACTGTGTTGAAGTCGCTGGTGAAATGTGATGAAATGTTTTATTTGCTGTGTAACACATAGTGCATAACAATAGTCAAAATAGATAATAAACAATGGCTAACAAATTAATATAACATGTGTTAATATTAGGACAGGTAACGTAGGTAAAAAAAAAGACAGAAAAAAGGGGGGAAGAAGAAAAGTAGGTAAAAAGAACCCCAAGCCACAAAAGCAGCGGAGCTCAATCAAGGTCAGTCAATAAAGAGTGTTTGCCACATCGCAGACGACATAGTGAGATCGAGAAATATGGTGGGGACTCCAGAAGTCTCGTTATGACGTTATTTTTCGATTTTCAGTATACCTACCATACCAACATACTGTATGCACTGGGTATGCTTTGAAGATCTTAGGAGTCCATATTCATGTTCTACTCGTCTCCACAAACTCATAGAGTACCCACACGGCTATTGTTGGTTTTTTCGATTTTCAGTATACCTACCATACCAACCAGTGTTGCCAACAAGCGGCTACCAAAACCCCCTGAGCCAACCTCGAAAAACCCCCAAATCCCCCCAAAAAAGAAAAACCCTAAAAGTTAAGGATGAAATAAAAATATCAATGAATACAATGCAATTTTTTTTTAAATAGTAGATTGTAATTTATTAATGATTTGAGGGCGGAGTGGATCTTGAAGACAATGCAATTATTGTATTAGCAATATATGTTTCAGGTCATAAAGGTTTTTAAAAAAAACATTAAAAACATTTAAAAAAAAAACTAATTTCTTCATGTAGGGTACTATTTTGTACAAAAATCAAAATATCAAACAGTGAGGTTGCATTCGACCCCCATCTCCGAAACCTTCTCAATCTCTTCAAAACTTCAAGTTTGCTAATAGTAACGTGCGCGAACGGACGAATAAACTTTAAGAATTTATCAGTGTGTGTGCTTGCGAAAGATCAAAGATCGAAAAAGAGTAGAGACAAAGTTTGTGCTCCAAAACTCCAAAGTTATAGTCCCATTGAGCCCAAGATAGACATTGGTAAATTCGGTGAAGTTTTTCACTCCATTGAATATATATATTACCTGCTGCTATTTTAATTGCTGATTCATTTTTATTCTCCACAAATGCCCCCGACTCGTCGGTAAAAACCCCCCCAAAAAAAACCCAAAAGATTTCTCCCCCCAAAATCCCCCCGTCTAGAAAAAAAAACCCAAATTTGGGGGGGAAACCCCCAACTTGGCAACACTGATACCAACATACTGTATGCACTGGGTATACTTTGAAGATCTCAGGAGTCCATATTCATGTTCTACTCGTCTCCACGAACTCATAGAGTACCCACACGGCTACTGCATTTCTGGTTACAACAAATATACGCACCTTTTTATTTATACAGGTGTCTACCATTTGGATGGACCAAACTTCAAGGATCGATTGTCCAACTAATTTTCAACAAAAAATGTCTCCTAAAAATTGTTTCATAACCAACTCAAAAATTTTTTTTTCCACTATAAAGTTTTTATTCGTATTTTCGATCTTGCAGCACTAAAATGGTCGTAACTCCCTTATTTCTCATGCTACTTCAAATCTGAGTACACCGTTGGACAGAGCGTTAAATTTCCTATCCATTTAGTGGGAAACCCAGCATCTTAAAGCCATTTGTAAAAGTAAAAAACTAAATCAAAGTCAACATTTATAATTTTTTTCGAAAATCTACATTTTTCAGGCTAACGATTCCCCCGTAAAAAATACCGCTATCGTGGTGCACTCGACGGGAAAAACTACCCCAAGATCTAACCTTTCCAACGGTATGTCAGTTTCAAGGTCTAAGAGGAAAGTTTCTTTGAAAAAATTGAGTTTTATGCGAAAAAACGTGCTTCTTTAGGCATATTCCGCTAGAGAGTCGACCAAGTATTATTGCCTTCACTTTTCAAGGATTGCAATAAAAAGTCCCCTAAATTAAATTTCCACTCGTTTTTTACGTTTTGGACTTTCCTGAACAATTTTGGTAGGTACCGTGTCTGTCCATCTGACAGTCTGTCTGTCTGTCTGAAAGTCCTTGTAGATGGCGAAAGCAGTACGAAGCTACTGTCCGATTTCGATGTAATTTTCGGCGGTGTTCTCCATGTAAATTAAAGTGAACGCATTAAATTTTCAAAATCAAATTCAAAAATTTTAATTTTTTTAGAAATTATCATTTTTTAGGTTTATTTTTAACCTGGAATAAGTTGTGCTATCGCGGGCCACTCAACGGAAAACCCGTTCATTTTGATTTTAAAAATGGAACTAAAATAAAATTGAAGAATAATGAGCAGAAAAAAATTGTCATTGTAACGTTGGTAGAAAGTGTTGGTAGGTACAATGGTTTGTATTGTTAAAAAAAAGTATTATTGTCAATGAAACTCTTCAAGTTATTCTTCTGCTACAAAAAGTCAATTTCATGATATCACGATAAAATCAGTTTTCCGTATAATTAGAATAAATATTATTTATTCTAATTAGACGAAAAACGGATTTTCAACGTAGAAAAGATGTGATCCCGGGGTAGTTTCGGCCGTTGATTGGCCCCGCGATAGCGCTACTTATTATGGGCAAACAATAAAACAATTTTGAGAGGGTTAACTTTTTTTCTTGCTCGATTCCAAAGTCTTGTTATTGAAAATAATAAACCAAAAAAATGATAATTTCTGAAGAAAAAATTAAAACTTTTGAATTTGATTTTGAAAATTTAATGCGTTCAATTTAATTTACATGGAGAACATCGCCGAAAATTACATCGAAATCGGACAGTAGCTTCGTATTGCTTTTGCCATCTGCAAGGACTTTCAGACAGTCAGACCGACTGTCAGATGGACAGACACGGTACCAAAATTGTTCAGGAAGGTCCAAAACGTAAAATACGAGTGGAAAATTTAATTTAGTGGACTTTTTATTGCAATCCTTGAAAAGTGAAGGCAATAATACTTGGTCGACTCTCTAGCGGAATACGCCTAAAGAAGCACGTTTTTTCGCATAAAACTCAATTTTTTCAAAGAAACTTTCCTCTTAGACCTTGAAACTGACATACCGTTGGAAAGGTGAGATCTTGGGGTAGTTTTTCCCGTCGAGTGCACCACGATAGCGGTATTTTTTACGGGGGAATCGTTAGCCTGAAAAATGTAGATTTTCGAAAAAAGTTATAAATGTTGACTTTGATTTATTTTTTTACTTTTGCAAATGGCTTTTAAAAACTGGGTTTCCCACTAAATGGATAGGAAATTTAACGCTCTGTCCAACGGTGTACTCAGATTCGAAATAGCATGAGAAATAAGAGAGTTATGACCATTTTAGTGCTGCAAGATCGAAAATACGAATAAAAACTTTAAAGTGGAAAAAAAAGAATTTTGAGTGCGTTAAGAAAAAATTGCTAAGAGACATTTTTTGTTGCAAATTAGTTGTAGAATTGATCCTTGAAGTTTGGTCCATCCAAATGGTAGACACCCTGTATATGAATCAAAAAGTCTGTGATAAGTCGGATTTGAAAAATACTAATGATTAGAACGAACCGATTGAACCGATAGCCATTGCGACGATACTACCACAAGACGGAGAACTCTCTGCTGATTCGGCTGCAGTTCTTGAATGAGATCTGTACTCCGGCAATGAAGTTTCCCCCCTCCATCCTCTCTTCTCTCTGAGCTACCACAACTTCATTGTAGTGCTCATTAAAATCGAGTGGATTTCTAGAGTAAATTGAAGCACAGAGAAGTTGCCGTGATCTCTGATCTTGTATGTATAGTCTACCTGGTTTTATCAAAATATTGGAGAAAATACTGAAATATGGGCACACTCCGAGGGAAAGTCAATCACGGCTGACATTCGAGGCGTTATAAATTATCTGAAGCATATCGATGGTGGTGACACTTTAAAACCACCAATGAAGTCACTTGGTTGTAATTCATAAAATTTGTCTCGTTTCAGGGATTCTATTTCCAGTATCAGACGATCTGGGGAAGGCTCTGTACTTCATCAAACTTCCCGTGGCTGACTGGGTAAAATCTGTCCCTTTGCGCGCCATCCCTGACACAACAGAGCAGCCTCTAGTCGACTTGATGAACAATCTTATTGACAAGATGAGCATCCAGGGTGTAGGCCGCGATCTTCTCCTCAGGGATCCCAACTTCCAAACCAGGTAAAGCTACAAGGTCTTTCGGAGTGTATCTTTCTTAGTTGAGTTGAAAAATCTCTTGTACCAGGAAAGCATCCTGCAGATGAGTAGCTCTCATTGGCCTGCCAAGGTTAAATTTGTGGATTTTCGGACGTGTGATGGATTCAATCAGGTAGTTAACCCCTTCGTGGGAACATCTGCTTGTGAAAATAAGTTATAGAAATTCGTTGAGGGGAAGTGGACAAATCTATTTGAGGCCCTCAAAGGTTCTTTACTGCCAGTTTGGGGTCTTGGATACAAGATTACAGATTGATAAGACTCCTTACCAGTTCCTGTGTTTCTCTGGTATCTTCTCCTTTTTACCAATAAGTCATACATATCAATCAATCAATCAATCAAAGTTTTTTATTGCAGAAACCTAAGAATAGGTATAACAACGTCAGATAACAGATAAACTACTATTCTAGGAACACATAACAATTCATAAATAAAACAACAATAACAGTCACAAAGAACGAGTCATCAAAACAGACCAAAGTAATCTTTAACACTGTAGATTTCAGCATCAATCAGTATGCCCCTCACTCGCCGTCGAAACGCCACTGAAGACAGCTGCCTAACATCGTGAGGGAGAGCATTGAAAAGTCTGGATCCGAACTGTTCGGGATTACATGTAAGGGATTTCGTCAGTCTCACAAAGGGGGGGGGGGGGGCAAATATTAGGCCCGGCTCGAGTTTCATAATTATGTATGTCATTCCCCGTCACAAATAAATTCAAGCTCTCCCTCACGTGAAGCAGCGCTTGCCATACAAAAATGCCGTAAACAGTTAATGCCCCAAGCCTTTTAAAGTAGGAGCGGCATGACTCGCTAGGATGGAGACCAAATATTGCGCGCAATATCCTCTTCTGTAGCTTGAATACGGCCTCAGTATGCGACGAGCCTCCCCGCAGAAGAATACCATAACTGATACGGCTCTCAACGTATGCAAAGTATACAGAGCGGAGCGAGTTATAAGGTATAGCGTTGCGCAGTCGGAATAGCATGTATGATGAAGAAGCTATCCTGGGCAAAAGGACCTCCACATGTCCTGACCAGGATAGGCGACTATCAATCACTATGCCCAGGAAATTTGCCGAGTGATCCATCCTGCTATTGAGGGAGAATGTCAACTGCTGGGTTTTTCCGTTATTTAGAAGGAGCGCATTTGCTGTACACCATTGGCTGATCAAGACTGAAGCCTCCTCCTGCCTGATAGGCAATTCTTCCCTTGATGATGCCACTGAAAGGATGGTTACGTCATCGGCAAATAGAAAAGCCTTACCCCCCCGTGCCAAACAAATAAGGCAGGTCATTGATAAATAGCGTAAAGAGGCAAGGGCCAAGAATTGAACCTTGCATCACCCCGCAAGGAACCGGCATCAGGTCGGATTGCTCATTGTTATAATACACAACCTGATGCCACCCATCCAAGTAATTCCGAAGAAAAGAGAGAGCGCTCGAACAAAAACCGTAGTGATGGAGCTTGGAGAGCAGCAAGTTGTGCGGCACCAGGTCGAACGCTTTCGACAAGTCATAAAGCTGAAGACCAGAAGAAGCTCGCGCCTCAAGTGCACCCAAAATTTCCCTCATCAGTGAACATGCAGCGGTGGACGTGCTTTTCCCCTTCTGGAAACCATACTGCAAAGGGTGAACCAAGTCCTTTTTCACAACGTACTCCTGGATTCTGTTGAGTACCACTCGTTCAATTACTTTTACAAAGAGAGGCAGCTTTGCAATGGGACGAAAGTCGCCTTACCCTTCTTGGGTATTGGTGAAATGCTTGATACTTTTAAGCAGCCAGGAAAAACTCCTTCTGAGAAACATGAATTAATAACATACGTCAAAGGTTCAACTATGAATTGTGCAACCGGTTTAAGCATCTGTACAGTCATTCCAAGGAAGTCTGATGATCTAGTGTTCCTCAAGTAATACATACATCCTGACATACATATTACAGTCATACATCCTTAATTTATTGACGATCATTAACGACGACCGAATCTTCTGATACGTTTGAGGATGAGAACCTCAGCGTATTGAGCATTTTAACGTAGAATCCAAAAATCAAATGAAAATTTCCTGTCTGATTTCGATGAAATTTGGTATATTGTCTCTATTAACCCTTCATTTCCCACTTGTTCGAAAATATTGTTTTTCGGATTTTTAAATTAAATTTAGATGTATTTTGACAAATTTGTTGAATATTTGAGCCGAAGGTTCCTCAAAGGCCGAAGGGGTGGTCCTCAGTCTGTCATCTCAAGAATTATCTTTCCAAGGGCCACACTAGCGCAATCTGCATCAGCAGAACTCAATTTTGGTGGGATATATGTTCCTTGGTGGAATGTTGGGTTCTATTATTTCTCATAGAGTACAGAACCAAGGAAGAAGGTGGAGAAGGTTCACTTTGTAGAGGGATCTGCGCTGCCTTAGACAGTGGCGCCATCTCTGACAAGGAAACCCAACTAATAGCCTTCAAGGTGAGAAATGTTGGTAGAAGGCACATCGAAGGCCCTATTACTGTCTGTCAACAGTTTCAGTCACCTTTAAGGGGTAAAAAATAGGGATTGTATTTTCAACTCTAAAACTTTCGATATAAAGGTATTGTTGTTTTCACCAATTTAAAGAATGAGGAATCTCACTGAATTCTGTTTGCACTTTTCCTGAATAGTTATTGGTGTGGGGTGGGATAGATGAAAATCGGGTTGATTTCGGAAAATAAGTCTCCTGTTATTTTTGGGAGGCAATCAAAATTTATGATTTCAAAAAATAACTGGGAAAACGGACCTTTTCAACGTGAAGCGGAAATGCTCGCTGATTGGCTGTTCGGATCGCCATTTCCTCCCAGTGTTGCCCGTTGGTATGATGAAATTGTGTTATCTAAGAGGAAAGTTATCAAACTAAAACAGGGGAAACCTAATTTTCCCCATCTTGCTTTTTCTATTTTTTCTTCAGTTTTTCGATTTTGATCTTTACTAGTTGTGTGAAATGCTGCATCTGGGGAATATAGATTTCACGATCTCAGCGCTTCAAGCAGCCATAAATAAACTATTCCAGGTTGACGTCATCTTCCCAGTTTTTTTAAAAGTTCATATTTTCTACACTGTTTTGTTTATTCGTAAATTAGGAAGTTGTTAAGAATAAGGATATGGATTGGCGTGATAAGAGTTATCAGATAAGATAAGGATTTTAGATCAATATTGAATCGGCGGATCCAAACACGCCCCAGAATAGCCGTGAGGTCATTTGGAACAATGAACAGAATTTCCTTCGAGGTCACATTATTGTAGGTAACTGGGAGGATAGCGTTGTAAAGTCGTTGAATTTGAAGGCTTGAGAAGATTCTACAACTTGGTTGATAAACGAAGTATAATGAATAAACCATGTGAAACACATAAATCCTTATCTTATCTGATAACTCTTATCACGCCAATTCGAATAACAAAAAAATTGACACGTGATGAGTAGAAACGAACAGTCAAAAAGAAAATAAAACTATAAATTATGTCTCAAGAGAAAAAAAAAGGAAAATATAAGGTCTACACAAAATTATTGTACATAGTCCTTGAGATACGAAGGTGGCTGATGAACTCTAGTAGATCGTCTATTCTATTCCATGGCAGGTGCTTGGACTCCTGTAGCAGGTTGGGCAATTTCTGGGTTAGGGAGGACTTCTGGCGACTGGTTGGCTGGATGGTAAGACAGACTGGCTGGCGAGACTTGCCTAGAGGCAGTTCCCATCACATGTTCCGGGTCATCATTCGGCATAGTGTAATTTGGAGTTGCTGGAGGCACTGCAGGTTCACTGGCTGACCGGGATCCCTCAATTTCAGGAAGGGTAGATAAAGGGACTTCTGATTTACGAAGTTGATCAATGTGGCGCTTTAGAATGTAACCATCATCTAGAGCAATACTGTAATGTAGCCTTCCAAACTTGTCACGCACAACTTCTGGCCTCCAAATTTCTTTGTTATTGCAGTACATTCTTGCTTGTACCCTGTCGCCAATAACCAGAGAACGGGAGGGAGGATGTGGTGAGACATTAGAGTCCAGAGATTTCTTGGGTGAGGGCTTCAGGAGGTCAAGTTTAGTCCTTATTTGTCGACCCAAATACAGTTCTGAAGGAGTTTGGCCGCAATGCAGTGGAGTAGCTCTGTATCTGAAAATTATATCCCTTATTTTCAAAGGGAGCGATCTAGGTTCATCATTCATTGCATCCAATTTTGATTTGATAAATTGCACATACCTTTCAGCTTGGCCATTTGTCTGTGGGTGACCAGGGGCAATGAGACGACGAGTAACACCATTTTCGTCACAGAACGATATGAACTCCTTGCTTGTAAAAATACTTGCATTATCCGACACAATTATCTCAGGAAGACCATGCATGCTGAAAATGTCCTGCAAGAACAGGATTGTTGATGTAGAAGTGGGCGCTGATTTTGATACCCTGATTTCCGGCCATTTTGACTTAGCATCAATAAGTATAAATATGTAATAACCGTCTTTTGGCCCTGCATAGTCAATATGTATGCGCTGAAAGTTGCTGAATGGAAATATTTGCGAAGAACAATACTCTTTACAAGATGGGGTAATTTTTCGAGGCCATCGAATAATAATTCCTCGCTCTCTTCAGACTTTGGTCTTGAATGAACTCCACTTTACTCATGTGAAAGCTTCTAAAATGAAGAGCTTAGCTAGACGGTATTGTTTTTGGAAGAACATTGATAAGGATATAGAGTTGTTCGTGAAATCCTTATCTTATTTGATAACTCTTATCACGCCTATCCATATCCTTATTCTTAACAGAAGTACGGGCTGAAAGTTTGCCATAGGAGGTTTTTCGAGGTGTTGAATCCGATTTTGGGGTCAAAAATACGAAATTCCGACATGGTGGTATTCCTCATTGATTTTTGCTTCCAAGTCTACCAAGGTTGCGGAAGCATTGCTTTCACTTTCAAGGTTGAAACAAAAATTGTCTCCAAAATCAAAATTCCTACTCGCGTTTTACGTTTTAGGCCTTCCTGAACAATTTTGGTTCTGTATCTGTTCGTCTGTCATGAAATCCTTGTAACGGGCAAAACTATACGAAGTATTTTTCGATTTCGATTAAATTTTAGAGATTGTGTGGGTTGTCGTGTGGATGGTCCCTTATGATGGTACTATTATTTGATTAAAGGAGAGCCGATCCAAACAGGGTACTCAAGGTACTTGGAGACTGATGTTTTGAGATTAACTACTAGGCATTGGATCTTCCATACAACCGGGTTATGGATAGAAAGTATGTGCCACATCCACTTGGCAGACGTTTTGTAATCGAACGAGAGCTCTGAAGACAAACCGTTCTTCACTTGAGGGTTGGAGTACTATCGACGGCCTGAAGGCGATATCCTTACATAGAAAGCACTCACCTAACTGATTTCCATTGTTTCAGGTGTGCTCTAGTGGAGAGCAAAGCGAGGTCCCTTCCAGAGTCTGGTGTTCCTGATTACATCAGCGCACTCTACGATCCTTATCCAGAACTCCTGGAGGCAGGAGTGCCGATCATTTCGAAAATATTGGAAGCTTACCCTATACCTCCTCCGCCCCCTAATAAAGGAGAAAAAGTCGTCAATACAAAGGTAAAGTTTAGGGAATAACGTGTTTGGTTTTGTTGAGCTGTTCTCTGCATTATGATGCAATTTTCTTTCCACCCTTGCTGGGTGTATTTGATTCAATCTTATGATTGTTGTTGGACTGTAGTGAAGAAGAAAGTTCTTAAAGTTAGTCGAGTACAGAAAAAAAAGTAAACAACCTTTTCAGATTTGATTTTCGTCCGATTGCCACTCCTGGGGGAGGGAAGATCAGAATTTGTTCTGATGATTTCGCTCAACTACTATGCATGGTACTATGTATTGTCTATACAATCGGGTTATGGATACGAGGGAGCTATGTGCCATACCCACTTGGCAGACTTTTTTTCGTCTATTTAAAATAGTGTTGAATTATTAGAATCGAATGAGACAGCCTGGAGCTCTGTAGGACCAACCGTTCGCTCCCTATGAGAACTCTGTTCAAAGTTTATGTAAACAAAATGTGATCGTTGTTCTTGTTGTATTCAGATTTGCCGTTGTGTAATAATTTGCAGCGTTTTTTTTTTCCATTTCATTAATTGAACCCGTTTTTTTTTTAAAGGGGTAGGTATATGTCATTTGTGAAACTTTCGGGAAAACGCAAAAAACTGTCCCAAGTCGTCAAAACGATCAAATCATCCCATTTTTTGAAATATTCCAATACAGTTTAAATACTCTACAATCCTCCAGAATCTTTCAGATTTTTTCAGCAAAGGGAAGTGTATCAAATTGCAATTTGAAATGTCCTCACATACCCCCTTTAACCCTTAACGCGCCAGGTGCTTCCAAATCCTCCCTTGCGCCAGGTGAGTATGGTATACTCACTCATCACGATTTCCGTAATTTCAAGCGTTTAAACCACTTTTCACGCTCCGTTTTTCAATCGTTTGACTAACATTCAATAAATTGTATGGGGGCATAAATAAAAATGCAAAACCAGCATATAGCAGCCTATAGCATATAGCATACTCTACTTGTTTGTAACTTGTAACTCATTATTTTCGTGGAAATAGACAACGTTCTACTCAACTCCGTTCTCATTCACCATTGCTGGAGTAGGAATAAAAAATATCTTGGCGAAAAAAATATTGAAGAATTCACAGCCTTGGCTAATTTTTGTAAACTCAAAGAGAAGACTAGTGTTATTTCTAACTGCAAGACTAGAAAACGAAAAAAAAAAATTCTCGAATAAAGAGTTTTTTTTAATCAGTTTCGAAAGTTGCTGTACCTAGTACCTACCAGTCTTTATAACGTATAGTTTATAGGGAGTTATCTTGTTCCCTGTAAACAATTTATACATGTTTTTCGAGAACACTGAAGACAAATAGGATTATTGCATTGTTCACACTTGTAATTGGTGTATGGAGGCTTTTGGTAGGGACACAGTGAACAATATTTTTTCTTCTTGAGGTCTTCTCTAAGGTTCCCCTATAATTTTACATGACTCTTGGGTGCCACGTGAGTATGCCATACTCAGTTTTTATACACCGCTCAGGTGCCAGGTGAGTGTGGCATACTCATTAGGTTTCAGAAAAATGATACTTGAGGTGTGCAGGGTCCATGCAGGGAGGTGGCTCTAGCCGCAGTTCACAAGGTACTAATCCCCCCCAATTTACGTTGGGTCCTCAATCCCGACTGTGGCGCAGGGCCGCCACCACAGCAGATCAAAAATCCTTAGTGAGTGTGACATACTCACCTGCCGCGTTAAGGGTTTAAAAAAAAACCATTTTTCAGGACTGAAATCATTTAAATAAACAGCTTTATTCATTCAATGAAACATATTTTGATGAAAATATGTACATAAGACATCATAACATAAAAGACGTATATGATCAGTTTATTCAAAATTAAAATCCAATCAACCAAAATCAAAATTTTCACTCGCGTTTACGTTTCAGACCTTCCTGAACAATTTTGTTTCCGTGTCTGTCATGAAATCCTTTCCACAGCCATAACGTCTACAATTCTCATCCGATTTTGATGAAATTTTCAGGGATTGTGCGGGTGGGGGTGTAAATGTCCCCTATGAAAATCATTACCCCGGACTGACAGTAGCCGCTGCACATGCGCAAACGTGAAATCTTTGGCATGACCATAACTTATATGTTTCCCATCTGATTTGGATCACATTTTCAGGAGTTATGCGAGTTGTGATGATGATGGCCCCCTATGAAAATCATGGCCCCCAAATTGAAAGTATCTTATGCGCATGCGAAAACGTGAAATCCTTGTAACAGCCATAACTTCTACATTTTGCAACAATATTCAGATATTGAGCAGGTTGACGTGTAGATGGCTCACATAGCCCCTTTCAAAAGACATCGGAAATTTCAACCTGTTTTGGTTTATTATTTTCAATAATGAACCTTTGGAATCGACCAAGAAAAAAAAATTTTATTTTAATTTTATTATTTATTTTAACACCCCCTCAAAATTTGATGGTTTACGTTTCAAGGTACGTAGAATCCAAAAATCGAATGAAAATTTGGCCGTCCGTCCGCCGTACGCGGCACTTTTGCCCCTTAGCATTGACCAATTTTGATGAAATTTGGTATGTAGGCTCCATTTGGGGTCTAGTTGTGCCCCGAAGCTTTTGGTTGATGTAGGTCACTTCTAAGGGTTCCAAAATCAATTTTGAAATTTTGAAAACGCTTTAACTCAAAAAATTTTGATACAAAGGTATTGTTTTTCCTTCAATTTAAGATTCTATAGAATTTTTAGAATTTTTTGAGACCACGCGGAGCTCTGTAGGACAAACCGTTCGCTTCCTACGAAAATTTAAGTGTTTATATTGAAATATATATGTATAAATCAAAACACGAGTGTGAATCGCAAAAGAGGCCTAATCTCCGTTCAAATTAGAGCTGATCAAAATTCAATCGATAGTTGGTGATTTTGATTTTTTTAAATTTTTTTTGATTTTTTTTTTTTTTTTTTTTTTTCCTTCATATTGGATGGTTGGTGATTTTGTAGACGAGTGATCTATATAGAAAAATAATAAACCATTGTGTAATAATTTGCAGCGTTTTTTCTATGGGAAGTGTCAATGATACGAGGTTCCTTTTAATCGCAATCGATGCAACCAAGTATGGTGACCCCAGAAAATAAAAAAAAGTGAAAATGGCCAAAAATGTCACATAGCCCCTTTAAAAAAATGGGTTCAATTGAAAGTTGGCCACATTGAATCGTGAATTTCCTTAACTTAGGGTTTTGGAGATGATACAAATGTTTTTCTTTGGTAGCCGGGAAATCTAACATTTTTCCTTAATTTTTTGTATTAATTTTTGTAGGATGCGAAGAAGGGAATCGAGGTCAAGAAAGAGCTGACAGCTGCTGAAAAAGAAGAAGTTGCCGAAATCCAGAAGTTGGTGAGCTGCGACCCCGACAGTCTCCTCATTGATGGCCAAAAGTTATACGACGAGCGAGTAGTTAAGGAGGAGATGGACACTGAAGATGTCTTCAAACCCCTGCAATCACCTCCTTAGTATCTAGTGAGCGATGTTCATCTAAAATTATTATCATCTTGCATCTTTGGGGGATTCGAGAAGGGAAAGTTGAGTTAGTTCGTTCTAATCTCATTCAAGGCGAGTGGCGCTTGTGTAGTTCATGGAAGTTGGAAACCCTTCTTCCATGATGTGGGTGCAGTGTGGCAGCAGGAGTCCTCCCGCCATTGCTTTATGCTTTCACCTTCTTTTCTGATTGAAAGTCCTGTCAACTTCTCATAGTAACCCAGAATATCACCCTGAAGGTATCAAATACTCCGATTCCTCAATGAAATGTGTAGTTTCCTTACCAGGTCGCCAGTCGTACAATATCAATTGGAATGTTCACCTACATATAAGCCAGTATAAGTCAAACTGTTGAATACAACTAAAATCAGCTAATTTTGTAATAAATCGATTGTTTTTACATTCAAATTGAAATCTCAAAACGTCTGTCTCTGAGTACCACCTTGCACTACCCTCATAGGGGACCATCTACCCGTCAACCCGCACAATCTCTAAATATTTCTTCGAAATCCGATGGAAAATGTGGAAGTTATGGATCTGACAAGGAATTACCATTTGCTGATGTGCACTGACTTCTATCAGTTCTGGGGCGGTGATTTTCATAGGGGACCATCTACACTCAAATCCGCATAATTCCAGAAAATTTCATTGAAATCTGATGGAAAGTGTAGAAGTTGTGGCTGTTACGAGGATTTCACGTTTGCGCATGCGCTGCAACTACTATCAGCCAGTGATGACTTTCATAGAGGACCGTCTACACCCCATTCCCATAAAATTGGTCCTTTACTAGGATTTCATGACGGATAGACAGACAAGGAAGCAAAATTGTTCGGGAAGGCCTGAACAAGAAAAATGTTGATTTTGGAGAACTTTTTTTTTAAAGTGAAAACAATGCGACCTTGGTAGACTCGGAAGCAATACAAATCTATTTAAAATTGGTGGAAAAACAATACCTTCGTATGAAGAGCTTTCAAGCTAGGGCGATTTGAAATTTTCAGCCCTCATTTTTCACCTCTTTCTGAAGTAACAGGCGCTAACCAAAAGCATGATTCGAGAGAGAATGTACCTATTTTTATTAACCGTTTTGGTTTTTTTGCATCAGATGAAGATGATATGCACTGTCGAGTTGTTGCATTATATTTTGACGACCCAATATACGCAAATCTACCAGAGCGTTTTTATGGGACAGCCAATGCGTTTTTTTTTTTTTTTTTTTTTTTTTTTTTTTTTGGCTAAATGGGAGATCACTTATGCCGATATCACTCAAGCCTCATTTCGGTTGATAGAACAAAGTAGGCAAACAAAGCAAAATAATTTGTTAGTCACTTCACACCTGCAAAACCAATCTACCTTCTTATAATAATATTATAAGAAGTCGAATATTATTTGACATTAAACTTACGGTACGAATCTGCACGATTTTTAAATATCAACGTCTGCTGGAGTCCAAGTGGAGACGGCAAGGGGGTTTCTCGAATGTTGCACTTTTCCACGACCGACAAACACGAATAGTTTACGTTATTGTAATGCACCGAATTATTCATTGTAGGTACCTACAACACTCCTAAATAATCACAATACTTTGAACAAAACGGTGGCAAAAACGAAAAACGGGAAATACCCTTATCAGTTCTGTTTGTTTACGATAAGGAAACCGGGAAACCAGTGTGAGCCGCAGCTCACAGGTTTATCATTCCAAGTATCGGGACCAGGATAAAGAGGAAAGGACGGGTAGATCGGGAATTACACTTGCCACAGCGATCGAGAATCACACTTATCACAGCGAAGGGAGGGAGCGCTGGTCGGGGCCCTCCCACCGGTGGGCTCCCAATGAGCCACCAAGCGTGGAGGGGAGCGTATAAAAGGCGGAGCGCCGCTCCCCCACCCTCAATCCCGCCTGCTCTCTGCTACCATCCCCTTCTGTTCGCCAGTTATAAGACTTATTTAGACATTAGCTGCAACTGCCCCCGTTCTGCAATATATTGCGCAATTCAATCAAACCATTGCTGACATCCAAAAGCCTCTTTCAAAAACGTCAACTCAGTTTGTAGTAGTGATTCCCCTCTCGCTGATTGACCGACCCTCGCATTTCACGGACTTCTCTTGGATTGCGGAACACCTTACACCACGCCCCAACAAGCGTCTGCAACGTGAGTGCGTTATTTCCTTATTGGCCAATAATACTAGGTAGGGTTGAGACAGAGACTTATCCTAATTTCAAGTGTTAGGCTTTTCTTCATTACATAGCTGCCCTCAAGCAACTATATTTGAAACGCATTGTTGATTTACACTTAACCTAGTCATTCCAACATTGTCCTATTATAAAACTTACCTTTTGCATACTGAACATTACCTGGACAGAGGGAAAATAACGAAACAACCATTGCTGCCATTTTATCAGCATTTATTGTAAATTGCCATACCTTGTACCTGTACATATTTCTCATTGCGCAACTCTTTCTGATTACATACCATTGCATTCAATTTCGTGAGTTCTCCTTCATAGCAACACCTGAAATCCCTCAAAGTGGTAAAAGTAAAGTCAAAGTAACGACACAATACAATACCTTCACCTTGAATGCAGGATCTTGCACAACAACAGTCTCACTGCCCCTATAAAAGTGAATATGGGAGTGAAGCAGGGCTGCCTGCTCTCACCGACCCTATTTACGCTTGTGCTTGATAGAATCATGCGGAAAGCTATAGGTAGACGGAAAAGAGGGATCCAGTGGGGACTGTGTGAAAGGTTGGAAGATCTTGACTTCGCAGATGATGTGTGCCTGCTTGCCCAGAGGTTCCGTGATATGGATAGTAAACTCGAGGGCCTCACTGAGGCTGGAAGACAGGCTGGTCTAAAGATAAATGGTCCGAAAACGAAGGAAATACGTATTAATACCAGCAGTGAGCACTCCCTGACTATCGAAGATAACCCCGTAGAACAAGTTGACAGTTTCACTTACCTGGGGAGTATTGTTTCAACCCGCGGTGGAACTGATGAGGATGTCAGAGCCGGCATCGGAAAAGCGAACAGCGCCTTTGTTCAGTTGTATCCACTCTGGAGAAACCGAACAGTCTCTGAAAGAGTGAAGCTTCGCATCTTCAACACAAATGTTAAATCCGTATTGCTATACGGTAGTGAGACTTGGAAGATGACCAAGAAGCTGGGATCGCAGCTCCAGGTGTTTGTCAATCGGTGTTTGAGAAGAATCGTTAGGGTATTCTGGCCGGCCACGATCTCAAACGACGACCTTTGGAGAAGGACAAACCAAAAGCACATCGAACTCCAAATCAAAGAGCGAAAGTGGAGGTGGATTGGCCACACCTTACGAAAGCAAGATGGATCGATCGAAAAAGTAGCTCTGACATGGAATCCTCAAGGTGCGCGGAGGGCGGGACGTCCCAGGAAGACGTGGCGAAGAACAATCGAGGAGGATATTGAAAAAGTAGGAAAAACTTGGAACGAAGTCGTCAGGATGAGTCAAGATAGAGTGAGGTGGCGGAATTTCGTACAGGCCCTATGCTCCTCCAGGAGCTGAAGGAACGAAGAAGAAGAACGACACAATACAATACCTTCACCCCTAGGAACGTTATAGTTACATTGCGCAACGTCGCATTGCAATTTTATCTTCTTTTCTTTGCCGAGCAACGAGGTGAAGCCCCTTCAGGGAATTGCTCCATTTCAGGTTCTACACACAGTCGCCTACGTCATCAGCCGCTACCGTTGCACAACGAAGTTAAGTATTTTATTCATTTACCTAACTTTAAGTTGCAACCCATTTCTCTTAAACATTACACCCCCTTGCATTTCAGTCACAACGTTATTAGCCGAACCCCCTTCAGGGCTAGGCAGTTTACACCAGTGAGCCAGGAAAATTGGAGATTGGAGACTCACTCACACACCCCAAGTGCACAACCTCCGGGCTGCTCCTCAAGGTCACATTTCGTGCTCTCTGGTTGGTCAATCTCACGAGCACACCTCCCTCGAAACACGTCCCCCTAGTCCAGAACGGCGCATAAAACTGGATTTGCGCGAACCGCCACTGATTGGTCAGAAAAGAGGAAGCTCCCCGCCACTGTTTTCGCGCGTAGATTCAACTAGCACAGAGCCTATGATCGTGTCTTCTGTCACTAGCCAACTTACTCTTCAAACCCAGAGGAACTAACTTTGATTTGCTTTATTCGACATTTGTCAAAAGACGGTCAAAGACTTTGTCAAAAGACTTTTTCTCAAATTCGACTTTGTCAAGACTTTGTCAGTTTAGCTAAGAAGCTATTTCCGAAGAGTTTAAAACTTTGTCAAAAGACAGTCAAAGACTTTGTCAAAAGACTTTTTCTCAAATTACAGATTTTGTCAAAAGACTTGAAACTCAACTTTGTCCTAAGCTAGCGCTCAGCCTGAAAAGGCTAGTTGCACACGCTTTGATCTGTTTTTCTTTTTTAATTGGCTGGGGGTGCACTTGCGCCTATGCTCCTATCAGCAGCCGCCCCTGATCGAGGCACATCTAGACCCCAAATTTCCTCAAAATCGGTCCATGGTAACTAAGGAAACTGCCGCGTACGTCGGACGGACAAAAAAAAAATTAAATTGGGCTGAAATTATATTTTCAAAAAAATTATTGAAGTTATCAATTAGGTATTATTAATATTTTTTGATGATTTACGTACCTTGAAACGTGAATCATCAAATGTTGAGGGGGGGGGGGGAATAAACAAATTTTCTTCTTGCTCGATTCCAAAAGTTTATTATTAAAAATAAACCAAAAAGTCTGCCAAGTGGGTGTGGCACATAGCTTCTTCGTATCCATAACCCTATTGTATAGATGATCCGATCCATCGTAGCTAATCTCAAGATATTAATCTCTTCTACTGAACCTTGAATTGCCTTCATAGGGGACCATCTACATGTCAATCCGCACAATCTCTGAATATTGTTGGAAACTGTAGAAGTTATGGCTGTTACAAGGATTTCACGTTTGCGCATGCGCACACAATACTTTTAATTTGGGGACCATGATTTTCATAGGGGACCATCTCCATACCAACTCGCATAATTCCTGAAAATGTCATTAAAATCGGATGAGAATTGTAGAAGTTATGGCTGTGAAAAAGATTTTATGACAGACAGACACAAAAACAAAATGGGGTATTTCTGTCAATTAAAATTTTTTTTTTTTTTCAACATCCATTTTTTTTATAACTGTAAAAATAACTACAGCTGGGTGAGGGGAGGATTAAGAAGGCTGGTCCTCGTTTTATAGTTTACTCGATTTACTTTTATAAAACGAGGACCAGCCTCTTAATCCTCCCCTCACCCAGCTGTAACTACAAAGTAATGGCTACCACTATATGTGAACTCACCACCCGCAATGAGGGCAGCGGGGACGACGGAGGGATCAGCCCCACCAAACAACACAGAATGAAGAAGAAACCAGCAGTACATCAACAACATACAAGTAAACTAAGTAATTTAAAGTCGCAAATAGTATTTCTGTCTCGCTGCAAGAATAATAACGTAATACCAACACACCTTCAGTGTATCTATAATACATCCATTAGAAGCGTAAATAAAAATTACGCACAATTTGATGAACTTCGTAAAGAAGCCATATATTTCATCAATAGAATAATTCACCATGAAATTAATAATATCAAAATGCAAATAACAAATTTAGAGAACAGCAAAGAGCACGAAACTACCAAAAATGATAGTAACGTACCAAACGAAGCTAACCAAACACTAACGACTAATGAAATATGGAATAGAAAGCACAATAAAAAGTTCCTATACCTTGCTAAAAACAAAAAAAAAGGAGTAAACTATGAAACGAGGACCAGCCTTCTTAATCCTCCCCTCACCCAGCTGTAACTGCAAAGTAATGGCTACCACTATATGTGTCTAAAAATAACGGTAATCGGGTCTGTTCGTCGAGATAATGTTTAGAAGAAATTAGGGAGGCTAATGAAAGCTGAAGATTTGAATGATGTGACGTAGTAAGTCTCGTGGCCTTGGATACTATTAAATACTACTCACACACACACGCCCGCAGTGTAGTGTGTGTGCGTTCATGGAGGCCCGCCTTTTTTTCAAACGAGTGATCTATTAATTTAATTTTTCTACCACATGTTATAGTATCAATGGGCAAAAAGTTGGAGTAAAGAGGTTTTCAATGGTGCTGAATCCAAATTTGAGGTCAAAAACCTGAATTTCTGACCAACCGAAATACCCCGTTGTTCAGGATGTTATATGTAGTCATTATTTTTGATTAGAAATAAATCATTCGTCAAGTTCCAAAATTATTTCGTTTAGTAGTATTTTTGTTACCCGAAACTATTTTGATCAAAAATATTTATATTTCTATATTAAATTTGATTTTATTGAAAGAATTAGGTGGTTTACATTCTTCACCATAGCAATAGGGTGGAGTGGGGTAATTGTGTAAATGGGGCAAATGTGTAAGTGGTTCAAAAAATGGCGCCAAATGAAACTGGATTTTCGCATGTCTTCTCTATGGTTGTGTTTACATCTGATACGTCTTATCACAAAAGTTGGTTGTACTCTGACCGCGCTCTCATGTGCTACCAACTTGTTTTCGTGGAGAGTCCCTTTTCACTCATGAGTCAAGTGCAGTGCTTTGTGCAAATTTCTTGTAAATGGACTGTCAATTAAAGTTTTGTGTGTCATTCCGTCATATTCTGTTAAGTACTTTTAATGATTATAATAGTATACAACTCTTGAAACTTCCGTATTCTGTAGAATTGGCTGTGGTATACAAATGCCCCTTGATTTTACCATGTTGGGGGAAAAGTGTGGGCTCTCCAAGGGGCAAATGTGTGGCAGCAGGTGCATGTGATTTTACGTTTATTTTATAAAATAAATATTTTTTGCTTGTTTGGTGGTTAATTTTCTTTTCCTTTTGATCTAAGTCACTTATTTTTGGTTTGAACTTTCTTTTTATCACTAATATCCTTTCTTTGTTTCCCCCTTGTTAGCACTTGTTGGAGAAAAAAGTTTGTTTCTACTGGAAAAAATGTCGCAAAAAAAATTCTGAATATCCCGTTTTGTTTGTTTTTAGTGGCCTTTTCACGCATTTGCCCCGTAAATATTTGAGTTGATAAGAAATTAGAAAACAGAACCACTTACACATTTGCCCCATTTCACCGGGGAAATGTGTAGCAAGGAGGTCGTTTTAAAAAATAGAGCTGAGAGCTACGAAGAAGTTGAAAAATTAAAATATCAATCCAGCGATTGTAATCAGCATTAAATTGCGTAAATTTTAAAGAAAAAAATATTACTCTAGCTGTAACTGGGGCAGAGCTATGTGAGGTTAAAGTTGAACTATTGAAATTTTGGTACGCAATTACCCCACTCCACCCTAATTTGAAACATTGTGAAAACTATCCCGAATTGTTGAAATTATGATTTAAGTGGTAACTTGAGTACTTTATTAGGTAGGTGCCGAATGATTTCATTTCAAACTATTATTATGGGTCACTTCAAAAGTCAACAAAGCTAGCTGAGTAGCTCGGAAGAACAAGATGAATAAGTTTACCAAAGTTCACCTCTTTCTAGATTTCTACATGAAAAAGAAAGGAGATTATGCAACACTAAACAAATACAAGTCAAAATTATTCATTTTAATAATAACACTGTACAAAAAAAAAGTGTGCAAGCCTTCCTACACGAATCTTAACAAAAAACGCTACGAAGATCTACGTAATATTTACAAAGAGAGCTCGCTGCACGATTCATCATCTATCGTCTGCAGTACCAACCAAAAACCACCGGGACCTCGCTCTGGCGGCTTTCTGACGAACTAATCTTTTCGGATCGTCCAACGCCTTCAACAGTTCTTGGACAACCTGCAATGGAAACGTTAAGAAGATATTAACAACCACTGAAGAATTTGAAACTTCTTTGAGTCTGAATTAAATCTTTAAAATGACTTCATTTTAATAAAAAATAAAGAAAAAACAACTAAATAAATAAAATAAGAAAAAATAAATAAATTTTTTTTTTTTTAATTGGTAGGTAATTGTTGGCTCCGTGCGAGGTGCGCGCAGGGATAGAAGGGTAGAGGGGCAGTTGTTAGCAAAATCGTTCTGTTTGCGGAACGGCCTCGACTTTATGATGGTTCCGAGCGATTTGCGGATCATCAGTGCAGAGATCACTTACCTACTAGATCATATGGTGACATTACGTAAGCGAGATAATCTCGTCTTCAGTTCAGTCTGTCACGTTTTATTCTTTCTAAACTATAGCTTCAAGTTGCGCTCTTTTGAGGTAGGAGAGCCAGGCAGTAAGCAGAAGAAGACATAACAAGACATCCCTACTGGTCCAGCGGAAGTGGAGTTCTTGACACGGCACTTATGTGCCTCGTCAAGTAGCACCGGTGAACACATTATGCCGCATAAGGAATCCCTGGTGGAGACTGGGGGAACCACTCGCTCCCCAGGGTTGTGGCTGGGAGCACTCGAAAGTGGCTCCCAGAAGTCCACAAACTCCTGGAGAGAGAGTTGAACTTGATTTTCCCCAGGCTCCTCCAGTACCTCCGCAGCTGCACGCGCCGGACGCTTCCTCCACAAACTCTGAACCCGGTGGTACTCCCGCCGTCTTGCTTGCTTAGCTGCTCTGCGACCTCCACGCAACACCACTCTGGGAGGAGGTCCTCTTTGGTGCCGCGTCACGGTCGCATCCCCAACCTGCGGGAAGATTCTCCCTAGATAGGCTGCAACCTCATCCTCCAGGTTTTCTGACCCTTCAGCAGCCCACCTCGCCAGAACCTGCCGGTAGGTGCTTTCGTAGCCTTCAATGCGACCTACCTGCCCCCCGAGCCTCATGACTTCGGTCTTCAGATCGGCAAGAAGACCGGAGGTCCCGGGGGAGGGATTCTGAATGGCAGGCTGCTGCTCCACGTCAGCAATAGGAGATGCGGGTGAAGCCCCACTGCTATTTGCCAGGATAGCATCCTGGAAAAACTGCCTATAGTGAGGCCTCTGGCGGAGTTTTGAGATGGCATTGACTGTGCGTGTGGGAAAATGCTCACTTAAATAGACATTGATATTACGTACCCCACTGCGCACAGCCACCACCTCATCACCCGCTAGCGCAAAGCCTCGGAAGCATACCTAGGCTGTACTCTTTCTATTTCAATTGCAGCATTAGCAGCAACAGGATGCTTCTGTCTGACGTGGAGACCAAGGCCAGACCTGGTAGTGAATGCTCGCTCACAATGGGCGCACTGGTGGTTCAAAGAGGCAGTGGAAGAGGAAGAGGGAAGGGATGATGAGGAAGAGGAGGAAGGAGATGATGGCCGACGCCCCTGCCTGGGGCGCCTCTGAGCGCCTCCCCCAGAACCCCGCGTGCCAATGGGCTGGCGGGGTTATGAGGCTCGTCGTCGTTTGTATTCATAACGGGGGAAGCACATTTTAGAAGGGTCAGGGAACCCGGTAACAGGGGTCCCCTCCCTAATTGCCAGAGGGTCATTCAGCCACCCCTGGAACTACAAGAGGGGTCCACCAGGGAAACCTAATGGGACCACCTCTGCTCATCCCAGGGGGCCCGGGTTGCGCGACAGGGACGCATGACCTTGACTTGGGTAGGGATAAGAAGGGATCCGAGGAGATAAAAACACCCTCTATTACCCTACCCCAACAACCCACTTGGACTTGGACGAAAAGATCGATGAAGCTGGCAGAAAATTTACCGAAACCTAAGACCTCTACTAATACCTCAAAGCGTTGGCTGAAGCCTAAAATCTAGGAAATTGATGCGAGTTTTCCTCACTCATGACGGCTGTGCTTAATCTTCACATATCTAAACACGCCTGCATCTAGTAGTGTTTCGCAATGCAGTCAGACCTAAGCCTGAAAATAGTGGGAAATGTGTCATGTCCGCAATCGTCAGATTATCGATCTTCTTCCCACCACTTTATTTTGTTCGCAACTCGCACCCTACCTTATTTAAAAATTGCCAATTTTGGACCAATGAGGTAAGAAAACGTGTAAAAAAATTAATAGTTAATAGTTAATTAATAGTTAGGATCAGAGGTAAATAAGTTGATAAGGTAAAAAGTTCAATATTTAATAAAAGATTGTAATATAAAACTCGAGTCTGGATAGCCGACTAATCTTAAATTTTTGGCGAAAATGAGGTTTTTAAATTTGTTATAAAACATGGTTTACTCCAAATTGCCCTACTGAAGACCAGCGTGTTCATCCAGAAAAATGCCGTAAGAAGCTGTAGGAACTCTCCGTACATTTCTGGTGGACAGTAGAAGAAGTCAACGAGGAAAATCCAGATGAAAGTCAGAAATTTGACGCGCTTTCCAACGGTTCCCTTTTTTACATATTTAAGATAAACAAAGGTAGTTGAAGTAATTTTAATGACACAAGGTCAAAAACACGAAACAAATCTGCCGAGTGGGTGTGGCACATAGCTTCTTCGTATCCATAACTCGATTGTATAGAAGATCCGATGCATAGTAGCTAATCTCAAGACATCAATCTCCAAGTACCTTGCACTACTTTCATAGGGGACCATCTACAATGCGACCCCCACAATCCCTGAGAATTTCATCGAAATCGGATGGAAAATATAGAAGTTGTGGCTGTTACAAAAAATTTACTGCAAATGGCAGTGACTACTATCAGTCTGGGGGCGATGGTTTTAATCGTAAAGTTATTAAATTTTAATTTTGTCAAATAGTTGCTAAAATATCACAAGAAATCATGGAGGCAACAGGCTCGAACGAAATAGACCTTGACCACCATAAACCGACAATATGGTGTTTAGTTGAAAACAGTGAACAGAATACTAAGTATTCAAGTATTTCATTCATTCATTCAATTATTCAAGTATTTCAAGTCTTGAAACCTTCTCCCAAGATTCCAGAGAGAAGGAGTGAGGCATAAAACATTGTTATGTTGTTATATTGTTACGAAATACACAAGGATCAACAACACTGACCTTATTTTTGTAAGGTATCAATCTAGTTTCTTGAAACTTGCCGTAGTAATAAATGCAATCCAACGCGTTCATCCTCACAATCTGGAACAGGAAAATCACACTTGCATTCAATAGAAAGGCAGAATTTGATTACAATGAACACGATTTTTTTAAACGCTAGGAGGGGGGGGAGGCCTTTCTTACCCATATCACGGATGACCTTTAAGCAAAGAGAGGACATAGGGGAGGGGGGGAAGAGAGGCCTTTCTACCCCATATCATGGATGACCTTGAAGGAAAGAGATGGCATTGTGAGGGAGGGGGGGAGGTCTTTCTTCCCTATATCACGGATGACCTTGAAGGAAAGAGAGGACATTGTGGGGGGGGGGGGGAGAGGCCTTTCTACCCCATATCATGGATGACCTTGAAGGAAAGAGATGGCATTGTAAGGGAGGGGGGGAGGTCTTTCTTCCCTATATCACGCATGACCTTGAAGCAAAGAGAGGACTTGGTGAAGGGGAGGCAAGCCTTTCTTCCCATATCACGGATGACCTTGAAGGTAAGAGATGACATTGTGGAGGGGCAGGTCTTTCTTCCCTACATTACGGATGACCTTGAATGAAAGAGAGGACATGGCAAAGGGGGGGGGGGGGGAGGCCTTTCTACACCATATCATGGATGACCTTGAAGGAAAGAGATGGCATTGTGAGGGAGGGGGCAGGTCTTTCTTCCCTATATTACGGATGACCTTGAAGGAAAGAGAGGACATTGTGGGGGGGGGGGGGCAGGTCTTTCTTCCCTATATTACGGATGACCTTGAAGGAAATACAGGCCTGCCCCCCCCCCCTTCATCGTGGCCTCTCTTTCCTTCAAGGTCATCTGTGATATTACATATCACAAATATGAGTAGGTTAGCTGTTTTTTTAATTTATTTTGGTGTCTTGTCTGTGTGTTAGTTTGGTGTATTGTTTGAGGATTTCACGTTTGCCCATGCGCAGTGGCTACTATCAGTCAGGAGGTGATGTTTTCATAAAGAACCATCTACACGCCAACCTGCACAAACCGTGAAAGTTTCATCCAAATCGGACAACTTTGTAAAGTTTTGCCTTACATTTCATGACATACACGGAACCAAAAATGTTCAGGAAGGCCAACAATCTAAATTGCGATTGGAAATTTTGATTTTGGAAAACATTTTTTTTGTTTTACCTAGGTAGAATCAGAAGAAAATAGGTATTCTAATTTTCGATCTGAAAAACTCATTTCGAGACCCCCGAAGTCTGAATCAGCTGTTCGTCGTCAGCCATTTTCAAGTGACTTCACAGGTTGGTAGCAATTTAGCGTCACTTCCAGAGTCCGCACCTTGTTTTGTGACGACTCGAAATCCACCAAAAGTTCCCATATCACCACCATTATTAAAACACAAACGGTGGATACAGCTTTCGTACAAATACGCAACCACGAGAGACATTTTATGTCTTATGTTTAATAAATTGAGAGCTTTCCAATGAGTGGTGAACGATTTTTGTGGGGTGGAAAATGAGGAAGTTAGTTTTCCCTAGGAACGATTGGTTGTACGTGAAAATCATCAGATATTTCCGCGTAACGCTCCCCTCGTAACGCTCCCCGCGTGACGATTTTTGACATTTTATGTCTTTACTATGGCACATAAATGAAAAATCGTCACGCGGGGAGCGTTACGAGGGGAGCGTTACGCGGAAATTTCTGATGATTTTCACGTACAACCAATCGTTCCTAGGGAAAACTAACTTCCTCATTTTCCACCCCACAAAAATCGTTCACCACTCATTGGAAAGCTCTCAATTTATTAAACATAAGACATAAAATGTCTCTCGTGGTTGCGTACTTGTACGAAAGCTGTATCCACCGTTTGTGTTTGAATAGCTCGCCACTCCATGGCAGAGTACTTCTCGAAATCCCGTACTGATTTTCATAAATTTTTCAATCGATGCGGGTAGGCCATCGAACAAACCGCATGCGCGCGTTCTCAGTCGTTATTTCACTTCAACATTTCAATTGAATTTCTCATGATCTGGTGTGCATAATTCTGCTCAAATTTGGAAGGAATGTTAGGGCTGGCCCTTACACATGAACTTCATCAGATCCAATTATTAGGAGCTCATAGAATTTTTTTAATAGACAGGCCTGTGTGTCAAATCCTAATTATCGTCAGGTCAACTATCATGATCATGGTTAAACCATACTACCCCACTTTTGAAAAATAATATATTTTTTTAATATGTTTGAAGCTTTACTACAACCCTAGGGGGTCTTTACCTTAGGGTCATGTTTACGTAGGAGGGTAGAGATTTTAGCAGACCAAGTGGGCCAAGTCTCATTCATTGTTTTGAAATGAGTTTGCGACCGAGTTGTACATTTCAGCTTCCTATCTACTAATGATGGTGACTCATTTGCACGTCAAATCAAATTACTGACTTACTTTAACCCTCAATCGGGTTTGATGATCAAGAAACAAATAATAGGCACTGGAACCGAACGGTCCTTACAATCACATCTTTGCGATTTCAATAACAGAACAAAATGTTTCCATTTGTAACATTCACTCCACAGTTTCTCAAACTCGATGTAATATGTTATGACTGATCAGTAATCAATTAAACTTGTAATGATTGGAAATGAACTATGAAGAATTTTCAAATTTTTAATGGACAAGCATAACACAATCAAAAATCCAACGGAAAAGCAACGGCTATCAGCAAATTGATAACAAACGACGACCCTTTCCCGCTAAATTCATGATATCCATGGATGGTTTTTCAAAAAGTCATTCAAATAATAAAATATATATAATTTCTTCATAATGTATTTTTCATTTATGTGCCATAGTAAAGACATAAAATGTCAACAAAAAAAACTCACCATATTACTATATGAGGTGCAGCTTAAAAATCTGGGAATGAAAGTATCAATATACTCTTCAAATGCTTTTTCTCCTGTTGATAGAAGGCTAGACAGCACTTCCAGAGTCGCAGCGATCACTTCGAAGTTATTTGAGTCAAAACAGAGAACGAACACTCTGATCAACTGAAAAAGACAGCTCATTTTCAGTAACAACGGTTTCAAGTTAATCTAATCATTGTTAGAATGGAACATGATTATTAAATTCAAAATGATATTTCTAAAAGCTGGGCAAGTACAATATTCGTATATGCAAGTAGGTACCAGCTGTACGGGTTCCCTAAGCCTGGGAGGTCTTAGGTGCTAAAATCTTATTATATGGTGAAAAGTACAAGGGTATAATGAAATACTCTTCTTCTTTCCAAGTCGATGCATTTCGAGCGGTGCTCTCCACTCTTCATCAGGATATGTATTAGAAAGAGATACAAGGCGGGGTGGTTCGTTGTTAAAGATATAGTGGGTACTGCAAAAAACAAAAGTTTTCTGGGGTCAAAGATAGGCAATTATATCTTTTACCTTGTATCTCTTTCTAATACATATCCTGATGAAGAGTGGAGACCACCGCTCGAAATGCATCGACTTGGAAAGAAGAAGAGTATTTCATTATACCCTTGTACTTTTCACCATATAATAAGATTTTAGCACCTAAGACCTCCCAGGCTTAGGGAACCCGTACAGCTGGTACCTACTTGCATATACGAATGATTATTAAATTTACTTTTGAGATTTGAGACACGACTAGGCTCGTAGGAACAGCAATGACAACGTAAGTGATCGCCAGAGCAGCAGCTTTTTTCGAATTCTCGTCGTCAGAGTTGAACAGCGCTGCCAGCTGGTCGTCGAAAATCCATTGAAAAACCCACTGTTTGAAAAGTAGTCTGAAAATAGGAAGGAAGCAAATAATAACCCCGTTAACCCTAAAATCTCCACGTGTGGAAATAGCCTGAGCCAATGAATAGCTGCAACTTTTTAAGAAATGTTCAGAGGCATCTTACGGTGTAATAAACTCCAAACTTTGGAAACATGAGATTTATATTACATTTGAAAGGGTTTTAGAAGAATGTGAACTGTATTTCACTTCATGAGTCCACTTTAAGCTAAATTGTGCGGTTAGAGGAAAAACGATTTGAAAAATAAAATTTGTCAACATTCCCCTCGAAAAACAAAACCAATACAAACAACATCAACAAAAAAATATTTTCAAGTAGACAGGGCGGTTTTTTCACGAGAAATTACAAGTAGAGAGTCCTTGTGAAATTACTAGTGAAGAGTCCAGTGTGATAAACAATCGTTTTGACATGAATATGTCTTTTGGCCGGGGGTCAAGGAATTTTTCGCGGCACTTTTTTTTCATCACATAAAATGCAACGCTGCAGCCAGTAAACAAAATCATAGCTACATATCGGTAGCTATGAAGCAAGGTTCTTTAGAATACTGCAATAAATTACGAGCGATCGGAGGGTTTTTTTTTAAAAATGTCAAAACATAAATTTCAACATGTCCCACAATTAATTTACAAGGATGAAGTTAACGGATGGGCACAGAAGATGCGTAATGAGTAAAAATGCAATTTTCCTCTTAAAAAAGTTCATTTTTCGTCGATAATTTGATAAAAATGCAGTAAAATCAAGAAACTAACATCACCACGTGATTCAGCGTAAAAAAATACTGGAATATCATGTGTCACACTTAGGTACTTCGTACATGCACATTTTGACACAAACTTGCGGTTGCGCATCTTTGAGCGCGCACTGAGCGGGTTGCGCGCAACAAAAAAATCGGTTGAGGGGTGAAATGTTCATGAAATTTCACGTAGAATCCGAATCTGCAATAAAAAACGGGGGGGTCTCATTTGAAAAAACGAAGTTGGTGTGCGTTGCGCACGATTGCGCACGTGCGCAATGCGCACCGTGGTCATATTTGAGATCCTTGGGAAAAATCATGAAGATTCAAACAAAAATTTTCTTTTTATCACTACCTGGACGATTTTAGCAGGGGGGGGGGGGACGTTTTCGGGGACACCCTGTATACATATATAGATCACTCGTCTGCAAAGAACACGGTTTTGCCATTGTTACCACTAACCAACATGGAGAAAAACATCGATCGCATTAAATTTTCGGTCAGATAAAATTTGAACGGAGATTAGGCCTCTTTTGCGATTCACACTCGTGTTTCTGATTTACCGTAAGTACAAACCTCAAGTTCTCGTAGGGTGCGAACGGTTAGTCCTACAAGGTTCCGCGTGGTCTCTAAAAATTCAATACTATCTTAAATTGATGGAAAAACAATACCTTTATATCAAAATTTGTTGAGTTACGGTGTTTTCAGAATGTCAACCCTAGGGTCAGGTGGGGTAATTGTAAACATGGGGTAAATGTAAACAAGTGACATTACCACCAACGTGGTGAACTGAGGAACTAAAATTGATGGTAAACCTTCTCTATGGAGCACGTGGACTGTACTGAAGAAGTTGCTACTCATTCTCATCAGCCGATCTTCACTTGATAAGCAATTGATTACAGCTCTGCCGAAAACTTTGATTGTCGAACATTTTAGTGCTCAGGTTTTGTTCATCTGGCCTGCTCCAAACAGCAAGTAAGTGATTCCAACTATTTTTATCCATCATATAGAATGTTAGCTTGTTTATGCATGGACGATTTTAGTTGTACCTCTTTTTCCTGTTTACAATTACCCCATACTTTTTTTACCTATGGGGTAATTGTAAACAAGTATTTTCCACGCTTATTCAATGATTTCTGATCAAATAAATGTAGAAATTTCGCTCGTTTCGATTGCCTCTGCTTCTATAATATCAACATTTGGTTTTTCTGTACCAGGATGCCTCATCCATTCATCAAAAAGAAGCCACTCCCGCCGCACACTGTTCAAGACTTGGAACAAGCCGTCTTTGATGTCATGAACCAAAATAAGACCTACAGAGAGGCAGAAGAGGCGTATCGTGTCCCTATTTCGGTAATCTATCATCGTATTAAGGGTCGAAAAACCAGTATTCACAAGATGGAGGCTGGTCGGTTGCCCAAATTTCCAGAGGAAGTCAGGATTTGCTAATGACCCTTCTCCTCCGAGCAAACAGAGAAAAAGGCAAACCACTTCAAAGAGTCTCTGATGGATCAGGTCGAGATTCAACGACAGTACTCGCCTGTATTTCGGCTAGTGGTGACGCATTACCACCTCTGATTGTTTTCAAAGGTGCTGCTGTCCAGCCCCGCTGGATTTCTGAAGAGGCGTATCCAGGCACAATGTATGCCGCCACAAGCAATGGCTGGATGGAAGAATCTGTGTTTTTCTACTAGTTCGAAAAGATGTTCGTCTTCCTACCCATAAGATTGAAAAGGATGGGCGCAGGGAAATTTATAAATTTTCAGGAACTGTCAACGTAATTGAAATGTAGACTGAACTTTCAAGTCACCAATTTAAGACTGAGTTTGAAGGACTGATAAACTAATACTATGATACTCAATTCATGCGTACTGCTAGTTGATTGTGATTCAAGACTGTGTTTTAAGTCTACCATTGTAGTGAGTACACATTTTTAATATGCCTGTTTCCATATGCTGCTTTGATTATTTACTGGGAGTTTATTGAAATATACCTACTGTTTACGATTTGAGTTTATTAATTCATTCAGCACCGTCCATCCCGGAAATTTGAAAATTTAGTCAGTGGAACTTGATTGAAAAATGTACTTGGGGGAAATGTAAACAGTGGATTGGGGTAATTGTAAACATCGTTCTTCTCTCTCACAAATGGTTCTTGGAGCTTCTACTAGTCTCCATATGACTGTTTACAATTACCCCTTAACCTATGGGGTAAATGTAAACTGGCTCTGGATTTGTCCCAAATGATATTAGATCAAAAATTTTGGTGCCTCCTAACTCAGCAGATGCTACAGTTTCACGAGAAAAAATTAGTTCGCACAATCGGAGTTTTATAAAGAGTTGAGGAGAATTTTGATCCAAAACATAGAGATTTTGTTTACAATTACCCCATCTGACCCTACATCAACCAAAATTGGGCACAACTAGACCCCAAATGAAGCCCACATACCAAATTTCATCAAAATCGGTCAATGCTTACTGAGGAAAGTGCCGCGTGAATTAGAATGAAGAATTACAATGAACATTCGATTATAAGAACAAATAACTACCTGCAAACAGAAATGTTGAAAATGGGTAATTTTTAACGTACCTTTCTGAGCAAAAGTTGACTGAGCTCAGCTCTGCACTGTCCGCAAGTATTATTTTAAATCCATTCGCAGCATTCATGGATACCGTAGGATGTGCAAGAAGACTTATCAACTGGTGAAAATCACAACATCAACATTACTTAATAAGTTGGAATAGAAGCTTGATGAGTAAATTTGAACACTTTTAGATGAGACTAATTGATTTGAAAAGTGATTCGAATCTATGAAAACAGTGGAAATAATGTTTTTAGGTACTGAGGTGGTGATTGACTTACTCTCTTCAGCCAAACGCTGGCCAAAACGTGGCTTCGGAGTATCAAACTTTTCACAATCCACGAGAGGAGAGCAATGCTTTCTATGGGATTTTCACCTTTGAGTCCATTATCGATTTCCGTCTCTATGGACGTGAGAATGTCTCGTAGAGCATTATCTGTCAAGATAGAGAGGAATGTTGTTAATTCCACATAATAGGAATATTATTAATAAAATAGTCAGAAATGTTGTTGATACCTTGGCCACAGATTTGACAATCTCTTCAAGTTTCTTAAGAAGAAAATATCTAACATATTACATGATCTGTATGACACTCTAGAGGTTCACGATGTCAAAAATGTGCTCGATGAATACATTGGAATACGAGTAGTTTTTTTTTCCCGGCAGGTAGGTGAGAAAATCTTTAAGATCCACAGGTGGAGTTGGATCTCGTAAGATACCTTGAAGGATCCGCGACTTCAAGGTTATGTGGGATTCAAACCCACTAAAAAAACACCTCCTTTTCTCCCACGTTGGATGCTCAGCCTGGAACTGTTTAACACATTACTTCAGGCTGAGTCCTGGGACACTTCATTAGTTCTGGATGGCTGGTCGGACCAGGTGTTCCCTTCTCTGTCTCTCTCGTTCTAACAATGTCTTCCTTGTCAGGATACTCTCTGTGTACGCTGCCACAAGACTCCAGCTCCTCTCACCTTCCAGCATCTTGCTGACGACAGCTTCTGGTGTTGAAATTTGGGGAGTTAATCCCAGCTCTGACAGCAGCTGGCTTCTTTCAGCCGCCCATTTGGTGCATTTGAAAAAGGTGTGTTGCGCATCATCATCTTCTCTCTTCTGGCAGTGCGGACATGTTGGGACAGTTACCTTTCCCATTTTATGTAGATAGGCATAAAACAGTACATGTCCAGTGAAGAATTGTGTGAGGAAAAAGTTTAATTCTCCATGCTTCCTGTCCGTCCATTTCTGGATGTTTGGCACTAGCTGTGCGGTCCACCGTCCTCTATATTCTCTTGTCCATATCTCTTGCCAGCTTACCATCGTGCAATCTCTTTCTTCCTTGGCTATGCGGGACCTGTCTCCTTCATCCCTTCTGTCGAAAATTCTTTTTCTCTCTGAAGCCATCAGCTGAATTGGTATGACACTGGTAAGGACAAAGATAGCGGGTTCTGACACTGTTCGGTAAGCACAGGCGATTTGCAGAGCTCCTCTTCTCTGCACAGCTATCAGTCTCTGTCGGAGATACGCCATGCTCAGTGCATCCGCCCACACCTCCGCTCCATACAAGAGAATTGACTCCACCAATGTCATCATCAAGCGTCTCTTGCATGGTCTAGGGCCATTTATGTTTCTCATAAGGTGACAAAGAGCTGCCGATTTTTGTGCAGCCCTGTCTGCAGTCCTTTTTAAATGTTCACCAAAAGTGATTTTTGTGTCCATCATGACTCCTAGATATCTGGCTGCTGGTTTAGTTGTTATTTCAGTGTTTCCGATCCGCATTGGGATGATGGTAGGTATGCGCTTACGGGTGAAGATGACTACCTCTGTTTTTGATGTAGCTAGTGCCAGGATATGTTCTTCCATCCACTCCGTTACTCGTGTCATGATCTGCTCCAACTTGGCTTGGGCTGAATCCATTGTCCTTGCGAGTACTACTGCTGCCACATCATCAGCATATCCAACAAGGAAACAGTCCTCAGGCATTTCCAATCGCAGGACACCATCGTAAGATGCATTCCACAGTTGAGGACCCAACACTGATCCTTGAGCCGCTCCTGATGTGATCTCTTTCGTTCGTACCCCTTGAGCAGTCTCATATGTAAAGTAGTAAAGTAAAGTAAGCAACCATTTCAGGTTGAATTTTCGTCCGACTGCCATTCTTGGCGTCGCGGACGTCATCAGCTGTCTCCCTAAGGGGAGATCAGAATTTGTTCTGATGATTTCGCTCATGGCTTCCCAAACATCACCAGGGCGGGTTGGAACGAGAGATTGCCGATCGTCTAATAGACAGAAAACTTTCTGCTGGCGACCAGACTCGAACGCGCGTCCCCGCAAGACGGTTCTTATCCTATCACCGCAGTCGGGTACACTGTCCACTAGACCACCGACGCCCTCATATGTTAGTGTTCTGTTCTTAAGGTAACTGTCCATCACTGCCAATAGGTAAGACGGGACCTTGAAAGTATTGCTCAGGGCCTCCATCATATCAGTCCATCTTGCGGAGTTGAAGGCATTTTTTACGTCGAGGGTCACCAGTAGTGCAAGGTTTCTTGAATGCCTACTGCCTTCCTGTGATTTTCTTACTGCAGTTACTACATCTGTTAGTGCATGGACAGTAGAGCGACCCTTTCGGAAACCATACTGTCTAGGTGATGGATCCCCTGCCTGCTCTATTGCAGGCAGTAGCCGAAGCAGAAGTAGTTTCTCGAAACCCTTTCCAGCTGTGTCCAGCATACATAGTGGTCTCCAGGATGACGGCAAGCTTGGGTCCCCTTTTCCCTTATCTAAAAGGACCAGACGGGCAGTTTTCCATACGAGTAGTAGAACGATGTATAATGGCGGCGAGGCTCGAAGGGCGAAGGGATCCCCAATGGTCCTATGGCCGCAGCCACCTTGATCTACTTCGTGCATTCATGCTTGGTATTGTTCAGTATTATTGTCCTACTTGCTTTACTTTTTAAATTGCTTCTTACAGATATAATAGGTACTGGTTCGTTAATTCCGAAAGCAATAACCTAGTGGTTGCATGAGCAGATCTAATTTAGCTCATTCTGAACACGATCACCTAGCGGCGGAAGTCGGAACTAAGGGACTACAAATAAAATCACTCTTGTGGAAAACCATTTTAATAAAAACGGAGTTGAGTAGAACGTTGTCTATTTCCACGAAAATAATGAGTTACAAGTTAAATCGATTTCGACGGTTAGGTCATCATCAGTAACAAACAATAACATTTACAGGGTGAGCCACGGAAAAAATCGCCGTTCGGTCTGGTGGGGTTGTAGAAGGGGGGACAATGGCCCATTCGAAGGCGGAGCTCCTAAAGTTTTGTTACCTGTATCATGGAAGAATATTAGGAAGAATCACTCCAAAGGGGAATCTGTGACGCTTACTGCTGTGGCGCCACCTCTGGAAGCGTAAATGAACTATCAGCTTAGGTGGCCGATCGCAAGAGTGTGTGAATTGGGAGAGAGAGTAGAACGCAAACGCGAAAGTGACCAAAAGATGCCATTTCTATAGCGTCCTTATTGCGAATCATCTCAGCCTTTTTTTACAATACGATTTTTCGTTAAGTTCTTTTTAGTCAGTTTTGTTAATATCTCTATCTAGTTTCTATTTTCTACATAACAATGTAGTAAACTTTCAAGTCACGTCCATCAGGCGTTTTCACCCAGGTGCCATAAGGTGGGAATTGCATCGTAAAATCAATATTGAATAAGAACATAAATTTGTCATTGTGCTCAATGGATCAGGAAAAGAAGTTTGTGTATTTATATATTGAATGTAGAATATTTTGGGGTATTCGAATTTTGAACAATGCTTTGGCCGATCCAAACTGTGAAAGAAAAATAACTTTGAAGAAGCTATTAAAACTTAATTAAACATTATTATTTGCCACAATGTTTTTCCTCTGTGTTCATACCTTCCCCATTCTTCCGATTTTGTAATTAATAGTAACAAACAATAATTTTAGCTTCTTAGTCAATATGATCTGATTGTTTGGTTCAAGTTTCGTAGGTACCTACCCACATTGGTCATTTTTTCATGAAAAAACCGACATTTTCAAAAAAGTAGGTGACTACCTGTAGTCAGAAATAGTTTCAGTTTGGAACCTTGCATTTCCCAACGAGCGAATTAAAAAAAAAAAAAGCTTAACTACATTTTGGCCAATTAAAATAATACAATGGTTTTCGTAAGAACCGAATATAAATTTATCTGCTCGTACATCAAGATTATTGAGAATTTGACGTGATATCTCAGTTGATGTAACTCTTTTTTCTAGAAGATCATTGTTGTTAGTCCGAGTAGCAGCAAGTAAGGATGTCCGAGCGAGCTAAAGCATTGAAGCTTCATCTTCAATAATTGCTCAGTACTGCCGGGTCTTGGGTTCAAATCCATGCGCTCCAAGAATTTTTGGAAAGTCGAGCTGTTGCCCGCATTAATTTGAATTTTCGGTCCTGAGGGCGTCTACAACTTTATCTATCGGCGTCCTCTACTACTAGCTGAGAACTTCTCTTACGCTTCGCCAGATCGCAGCAGTAGAAGGGGATTTTTTCCTGCACACTTTTTAACCTTGAGTGACACTTCCTAATACTTCTTCCATGCCTGTACGGTTAGTTGCCACCATGCTTTGGACGAGAGAGCAGCGGGCGTTTGCCCTAGAAACCTTTTTTTCCAATGATCGGTCAGTTATTGAGACCCAACGAGCCTTCCGTGCGCGCTTCGAAATTCTTCCTTATGGAGCGGTTCCCAGTCGAAATTCGATTCTAACTTGGGCTACCACATTTCGGGAGACTGGAAGTGTTGCCAGAAACCGAACTGGACCTCAACGGACCTCCAGAACCCCAGAAAACGTTAAGAGAGTGAGGCTGTCGGTTTTGCGCTCCCCCTCGTCGTTCAGCTCGCAAACAGGCAGCTGCTCTGGGGATTCCAGGCACAACTGTTAGACGGATTCTCCACGATGATCTTCAATTTCATCCCTATAAATTGACAGTAGTGCAGGAATTGAGCGAAAAGGATTTAATCGCCCGCCAAACTGCATGTGTAGCACTGCTCGAAAACCTGCCCCATGACGCGATCGTTTTCTTCAGCGATGAGGCCCATTTTCACATTTCTGGCATTTTTTTTTTTATGGGGCTACTCAAAGTCAACTGTTTATAACGATCGTCCACGAACCCTAGAACACCTAAAAAACAACATTCGCGCCGCCATTGCCGAAGTACCCGTCGATATGCTGATCAGAGTGGAGAGAAACTTTAAAAATCGTTTGAACCAATGTTTAAACAATAGGGGCCATCATTTGATGGATGTGATTTTTAAACCCATATGAAAAAAAATTTAAGAGTAGTCCTTTAAAATAAAAAAATATATATAACGATATCTGCATTACTTTTTTTTTAATTGACCTTTCAAATAAGTAAGTTTCCGTGGCTCACCGTGTAAATGTTATTGTTTGTTACTGATGATGACCTGACCGTCGAAATCGATTTAACTTGTAACTCATTATTTTCGTGGAAATAGACAACGTTCTACTCAACTCCGCTTTTACTAAGGGACTACTTTATTTGAAGAGGAACTACTTTCTTTTGGACCCACCGGCAGTTCTAGGCAGGAAGGTTCAGACAAAGGGAATGAAGAAGAAGCTTAAGAAGGAGACTGGAAATTGAATGAGTGAATGAACTAGTAAAATCAGGGAGCTATGTAGGTGATGATAGAATAAAAGTGCAGGAACTCGAGTAATGGAGTAAAACGAGAAATGGAGTAAGGAAGTTACTTTTAAGATAAAAATAGAGAAACAATTCGAAAATAAAGGTGGCAATGGAATCACAAGTGATGGGATGAAGGAAGGAAGAAACTGCAGACATATGGAGGATTATAATTCAGCGCTCGGTCCGAAGATGTTACACAATGTAGTACGCTCTCTCAGGGCTTCTGGCCACACCTTTAAAGAGAAGAGGAAGACACACACACTTCCCCCCTCCCCCGCCAACCTAGGACCCCCGCACCACCCCGATCGTCATTGTTCTTCTTGTGTCAATGGCCGCATCTCCACACCAAATTTCGTACTTTGAAATCCTTATCTTTTCCCTTGAAAAAGTGAAAGTGAAAGCGGATTATCTCGAATTAGGGCAACCCCGCACCCCACAAGGTAAGACTATTCTAGTTTTTCGTATTTTCTCCCGAAATTCGACGAGTGGCTCCCGAAAAATTGAGCCGCTTACCTAGGTTAGGACGAGGCTTCGGTTACCGACGCCTTGAGGCCTCGGTTTTCTGATGCCTCTAATCACATTTCCCGTTGTTACGTAAGTAATTAATTCTCTACATTCCCGTATCGACTCTCGTCATCTTTCAGAATGAATAAAGATAATCACGACATCGTGGAAGCAATCGCGTCGGGATTTAGAAGACTCGAAAGTAAATTAGGGACTTTCGGATCTCGATCGAGATCGCGAAGCCGACATCGCAGACCTCTTTCACGCTCGTCGCGGAGGTCCCATCGTCGCCGTAGCCCCTGTAGGGCTCGGCGACATCGGAGCAGCTCAAGCTCTTCCTGCCATCGATCATCGTATGATCTTTGGTACTCTCGTTCCCCGACCCTTTCTCCTCGTGGGGAAAAGAGGAATCTAGAGGACCTTCTCTCATTTCGAGGAGTCGGTTGGAAGCTAGGAGTCCTATCAATAGGAAAAGACCTGAAACCTGTGAAAATAGCCTCTTGAGCCTAAATTGTTCACCAATTTCTGACCATCCAGATACGTAGAAACTTGAGGTACAAGTGTCTGGTGGTCCTTCTATCTCTCAATCGAGGGATCCGATCATTGAGGGGACCCTGAGTGACGTCATCCAGGCCGAAGTCACCGGCGATGACGTCATTAACCTCGGGTTTGGTCCTATCCTCGATCTTCTAGGTAAAGATCCTGAGGCTGGGAACCCCAATAGGGACTTCGTCCTACATGATCAGGTTGTGTATAGATCAGTAACAAGGATCAGTATAGATAGTGTATAGATCAGTATACACGTTGTGTATAGATCAGTAACGTCCTATAGATCAGTAACAAGGAAGGATTCAGAAGAGTAACAAACAATGGACACACTACTAACAACGTGTAAATCGAAAGAGGAACTAGAAAAAGAAGAATTGTATTTACCATCGAGGCATTTGTTGACGAGAGAAGAAAGAAGTACTGCACTCGAATTCTGGCACAATGGATCGTCGCTGTTTAGAGCTGTTTGAAGAAGAACACGCACAATCATGCATCGGTTGTTCAATTGAACGTCTTTTCTTAACGGCAACAACAAACCTTTCAATAACACCTGAAAGAAAATTTTCCTTTATAAGAACGTTTCATAGGAAGCATCAATAGAGAATTCTTGCTGGCGAGTGCGGCCAGGAGTGTCTCCATTAGGAGGAGACTAGCGCGAGCAACGATGATGCTACCCAATCAAAGCTAAGGACTGAGGAGGAGGTGCTCTTGACAAAAAATGTCTCTTAGCAATTTTCATTTAACCCCCTTAAAATCCGACTTTTTTTACTTCTGAGATTTTTTCGTGTTTTCGACCTCACACATTTAAACTATAGATCGTGCACAAGAATATTGCCTTCCGACCCTGCACTCTGACGGAGAAAGTGGAACTAATTTTTAACACGAAATTCCCTTTTTTTTTGTTTTTACCCTGTCCACTGGCAGCACTGTCTCCCTGTAATCGTTTTAGCGGATTTTTGTAGAAAATCAGTTTGTCATTAAATTGAATATTGTTCGAACCAAAAGCAACCAAAAAACGTAATTTTTTTTCTTCGTTATAAAAAAACCCTGTGTTGTTGCCTGTAAAGTCGGTATACGGGCGAAAGTTTTACGTGACAACGACTTTGAGTGGTAAAATAATTTTAATGTTAATATTCATTCGTATAGTAGGAAGAAGGATAAAATAAAATTCTTTGTCAAGTTGCACAGAGTAGGTATTTCCCGTAGGTAGTAGGTATTTCCCATGGGTGGGGGGGGGGGGGGAGTGAGTGCCAGGGAAGGGGGGCGGGGCGCTCCCGCTTTTGTGAGCGCCGGGGAAGGGGAGGGGCCGCCCGCCTTTAGGGAGCGCCGAGCTGCACCCCCTCCATGAGCGTAACGCAGTTTCTTGAAGTGTCTCCCGGTAAACCAATTTATAAGACGTTATCACGTCAAAAAATGATAGGTATTGTGATAAAAGCCATACGTATATCCAAATTTACTTACTGTTTACCTTTGTACGATTATCAAAGTTGTTCAATATTCTGCCTTTGAAAATATTTTGAAGGTAGGTAGGAATAAAATGAAAGATTGGAAACAAATGTTATTTTATTATTTACTTAAGTAGGTACAAGTTACAATATTTTTCAACTTAAATAATTAATCAGAAAAATCCGAGTCCTCCTCGGAACTGCTATCGCTGTCAGAAGTCCCCCCAACGTTAATGATGAAACTATCGATCTCCGATTCGACTAAATGATCTTTTTGACGGTAGTCTGCCTCACATTTTTTCACATGTCCACAAACATTTACCCACTTTTCTTTCGAATACTCGGAGAAAAGTTTTTTCAGGTATACTTCTTTGTGGCCCAGTGGAGTGCCAACTGATTCCCGCGCGAGTTTTCCCTTGATATCACCCCACACCAGTTCGATTGGGTTCAAATCGGGATGGTATGGGGGGAGGTGGAGGGTATGATGGCCTGCGTCTCTAATAATTTCGTCGACCTTGAGTCTGTCCGACAGACGAATTTTTTACCAGAAGTAGGAGCTCGGCTTTGGTAAATTGTTCGTTGAATTGCACATTATTCCTTCTCAACCACGAAACGACATCTGCCTTCAGAGTAGAACTGTTGGGTCTTTTGTTTGTCTGCACACAATGGTATTTCGCGTAGTCCATCACCACGACCGAATCCGCTGGTAAATTCGGGAGGAACTTTTGCGTGAGCCACTTGGAGAAATTTTCAAAATTCATTGATGAATGATAGTCTCCAGATCTTGATGACGCCTTAAAGATGAGCAATGCGTTTGGTACGAACCCTTTTTCACCACCGCCGTGAACGATGATCAATCGGTCACCCTTTCCAATTTGTTGAAGGGCTCCCAACTCCTCATTGGATTGCCAACAGGTCGAGACGCCGTGTGACGCTTGAACGTAGGTTTCGTCGAGGTAAACAATGTTTTTCCCTTCAATGCGGTAGGTATTGATCGTTCGTAGGTACCTCGCTCGCCAAGCTGCAATTTCAGGTCGTTCGATCAAAACTTTTCGGTTGGATTGACATTTCTTCCATTTGAAACCGCTAGTGGCCAGTCGTTTCCGAAGGTAACTCCTACTACAGTCGAGAACTTCATCACTCGCCAGTGCTGCGCAAAGTGTTTTTTAAGTAGGGCAGTCTTTCCGAACAGTGTAAAATTCACGTATTTTGTTTCGTATTGCTGCATCGGTGAATTCATCAGCAGCGATGACCTTCTTGAGCGGTTTGGACTTGGTTGGCGTAACAAACAAAGGTCCCGTGCAATCTGATGCAGTTCGGTTTCCAGCTTCCTTCATGATGTAGCCGACGGTTCTAGCCGAAACGCCTGTCGCTTCACTAGTGACTTCGCGGACGTTGTATTTCGCGTTATCATCGTTCTTCTTCGTTGTGAAATACTGGAACACATTGTACACGATTTCTCGCGCCTGGCTTCTCAGAGCCTTGCCTCTTGCGATCGCAGGTTTGGGGTTTGACATTCCTGACGATAAAGGTTGACTGTCCATCGCGATATTTATGCGACACACGGAAATTGACGGGTTTGTGGGATTGTGATGATACTCACAGTTAAAAAGAAAGGGTTATTACGACGATATAAGTAGGCTGGTGTAACGAGAAGAACAAGCAACCACGAAGCACGAACACGATGTAAACAAAACAGGGACGAAAATCTATTATCGATGTATAAAAATATCGATTTTTGGCCTCCGATTATCGATGTTTTTTTTTCGATATAAAGTCTCCCGATATTTAGTGCATCTAATTTTTGTCGAATACGATTGTGTCCACGTCTACTATGGCTCAGTCCATGGTAATAAATGGGAAAGAAAGATTAACCTTCTTGGATTCATGTCCGTGCTAAGAAGAAGGGGTGTCCGATACATCGATGTTACCGATTATGGATATTATGTCACCAATGTTGCCAACCTAAAACGCTATCGCCTGTCCTGACATGGCTGCCAATGTAACAGAGTAAAATTATCGTTCTCGCATCCCGCCTGCCATGCCTCTGCTTCTCCCATCCTCCGTCAGAGTGCAGGGTCGGAAGGCAATATTCTTGTGCACGACCTATAGTAGCTAGAGTAGTATTTTTACCTCAAACTTGAAAAGTAGCCGATGAGGCAAAGTTTGCAATGGCGTGTGCGCATGGGCCAGAAAAACTGTTTATTGTTATTTTTAATCTAAACTAGACCTCATTCTGAGAATTTTGACACCAACCGCAACCTCCTAGCGTGAGAAGACCTTTTGACATTTTTATGTCTTTGCTTTGGCACATAAACTGAAAAATCGTCACATGCTTGGGTACATGAACTAACAACCTTACTTCACTACCTTGTTGTGTATTCAATTAAGTACCCACGGGTGGGCGGTTTCTCTTATGGCAATAAAATGGGTTGTATTTATGGTAATAAATACAATAAGAAAACACACACGAAAATGTCCCAATGTGTTGCAGACTCGTATGCAAGCATTTAGGTTCTTTCGAATCGTTTGAGGTGGTGTTTTATGTAGTTCTCAATACTTACCAATTTTTCTCGGATCAAAATTGCCCGCAGTTTAGGAATCACCCTAATTTTCTATGATCTTTCAAAGTTTCGAATGTTTATTACGTCACAGTGGGCTCCCCCAGACCCCCCATCCCGCTCCCAGGCGGGAGGGGCGCGTGACGTCATGAACATTCGAAACTTTGAAAAATCATAGAAAAAGATCTACTCACCCTAGAAGGCCGTGGTTGGTGTCAAAATTCTCAGAAAAAGGTCTAGGGTGGAGTGGGGTAAATGTGGAAATGGGGCAAATGCGAAAATGGTTTTGAAAATGGCGCCATTTGAGCGCCTTGCCTCAGAAACCTTCTCAATGTGTACCCAGTTATGTTGGTAACCCTTATCTGTCGGAAAAGGCGGGCTCATTGGTCATAAAAAAGTGGAGGAGAAAAAAATTAAATATAGCGTTCTGTTCGTATTGAAATGGGCTTTGTTTGCATTTACCCCATTAATGCAACTAAATGTTTTTATGGGATTCGCAGGCCGTTTCCGCATTTGCCCCGATTAGTGGGGCAAATGCGGAAGTCGGTCGGAATTTTAAAAAACACAGTTTGGACCATGAGAAGTAAATCTTTTGTACAATTTGAAGAGTGCATCGTAATCTACGTAAAATAAGCTACTCATAAAAAAAAAAGTGAAAATAGCGTTTTCAAAGGAAAGTTACAGAGGATCAAAGTTGAACTATTGACATTTTGGGTCGCAATTGCCCCACTCCACCCTAGTTTAGATTAAAAATTTAAAAAAAATCAGGAGCACCCCCCATTCTACAGTAAAACTAAAAATTGGGTGACCGTTGGAAAGCCGATGAAATGGAGCAGTTTTTAAGCTTTCGAGCCCCTCTGGCAAATACCTTGATTTAATGAGAAAAAATCATCATTTGGAAAAAAAAACAGAAATTGACTACTTCTCAAGTTCGAGGTAAATATACTACTCTAGCGTTTTGTTTTTCTCGACTGGTACACGGCTCATCTATTGAGACATTTTACGCTCTTTCCAACGGTATCCTTATTTTTAATTTTTGAGTGTAATTTAAGGGAGTTATGACCGTTTAAATGGTGTAAGGTCGAAAACACGAACAAATCTTAGAAGTAAAACAAGTTGGATTTTAAGGGGGTTCAATGAAAATTGCTAAGATACGTTTTTTTGTTGCAAATTAGTTGTAGAAACTACTCCCGAAGTTTGGTGGATAACTTATGGGACACCCTGTACACCAAAGCAATAATTATTGTTAATTTGTAGAAATGCTGTTATTGTTGCTAATAAAAATATGTTTTCATTCATTCATTCACGTGAAACACGAGTGAAAATTTTGATAATGAAGAACTTTTTTTGAACTTGAAGAAGTGAAAACAATGCTTCCGCTACTTTGGTAGACACGGAAGCTAAAAAATAACAATATTAATAATAATAAAACCAAGACGGACGACTTACGATTTGAATTGGTGGTACTTGTTCTCCAGCACTTCCCATTGCGTACAGTAATAAACAGTTGGCACACGTAATTCTCTGGTCTCTGAAAACCCAAACATAAAATCGTAGAATATTTCCGTGAGGACAGATAGACTACAAAATGTTCAGGAAGTTCTGAAACGCAAAATAGCCATCATAGAGGAGGCACTCCGAGCTTTACTACGTACGTAACAATGTGGCAAGACTGTCTTAGGCTTGTACTTATTTCAGATGTGGGGATTGTCAGATACGAGGTAGATAGGTTTAGAACGATATCGCTTGTACTGAAGTTTACAAAGAACTGATCAGCTGATCATGACTCCCAATTCGAAAAGGTGTTCGGGAACCAGGCTTACCAACTCTTTCAGGTATGTCGTTCGTAAGGAAAAAAAAACTCTCCGATCGCACGTAATGTATTGCAGTATTCTAGAGAACCTTGCTTCATAGCTACCGATATGTAGCTATGATTTTGTTTACTGGTTGCAGCGTTGCATTTTTTGTGATTAAAAGGAGTTTCTACACTGCATGCAGATACATCTGTACATGGATATGTCTTATGATGGCAATTTAAATGATGAGCTCACTCAGCTGATCAGTGACCACTCAGGCGCCTTCAGCATTCTCCATTGACCCGCCCTCTCAAATTTCAGGTTCCTGCGTTCAACAGGAGAGGAAATGGCCTTGGAGCTCACTCAGCTGATCAGTGATCATCAACTTTGATGATGTATAGAAGTATGAATCGATTGACCCTGCCACTCAAATTTCAGCTTCCTGCGTTCAACAACATCAGGAAAAAAAACGTTGCATTGTTTTGTGTGTCGAAAATTTTGGAATGACCTTCAGAACTAAGACATATCTATGTCAATGTTGAGGAAGATTGATGAAAGAGGTATCTCATAAAGAAATTTCAGAACGGAAATTTATTCAGTAATTTGGACGAGGAACCTTACATAACTACAGCTTTCGTACAAGTACGCAACCACGAGAGACATTTTATGTCTTTGCGCCTCCTTTCCCCTTCGCGTAACGCTCCCCTCATAACGCTCCGTGCGTGACGATTTTTCATTTATGTGCCATAGTAAAGACATAAAATGTCAAAAAACATAAAATTCAAATAAATGAGCTGCATATTACGGATAGATAATGCTGAACTCACTCGGCGGTAAGGTGTCGCATCAGGACTTCAATAGTTGTGGAAATACTGACGTAACTGGAATTATTTAGAACGTGATTGGCTGACGAGTCCGCGCTTGATAGACAGAACTCGTGCAGCCGTTGGATCATATTGCATTGAGTTCCCAGATTGCGAAGGATATCCGACGAAGGCTCCTTCACAACGAAATCTCTGTAGAAAAAAAGAGAAACAGGGTTACACAATTATAAGTATTAAATTATTTTGGTTTATATTAAATTTATATTTATATAATTAAATGAATATTTTTTTGGTGAAATATTAATTGTTTTTAATTTATTTTGAATTATAATATATGAAAGTCCCTAGAAGTCCCTTAGAAGTCCCTTAAAAGTCCCTAGAAGTCCCTTAGAAGTCCCTAGAAGTCCCTAGAAGTCCCTAGAAGTCCCTTAGAAGTCCTTAGAAGTCCCTAGAAGTCCCTTAGAAGTCCCTTAGAAGTCCCTAGAAGTCCCTAGAAGTCCCTTAGAAGTCCCTAGAAGTCCCTAGAAGTCCCTTAGAAGTCCCTAGAAGTCCCTTAGAAGTCCCTAGAAGTCCCTTAGAAGTCCCTAGAAGTCCCTTAGAAGTCCCTAGAAGTCCCTTAGAAGTCCCCAGAAATCCCTAGAAGTCCCTTAGAAGTCCCTAGAAGTCCTTAGAAGTCCCTTAGAAGTCCCTAGAAGTCCCTAGAAGTCCCTTAGAAGTCCCTAGAAGTCCCTAGAAGTCCCTAGAAGTCCCTAGAAGTCCCCAGAAATCCCTAGAAGTCCCAAGAAGTCCCTTAGAAGTCCCTAGAAGTCCCTTAGAAGTCCCTAGAAGTCCCTAGAAGTCCCTAGAAGTCCCTAGAAGTCCCTTAGAAGTCCCTAGAAGTCCCTAGAAGTCCTTAGAAGTCCCTTAGAAGTCCCTAGAAGTCCTTAGAAGTCCCTAGAAGTCCTTAGAAGTCCCTAGAAGTCCTTAGAAGTCCCTAGAAGTCCTTAGAAGTCCCTAGAAGTCCCTAGAAGTCCCTAGAAGTCCTTAGAAGTCCCTAGAAGTCCCTTAGAAGGATAAGTGAAAATATCAACGTGTGGTATTGAAGAGATACTTGTAATATCGCGAACATACTTCAGGCAGTCTACTGCTTCGCTGGAACATCGAGGAATAGAAATGAAGTGAAGGATTTTATCGGAAGAAAATGAAGTGAGAGACGGAACGTTGCAGCACCAGCAGAAAGTGCGCAGTTTTTTCTTTTTCGTGATGCCAGTCTCAGTATCTGGAATGTTGAGGATAATAAATCAATTGTTACTTCGAGAAATTATAAGTCAAATTAAAAAGGAGGCCACTCTAAATGTTCTGTGAACATGGTCCAACAAGAATCCTCAACAGAATCCAGGAGTACGTTGTGAAAAAGGACTTGGTTCACCCTTTGCAGTATGGTTTCCAGAAGGGGAAAAGCACGTCCACCGCTGCATGTTCACTGATGGGGAAATTTTGGGTGCACTTGAGGCGCGAGCTTCTTCGGGTCTTCAGCTTTATGACTTGTCGAAAGCGTTCGACCTGGTGCCGCACAACTTGCTTCTCTCCAAGCTCCATTACTACGGTTTTTGTTCGAGCGCGCTCTCTTTTCTTCGGAATTACTTGGATGGGTGGCATCAGGTTGTGCATTATAACAATGAGCAATCCGACCCGATGCCGGTTCCTTGCGGGGTGATGCAAGGTTCAATTCTTGGCCCTTGCCTCTTTACGCTATTTATCAATGACCTGCCTTATCTGTTTGGCACGGGGGGGGGGGGGGGGGGGTAAGGCTTTTCTATTTGCCGATGACGTAACCATCCCTTCAGTGGCATCATCAAGGGAAGAATTGGCTGTCAGGCAGGAGGAGGCTTCAGTCTTGATCAGCCAATGGTGTACAGCAAATGCGCTCCTTCTAAACAACGGAAAAACCCAGCAGTTGACATTCTCCCTCAATAGCAGGATGGATCACTCGGCAAATTTCCTGGGCATAGTGATTGAAAGTCGCCTATCCTGGTCAGGACATGTGAAGGCCCTTTTGCCCAGGCTAGCTTCTTCATCGTACATGCTGTTCCGACTGCGCAACGCTGTACCGTATAACTCGCTCCGCTCTGTATACTTTGCATAAGTTGAGAGCCGTATCAGTTATGGTATTCTTCTGTGGGGAGGCTCGTCGCATACTGAGGCCGTATTCAAGCTACAGAAGAGGATATTGCGCGCAATATTTGGTCTCCATCCTAGCGAGTCATGCCGCTCCTACTTTAAAAGGCTTGGGGCATTAACCCTTTACGGCCTTTTTGTATGGCAAGCGCTGCTTCACGTGAGGGAGAGCTTGAATTTATTTGTGACGGGGAATGACATACATAATTATGAAACTCGAGCCAGGCCTAATATTTGCCCCCCCCCCCCCTTTGTGAGAATGACGAAATCCGTTACATGTAATCCCGAACAGTTCGGATCCAGACTTTTCAATGCTCTCCCTCACAATGTTAGGCAGCTGTCTTCAGTGGCGTTTCGACGGCGAGTGAGGGGCATTGGTTGATATGGTGATGCTAAGCTTATTATTTATTGACTTTTAATTAATAGTTTGACTAGATTTGCAAAATAAATAACAAGAAAAAAGTGGACTGTATATCAAAGGGTGTTGTACTATAATAAATAACCAGTGACTAGATAATTATGACTTTTTATTAAACAATAATGAGGTAACAATGATATAAATTATGATGGTAACAAATTACTGTAGATGCCTACCTAAATGTGGCCACTAAAGACTAAATATCACAAAATTGGTAGGTAGCTAACCCCCAAAGTTCCAGTGCAGAAGAAGAAAGCCCAAACTCCAGGTAGGTAGGTAGAAGAAGACAGCCAGAAGATAGATCACAGGTATGGGTAGATCACAGAAGATTTTGATTATGGTAACTCTCACCTTGATTTTGGTAGCTAGCTATGTTACCCTGAGCTGCAGGTGGTCAGCATACAGGGGGATATCCTGGTAGTGATGGTGATGATTCTGGTAGTCCAAGGGAATCCAACAGAATGGTGAGATATTGCACTTGATTTTTTGGTATATAGTTGAGAATCCACTTCAGGTACTACTTGGATGAATTTGGATAAACTTTCTTTGGTGAGATCAAGATGGAACACAAAGGTATAAGATGGCTGACTTGTTAAGACTGACTGATGAATGGTGATGAAGGGCTCCAGAGCAGTGATGAAGGTAGAATCAGCTGATGATGCACTTCACTCACACTTATAATTTTAAAACTGATTATTGTATAAATGGAATTAAGATGAATTTTTATTAGGGTTTTAATTATGAAATGAACAGAAATTATTGATGGATTGAATTGAATTGAATGGATGTGAACATGGATGTAGGCAGATTGAATAATTTATTACATGGAAGAGCAGTATGGAAGTGAATGTATGGAAGTTACAAGGTGAATGATATAAAGGTGAAGAAGCAGATGATAATACGATTGATAAGTGGTTTCTTGTTTTGAGTTTGTGATACTGAGGGAATTAGAAAAGGATTTTGGGGAAGTTTGATAGGTTTTAGGAAGGATATGGTGAAAAATGTGGTAAATGGTGAGGAGTTGATGCAGTTGATGATGATGACAAGGTGAGTTGCTGATTCCAAGACGTTTTCCAAACAGGCATACTGATTGATGCTGAAATCTACAGTGTTAAAGATTTCTTTGGTCTGTTTTGATGACTCGTTCTTTGTGACTGTTATTGTTGTTTTATTTATGAATTGTTGTGTGTTCCTAGAATAGTAGTTTATCTGTTATCTGACGTTGTTATACCTATTCTTAGGTTTCTGCAATAAAAAACTTTGATTGATTGATTGATTGGTAGAACTGTGGATAGAGAAAAAGACAGATGGGACTTCACTTTACAATGACACTTCGTGGCAGCTACACAACGACAGATGACATTGACAGTATTAACCAAACGAATGTTAATTCGACAAAGTGACTCGAGGAAAGCTACTAATTGGGTCGATGCCATTGAACAAGGAGGATCCGAACCGCACGGCCAACCAGAGTAGAATAAGGACGGGATGCCTCCCGCCTTCGTCTTCTTCGCCTTCAAGTGTTGACAGCTGTATAAATGTGCTGTATTTGAAGCTGTCCCTTGCATGCGACTCTAGCGATCATCGCGGCAACTTGTTCCTCATCAATGACAATTTTCCGCTTCAGTTTGAATAACGTATGAGGCCAACAATCAGCTAGCTGACATAATACATTTTTGTTCATTTTGTTGCCAAGTCTACCAACATGGCAGAAGCATTGTTTTCATTTACAATGCATACCGAAATAAGAAATGGGAAATGGTTCTTTCTGCATCCTATCGACCAAACTGAGGACGAGAACCTTCAATTGAATTGTCCAGTGGTGAAGGGAACTAAGTGCAAAAACGCCACTTTTTAGGAGAAGCAAAAAACTGCTTAGTTTAACTAAAGCGCTCGATTTTGACCCAGTTTTTTTTTTTTCTTTTGGAAGGCCAATAAAAGTGATGTTCAAGCAGCATTGCACTGCCGCAAAATTTAGAGGGGGATAACCAAAAAAAAAAATGTTAAATTTTGGGAACTTAGTGCCTTTCACTACTTGATTACCTGGGAATGATTACCGGGAAAATTAAGACCGAATATGACGAAATATCTTTATTTGAACGAATAACTTTGTAAACTTGCCCGCGGAGGCCCTTCATCAGGTGTTGAAGGGCACACTTAGTTCTTTTCTCCACGAAACGCTCGGTGGTGGAGACGAATATCTGACAATCTGAAGCGAGAACTTAGTTCTTTTCACCACCACATGATGTGTCTTGTCGAGGAGAACCCAAATCAACAATAAAAAAAAATTCGATATTTTGCACTTAGTTCCCTTCACTACTGGCCAATTCAATTGATGATTGCTAGACTCGCAATGGTCCATTTATATTCCTCGTCAGTTAAGTACTGATACTACCTAATCAACAATTAGTTGCCTACTCATGTTGCAACTCATTTTTTTTTTTCGGGAAAAGTGCCACGGAGTTGCACGAGTTGGGCATCTCCATAGGTGTACTCCGTGGTATCACCACCCCCGTCCTGCTCGGCTCATATTTGAACTGGTGGTCGTTATATAGAGGCACTTCCCTTCATACCTCTCTCCCACCCCCACCATCCTCATCCCTAGGGCCGGCGTCGAGTGAGTCCTGGGCGTCCTCCTCATTGCCGAGGTCTTTGCAGACGAGTGATCTATATAACCTTCGTGTAAGAATTGCAGCGTTTCTCTAATGTATTTTGTGTAAAAATACATGAGATGCAGTATTTTCTTTTGGAAATAGTTTTGGTCTTTCTGGTGGATTTTCCGTCTCTTTTTTTCCACTGGATTTTCTGCCTTTGGATTTTGATCTTCATATCCACTCGAAGAACCTTCCTTGCCCCCCCCCCCCCCCCCCTGTTTCTCCTAAAATAATGGCAGGAAAATTATGAAACAACCATCAAGCCTACTGAGAGCATGCCCGACGTGATCCCAGAAAAATCATGGCGCAACATAATTCAGAGTTAAAGGGGTAAAATGTAGTTCGCAAGGTTTGGAAGGTGCAATTGGTTCGCACTGTCAATTTACCAAATAAATAACTGAGGCAATAGAAGAGCTTTGCTCCAATAAATAAAACTTCTAAAAATATAAGTTTACCTTACCGGAAATACTTATGCAGTTTAGAACAGCCTGTTTAACCTCTTCAGGATGAGTATTGGCTAATGTGATGATGAATGTGGAATAAGAATCTCTGAAAACAACATGAAAAAATATTAAAATTTCGGAAGTGAGTAATCTAATTCAATCAAACTGAACTATAGATTTATGTGATGTGTTGGAACAAATTCGTGGTTCAAATGTTACAATAAAGGGTCAGGATCGAACGGATTGTTTCTTAAAGGTTAGTATAAATATGATGGCTAACAATATTTCATTACAGGCCAGGCTTTTCCCTTCAAGATACCCTGGAAGTGCTATTAGCTGACCCGCCTGAAGGTAAAACAACCTGTAAAGGCCATATCACACGAGTGATTTTTCAGCTTTTTTCCGCAGAAAAATCGCTGGAACGTGAAGAGGAAGAAGTACAGTGATTCAAGTATCCATGCAAGGGAAGAAGTACAGTGTTTCAAGTATCCATGCAGCGGGTTTTAATTCCACTTCCCCCCCCCCCCCCATAGCACAGCCTGCACCCTGGTGGAGCGATTTTTCTAGCTTTGGAATATTTAGAACGCGTTCTAATTTTTCTAGTCCGCCATTTTGTGCGGGAAAAAAAGCTGGAAGGAAACCATTCGAAGGTTCTCCATCGATAAGTAATTTGTGGTTGTAGCATTCCTTGATCTACTAGTCGACGTCTGTTCAGTTTTCTGCAGTTTTCCGAGAGAAAAATTGATCAGTTCTTCGTTCATTTTTAAACCTCCAACAAGTATGCCGCCGAAGGATATAGTGAATAGGTGGACAACAAGTGAAACTTCGCTTCTCATCAAAGGGAAAGAGGTAAGTGAATTTTCGAGCACTTGTTTGCTGTTTTCTGAAATATCGTAGCACGTTCATTCCAATAATTTCTTGATTTGATGGAAGCTGTTTTGTGAAGGTACCATCCGTTTTATGTTAATAATACCTTATTATGGTGTGATTGTACCAGTTGTTGGAAACGTTGCTTCAAAATTCCACACTACTATAACCTGATCCAAAACTTGTAGTCACGTTAGAGTAAAAATCGCTGGCCGCCAGAATGCGCTCTATTCGCAGTTTTCTGCGGTTATTCTTCTTCAACTTCGCCTAACTTATTCTAACTTCCTCTTCACGTTCCAGCGATTTTCCAGCGGAAAAAAAGCCAAAAAATCGCTCGTGTGATATGGCCTTTACGGTGAAAGCCCGGTGCCCGGTGAATGTCCGACATTCACATCATGGTTGTCAACAATCACCGATGCTTTTGGTGAAAGCCCGAAGCAACAATGTTTGTCGGGCTTTCACCGGTGAATGCTAACAATGACCAAGGCTAGTTGGTGAATGTGCGAAGTTGAATCTGGAGCCAACGAAAATCTTCATCTTTGAGTGGGAATACAATATAATAACATAAGTTACAAGTGGTATAATAATAGGGGTTAACAATTGCTCTCAAAATCGTCAAAATGTCGCCCATTCGGGCTCTTCATGGTCAATAACAATATTGTTCATTTGTTCATGCAACTGTCACTTCAATGGCATTTGCTGTTGCAAAGAACGCCATTGGATTTGCATTTACATTTATTAGTACTGCATTTCATTTTGCAGTAGCATCGAGTGTACCCCTGGCCCCCACACTTCGATTCCAAAGTCACAACTTCGCGAAGAGTTATTTGTTTATCGGCGCGAACATTATCGGCGCCACTAGGCGTTCTGGACATATGTTAAACTGGTTTCTCGCATGTAACTGCTTCAGGGTACCTTCCTGACCTGTTTCGTGAATGTTTCATCATTTTCTCTGCTTGTTGGGCACTTCCCTCCAAGGCAGTTGCTCTATTTCGTTTCCTTGAATTTCTTCTACTGCAGAGATTACCAAGTTTCACACCCTCTTCGCAACAGGACTCGTGCATAGGTAAATTGCAGTCATCACAGGTTGGAATCTTGACAAATTTCGTCACAAACGATACAGTTGACCGCAGTCTCTAAATCTGGGAAAACCATTTGTTCCTCGTTTTCTTCTTGTTCTTCAGAAATAGGCAGAAGAGGGCATTTGTCCAAAAAATTTTCCAACTCTTCTCCTGACTGAATCGAGGTAATTCGGTTAGGTGGTAATGGTGAAGAAAACAGGCCTCGTTTGGCCTTCATGCCAAAAACTGCCTCGTACGGCGATTGGCGAATACCCGCATGGAATGCAGTGTTTTTGGAGAACTGCACAAATTGTAATCCTTCAGACCATTTACTGGTATCACTCGTCTGCATCCACGCATGTACCGTCAACTGGGGTGATACTGATATGCTGGGGTGATACTGATCAACACGCCTTTTTTCATTTGCATGCGATTGCAGAACTCCACACAGTCCTAAATTGGAAAGTTAGGTCGTGTTATGTGTTCGTAGCAATGTCTTCTCTGGGGAGATATCGTTCCCGCCCGATAGTCTAGGTTACCATGGTAGCTGATAAGGAAATAAACAAATCTCAAAATCGGGCCCAGCTGACATTGTGATTGTAACTTCTGTTGTGCCGGTGTCGGGTGTTGTGTGGTGAAGTTCTAGCGAAAAGATTTTGTTTCTACTAGAGGTAAGCATGAAATATCTGCAATTAGTTTGTTCTTTCCGTGTTACTACAGTTGGTTATCTGTTAAAAACAAAAACAACTCATTTCCAGGGGGTGATAGTGATCACGGCCGAAATGCCCCGAAACTATCAAAACGTGATTGGTCCATCATTATTTTTGGCAACAAGTGCTTTAAAATAAGTTGTTTCTTGTCAGTTACCAAACATGTGCCACAAATTGTCTTATTATAATAAAAAATACTGAAGAGGATATTACGAGTCTTGAATTTCGGCTTGATTCTGATTTTTATAAGTAAAGAGTTGGTTTTCATTAGTTTTTCAACAAAAATTGTTCTGAAATGAGTTGCTAGTGGTTTTTTTTACCTCAGGGTACTAAAAAACAATTTTTAATAGTTTAAGTTCGATTTTTAAATGTTTTTAATACGTTTAAGCTCGATTTTAAATTAGTGATCACTATCACCCCCTATGTGGGGGGTGATACTGATCATTTTTTTTTTTTTTTTTTAACGAGCTTAATTCAACGAAATTTTAAAGTTCGATATAGGATACTGTTCGTAAGATGTGGGAGAGTATAAATTATTTTTTTCAGATTTTTTTGAATTATTACACTGGTAGTTTTCAAGGAAAAACTGTAGAAATTGATCACTATCACCCCAGTTGACGGTAACATATCTTGCACATCCCGGTTTGCCCGTTCAACAGAGCCTTGGCAACATCGGGCCACATTGCACACAGTTCTGTCACGACTCGGTTAGAAAATTCACGTCCGTTGTCGGATTGACAGGAAAAAGGAGTTGACATTTTTTTCGATCGTAAGTTCAGCTAATTTCACCTCAAACTGCTCCCTATGAACATCCTTCGAAACACCGGCACATCAGACATCATCACACCGATAAGCATAGATTCTATGCTTAGGCCTATCTAATGACTCACAGCCAGTAGTCTTCTGAAGACTACTGGCTGTGAGTCATTAGATAGGTCTAAAATCGAACTTACACCGCTCACTGCCGGAGACTGTTGACAATGACCGGCGAAAGCCCGGAATTCGGACTTTCGCCAGGCGTCACGTTATCCACCTCGGTGAATATCAACAATCACCGGTGATTCTTTGACCGATTTCGAGCTTTCACCGTAACATAACCATTGACTTGGATGTCGAACCCATAGATATATACTACTGGATGACCGACTCAGGTAACAAGGAAGCCCGGCTTTACGGGCGCTGATTGTCCATTAATCCAAAATTAACTTTCCAAGTATTACCTTATGTCTTTAAAAGATCACTGATTTTCTCCACACATTCCGCTGATTTGCGACCCCGTACGATCAAATCTGAGAATCTGACAGGCTTATAGAATGTATCCGTTTAATCCTGACCACCTCGCACTTCCCAATTTTCGCAACATAACTACAACATACTCAGGTAGTGGGTCGTTCGTTGACAGAAAGCTCAACACTCCAGAATACAAGTTATTCCTGGTTTCCACGTCTAGAATCGACACGGTTTCCTTGAGGCACAGGAAACAACCGTTTTGTGAATTCGAGTCTTTCATAAGTGTTATGAGCGACGTTGGTACAGAACTCAGAATCTGTTGCGTCTCCTCTGAAAAATACAACTCCAATAATGAAAATGGAAGCAGTGGAAAACAATTTATTCGGGGTATTCATGGTCTGATTCGATCGTCGAATCGTCGTAAACTCGAGGGTCTCATGAGGCTCCCACATTTTCTCCAGTCGAATCGTCGAAAATCGAATTGTGCGTAGCGCTCCTTGCGGCACCAGACGATAACCAAGTCAGTGTCAAAAAAACCGCATCTTCATTAATTTCCTTTTAGTTAAAAAATGAGAATACCCCAGAGGTTCCTAATAAAATCCTTTAACAAAGTTCCTAGTACACGAACGAAAAAATCTACGGCTAGAATTAAAAAAGGATCATGCTTCAGACTTCTGAATAGGTACCTACCGATGAGGAGTCTTGTATCAAAGAAAAACCCTTGCTACTGCCGTCACACAATTTTGAACGCATTTTGGTACATATCTCACGGCTGAAACATGTACGATGCTAGAAAGGAAAATGTGCTAAGCTCGCTTTAATGCCAGCAAGCAACATTTTTCCACTTCTCCAGCAGACCATCAGATGGTCGCGTTTTTCCTTAGCCGCCTTGGCCTTAGCTGACTCATTTAATCGAGAAAAAACCCACTTCGAACAGAATAAAAAGGAAATAAACGAACGGAAAAACGGAATAAACATTTTAAAAAAAGTGTTGTTAAAAGAAAAACTCAAAATGAAAGGACGAGAAGATATGTTTGTTTATGTTATGATAGGAGCTTCTCACAACTGCCGTTAGCGCTAGGATCACATTTTGTAATTCGACGTCGAATCTCGATTTACGACGCCTTCAGCCCGTCGTAAATCGAATCGTCGTATTAGCCGGTGCGCATGCGCATTGACTCTCGTCGAATCTCCAAATTCGAAATTCGACGTCGAATCTCCCAGACCATGAATACCCCTATTATTTTCCAAATTTATGAAAAATTTCAATTAGGCCTGAAAATAGGTTTCTGTCACTGTAATCTAATATGCCAGAGGCGAAAGGAACTAAGTTCAAAAACACCACTTGCCCGACCTCTAGTGGTAAGGACACTAACTACCCACTTCTTTCCTTTTTCCATGAAAGATCAGACGTGGAAACGAATATCTGAGTCCGAGAACTTAGAACTTACTTTACTTCTTTTACTCCCAGATGATGAGTTTTTCCCTGGAAAACTCAAAACTGCTATAAGTAAACAGAAAAATCGACTTTTTAACCTCAGTTCCTTTTTACACTGGCATATTTAATTTATAAATCAACCTACCCCCGGGGACAGGTTGATTGTAATTATAATAGGAAGGTAAGGGATTTGGTGTTTGACATTGGCAGCAGGCTCTGCTGTCTCTGAATACAACAACGTTTGCAGAAAAAAGGAAGTTTTAGGGTAAAACCCTAGAACGACTGAGATTTTTCGTCCTAATAGGTTGGCAACCCTGCTAGCAGGTCCCCATCGCCCCCAACAGTCATTTTCCTCATTAGAGTTTTTAAGACAAAACCTGCGAGAGACTGACGAATACTGAGGGCCGGGACCAAGCAAACCAACAAAAACCAACCAGAAAGGGTCTCTAATAAAGAAGAACAACCCCGACGAAAAAACAGTCGCACTTCCGGAACTGAGCCAACTCAAGGGCGGCGACTGAGGGTGAGACCGCAAATACCAAATCCCTTACCTTCCTATTTACTGTCCTTCCTATAACTTCTGTTTATTCACAGGAAGTATGAACTACGCAGAAACAAACTAATCAACTTTCAATATTTTATTGACAGAACTAAAGCGGATGATTTACGATAAAAAATAGCACAGGTTGTTTTAGGTTGAAAACGTAGAACGGTATGAGCTAAAGATGGCGGAGACGGTAAGATGGATGGAAGGGCCCAGAACAAAAAGGCACGCGGCCACCTAGATCCACCCCGCAGGAATACACTAACAGTTATTATAGTATAATGAACTATAAAACACCAATTTAGTTCCTATGCTGGTTCCAAATTATGAGCTATTTATTTTATGCTTATCACGAAAGACTTCCATCATGGAAGAGGCAGATAAAGTAAGTACACCAGCTAAGTAGCACTAGATCCCAATCCCGAGTACGCGTGGCCTCTTAGCGGCCGGCCATAGAACTAACTATGCTCCTTTGGGCGTGGCCTAACGTCCATGACCAAACAACTTCCCTTACGTATACAATCAACCTGTCCCCGGGGGTAGGTTGATTTATAAATTACACTACGGAAGGACGTGATTTGGTATTTGACATTGGCAGCTGTTAGCAGATATCAAGTATCCGCCAGTCTGCGCTAGGGTGCTAACTCGCAAAACATAAGAAAAATGTTGCCCTGTAGACCCGCCCAGCCTCCTCTCAGGGACAGAGACTATTGTATCCTCTAAGGCCCACTTTCACCAAAAGTTGTTCTAAACTTGCTTAGCTAAATGCGTTAATAGTTAATCTGAAGGAATAAACCCGGCAAGATGGCGAGCGTCTTTCACCAACCCAAATCATCGATAAACCTTGTTTAAGACAATCGAGTTTGTCTTAACTTGAAATGTTGAGCGAAACGAAAGAAAGTTGGACATTATGACGTATTTGGGGAATAGAAACGTTGAACAACAACCACTACCGCGCTTGCTATCAGCAGATTACCGCCTTGTGTTCTTTATCAGTGTCAGTTTTTTCGAATTCCTTGTTTTTATTATTTGCTGATTCCTGCGGTTTGTTTCGAGTTTTCCGGTTCCCTTCGTTTTATTTTGCTGAATATTTTCATCACCTACCTCTTGAGTTATTACACATCATCACTTTGAGCCACAACGAGCGCAACAACTCCAGCATTTCTCCAGACTCAAGTACCTTCCTTGATGAATCCTAGTGAAACACAGCGACCACCGCCTTGTTCTGAACGGTAGGAATTTACTTCGATATTTTGAATGATTACCGATGGATGTAAACTCGAAGATGAGGGCCCCTGATTTCACCTCAATAGAAATTTATTTTGGTCGAACTGGTCTTTTATGATGGTCAATTTGTATAATTCGTCCGAATAGAAACAACCAAGGAATGTAGGTTGCACTATTATGTTATTGAGAAAACCATTATTCATTTTAAATTAACGTGTTGAACTTATTTGTATGACGGGAACTCGAGGCGAGTGTCAATCTAGTCGAGCACTTGGACGACTCGGGGCTTGGAAAGGCGGAAATTCAGTAACGTACATAACCTCGGAATGTGGAATCCGATCCAGGATTCGACTCGGACATCGTCGTCATCGTCAGACGAGTCAAAAATAATTCGAAATGCAAAAATAATTCGCAATTTCATTTCGAAAACAATCACAAATCAATGCGCGGCCATATTGAATTGGTAGTTAAACGAGGTTTCCTAGTTTATTCGGCTGATTTTCGACCGTTTAAACTCGAACCCCCCAAGATGGTGTTTAAACTCGTAAATCGCTCTGGTGAAAGACGATTTTTACTGAACGTCGTTTATCTCTCGCCTCGTTTGGTTTAAACTCGTTTTGAATGTTTGGTGAAAGTGGGCCTAAGGCAGGTTCCTCTGCAGCACATCACCCCCGCAGTTCGTAAGCTGACCTCCTGATCACAGGACAGGACAGCCCAACAAACTGGTAAACCAAAGTACCTCAAACAAAGAATCTATATTCAACTTTGATAGAACAGCAAACATCACAGTAGGTAGGTATATCTTGAAGTAAGCATATAAAATCATTTAAAAACTGAAATCATAGAAACATGGGACATGGAAAACAGAGTGGTATGCATTGTAGTACCAGCAGTGAGCACTCCCTGACTATCGAAGATAACCCCGTAGAACAAGTTGACAGTTTCACCTACCTGGGGAGTATTGTTTCAACCCGCGGTGAAACTGATGAGTATGTCAGAGCCCGCATCGGAAAAGCGAACAGCGCCTTTGTTCAGTTGTATCCACTCTGGAGAAACCGAACAGTCTCTGAAAGAGTGAAGCTTCGCATCTTCAACACAAATGTTAAATCCGTATTGCTATACGGTAGTGAGACTTGGAAGATGACCAAGAAGCTGGGATCGCAGCTACAGGTGTTTGTCAATCGATGTTTGAGAAGAATCATTAGGGTATTCTGGCCGGCCACGATCTCAAACGACGACCTTTGGAGAAGGACAAACCAAAAGCACATCGAACTCCAAATCAAAGAGCGAAAGTGGAGGTGGATTGGCCACACCTTACGAAAGCAAGATGGATCGATAGAAAAAGTAGTTGTGACATGGAATCCTCAAGGTGTGCGGAGGGCAGGACGTCCCAGGAAGACGTGGCGAAGAACAATCGAGGAGGATATTAAAAAAGTAGGAAAAACGTGGAACGAAGTCGTCGGGATGAGTCAGGATAGAGTGAGGTGGCGGAATTTCGTACAGGCCCTATGCTCCTCAGGAGCTGAAGGAACGAAGAAGAAGATGCATTGTAGTGACGTCCTTCATGACAGTACCGCTCGAGCAAACTCGCCCTCCAATGAGAGAGGACGATTGTAGAATTTTTGGAACATAAGTGAGCGAGAAGACCCAATAGGGTTACTATTACACCAATAGGGACGTGCCCCCTGGCCGCCTTTGACACCGCTGCATGTCATGTCGAATGCGGTTTAACCCTTGAAGTGTCAACTTTTGCCCAATTTAACACATCACGGGCCCATCTAGCCAATGTTGGGCTGCCAGCCCTTGTCGCCCTCTGGTAGTCAAGAACAACGGAACTCCCGGTCCCCCTAAGGAGGCCGTGAGGTCCAAGTAACGCCTAAGGCATGAGGGCACACATACCAACCAATCCTCTGGCAAAAAAGGTAAAATTAATGATTGATGAGAACTCGGCGGACCGTAGCCGAGTTCTGAGTGATTTAAACACATCTGCGAAAGGACTTTTTCTCACCCGTGGACTTCATCAAAATTGCGCGAAAACGAAAGGACAATTTTTTTCTTGGTCAATTCCAAGGTTCATTATTGAAAATAATAAACCAAAATGAAACGGAACAAAAAAAAAACGCGTCAATCCACAACAAGAACTCGGAAAAAATCCGAAACAAAGAAAAACGGAATGAATTTTTCGAGAGCGAAAGTGAGCTTTCAAAACAACAAAACTCAATGAGGAAAATGGCCATTGAGCAGGCAATGGGGGCCTGTTAGCAGGGTTGCCAACATATTAGGACGAAAAATCTCAGTCGTTCTAGGGGTTTACCCTAAAAATTCTTTTTTTCTGGGAAAGTTGTTGCATTCAGAGACAGCAGAGCCTGCTGCCTCGGAAGGATACTTCCGTAGTATAATTATTATTTTAACAAAAAATTACAACGAATATAAAAATTAATTATTGAGACTGCATTTACTTGAGTTCCATAGGTTGTAATGAATGCAGGAAGAAAGGATTGGGCTTAATGCACTAAGAACTGCGTCGTGGCCTTTTTTGTTTTCAGCCAAAGCCAATAACTGAGGAACTACCTGAAAATTGGAAAAAAGGATTTTAGTAGTCGTTTTTATTAACAACTATCCATGCTGATGATAGATAGAAAGTTTTAACAAGCCAGTAACAGGTGCCATTGATGGGAGGCTAGGAACTTCTGCTAATGCGTGCATTTGAATATGCAAAAAGGTGCGTTTCTTCTTCTTCTTCCATGGCACTACAATCCGTGAGGGATCAGGGCCTCTTGAAGTGACGTCCGCCAGTCATCTCTATTGTTTGCTGCTGCTCTTCAGTTCCGAACTCCCAGGATGGAACGCGCATCTCCCGCCACACCGTCAGCCCAGTGCAACTTTGGTCGACCCTGTCTTCTTTTATTATGTATGGTTTCGTCCAGAAGCTTCCGAGGAATCTCTTCTGGACTCATTCTGGCTACGTGCCTGGCCCAACGGAGTCTTCCAACCTTCATGAATCTGACGACATCCCAATCACCGTACAGGCTCATAACTTCGGCGTTTGTTCGTCGTCTCCAGGCGAGCTCCTCTGGGTCAAACACGGCCCCCAGAATCCTACGGAGAACCTTCCTCTCAAACTGGCGCAGTTCTTCCTCAACTACTTTTGTCAGCGTCCAGGTTTCAGAGCCGTAGGTCAAAACTGGTCTTATGAGGGTCTTATAGAGGCGAAGTTTTGTAGCCCGTGATATTACCCTGCTTTTTAATTGTTGAAGGAGTCCGAAATAGCATCGGTTAGCTGACTGTATCCTCCGAAAAAGGTGCTTTTAAGACCGTATAATATTAGTGATTCAGTTTTTGGCTGGAAATTGAGCTGAAACGTGAAGAGGAAGAAGTGTTGTGTCCAAGTATCCACCCATTGGGTTTTCAAGGTCACCCCCCCCCCCATTTCCTGCATCCTGATGGAGCGTTTTTTTCTAGCTTTTGGAAAAATAGAGTTTGTTCTCATTTTCTCATCCCCATTTTGACCAAAAAAAGCTGGAACGAAACTATAGGTAGGTTCTCTTAAGCCGTGTCCACACTTGCAACATTCGGCCGCTCCGATCTTCTGGCGTGTTCAGGGCGGCAAAACTTCAAAGGAATGCGGATCAGAGGAGCAGGGCACAGTCCGAATGCTCCGTTGGCGGTTTTTCATCTTGCATTAAAGAAATGTTCGGAGTGGGGTGAGCTTTGTATGGGCAGAGCGAGGTTCGGAGCGCTGCGATGTTTGGGACAGAAGAGCGGAGCAGGTTCAGAGTGAGGTTCAGAGCGGCCGTATGTTGAAAGTGTGGACCCAGCTTCAAACCGTTACTTACACCAATAATCAGATTTGAAAAATAAAAGCCATTTCATAAAAATAGTATGAGGATATTGGTAGGTATACTATAGCACTCAGGAAACATCTTGTCATTATTCAGTTACAAATTAGCTATTCGTCAATGTTGAACAATTTTTTCGAAGATGTTCTTTTGATCACAAACTTTGCACTAGTGTTGCACCTTCTTGGCTATTAGTTGTGTTACAATACGTGGTCGTGATATGCGATCCTCTAAAGAAATCTTCCACTAAGTATTCCACAGACTTGAGAAACGTTCACTGATCCAGAGCTCATTAAAGCCTTCCTTCTCTCAAAACAAATTCCAATCGATAAATGAGAGAACGATCCTCCCTCTACATGAATGTCATCTTATCTTATCGACATAAAGGCGCTTTGTCTAAAAACAGAGCTTTGAGAAAAACGCAAAAGAAGTTTTCACCAGTGCACAATTAATAAAATAATGGCTTATTAAACTAAACTCTTCAATTTCTTCAAGAAATTTTCAAGCTATAACCGTCAAGAAGGTCAATAATATATTTGTTGAATTTGAGTTTTTCTGAAGTTAAAGAAAAATAAAAAAGTCTGCCAAGTGGGTGTGGCACATAGTTTCCTCGTATCCATAACCCAATTATACAGGGTGTCACCCTTTCGGGCGCACCACCGGGCAGGGTTCGATTCTACTACTAATTTGCAACAAAAAATGTCTCCTAGCAATTTTTTCTTAGAGGCTTCGTTTTCGAGTTATTTCACTTTTAAGATTTTTTTCGAGTTTTCGACCTTACATCACTAAAATGGCTGTAACTCCCTTAACTGATGAAGTAAATTGAAATTTGATTATATCATTGGAAATAGCGTCAAATTTCCTATCTCCCTGATGGGGTTTTAGAAAATTTCAAATAAAACGAACGGGTGTAAAATAAGCCAAAAGTAAAAAATTGGTAAAGTTTCGAAAATTTTCACTTTTTTCAAAGTTTGATTCTCGAATCCTCGTGAACGGAAATTTCCATGCTGTAAGCCTAAAAGTTGCATGCGAATCCCAGCTTTCTAACGGCGTAGTCATTTTTTTAAAAACACCATTTATTCAGTTAGAAAACGACGTTTTTAGGGTAGAAAACGTTCATTTTCGGGTGTAAATCGGCGTTTTTCATCAGAAATGCTTTTCAACTTAATAAATCATTTGACATGAAATTTTACGTACTTTCTGACGCTGAATAGAATGGTAACACTTTCCAATCTCCTCGACCAACGAATAGTACTTTTCAAGCGTTTTCCTTTGGGCGAAGGGCTCAATCTCGTTGTTCGTTTTATCCAAAATTGTCATAAAGGGAGGTCTGGGTTATTAATGACTCGCACTCTTCCACTTTGTTGACTTATCCAATTGTGGCCCTCTGTCTTGAAAATATCGTCTCGATCATTTGCGGAAACCTTTGTTTTCGATAGATAACAAGTTGGGGGTCGAGGACTCAGTTGTACCCTGTTTAACCCAGAAAGGGCTTGAAAAGTACTTTTTGTTTGTCGAGGAGATTGGAAAGTGTTACCATTTGATTCAGCGTCAAAAAGTACGTAAAATTTCATGTCAAATGATTTATTAAGTTGGAAAGCATTTCTGATGAAAAACGCCGATTTACATCCAAAAATTAACGTTTTCTACCCTAAAAACGTCGTTTTCTAACTGAATAAGTGGTGTTTTAAAAAAAATTACTACATCGTTAGAAAGCTGGGATTCGCATGCAACTTTTAGGCTTACAGCATGGAAATTTCCGTTCACGAGGATTCGAGAATCAAACTTTGAAAAAAGTGAAAATTTTCGAAACTTTACCAATTTTTTACTTTTGGCTTATTTTACACCCGTTCGTTTTATTTGAAATTTTCTAAAACCCCATCAGGGAGATAGGAAATTTGACGCTATTTCCAATGATATAATCAAATTTCAATTTACTTCATCAATTAAGGGTGTTACAGCCATTTTAGTGATGTAAGGTCGAAAACTCGAAAAAAATCTTAAAAGTGAAATAACTCGAAAACGAAGCCTCTAAGAAAAAATTGCTAGGAGACATTTTTTGTTGCAAATTAGTTGTAGAATCGAACCCTGCCCGGTGGTGCGCCCGAAAGGGTGACACCCTGTATAGATGATCGGATGCATAGTAGCTAATCTCAAAACACCAATCTCTAAGTACCTTTCACTACCCTCATAGGGGACCATCTACTCGCTAATCTGGACAATCCTGGAACATTTCATCAAATTCGGATGAAAAATGTAAATGTTATGGCTGTTAAAAGGATTTTACGTATACGCATGCGCAGAGGCTTCTGTAAACTTTAAGGCCTTGATTTTCATTGGGGACCATTTACAACCTAATCCGCATAATCCCTGAAAATTTCATCGAAATCGGATGGAAAATGTGGAAGTTATGGCCGTTACAAGGAATTCACGTTTGCGCATGCGCAGTCGCTTCTATCAGTCCGAGGATGATGATTTTCATAGGGGACCGTCTACACACCAACCCGCACAATCCCTGAAAATGTCATCGAAATCGGACAATAACTTCGTATAGTTATGCGCGTTACAAGGAATTCATGACAGACACACAGACAGACAGACACACAGACACGGAACCAAAATTGTACGATACTCACGGTTTTCACAACATATTCACAGCAAAATCTAGATGATCGGGCGACTCCATTGAGAACTTTGATCGACGGTAGGAACAATGTAAGGGTGGGATCACTCAAAAACCTGTGAGTATCTAGAACAAGGGAAATTAAGATAAATACAAAGTGAAACGACATACCAGAGGCTGTCAGGTACCTACTGGTACCTTAACTTTTCCCAAATCAGGAAAACTTTTTGTTTTAAAAGAAAACAACCAAAACTTTTTTTAAGAAGTTTTATTTTCCGTGATTTCTTGTCTTACCTATGGGAAAGACGGAATGAACAAAAAATCAAACCTGCACTTTTGGTTTGAAAAATAAAGGCAGTGACGCTCCAATCCTGGACGCTCAAAGTCGTTACAAAAATAAAAAAAATAAAAAGAAGGGGTAAATTTTTCCCCCTTACCTTTTTGATTCGAAAAAGGGTTGTTGAGGTAATCCTTGGGGCACCTTTTTGAGGACACTCACACTCCACTGATTTTTATTGTTTAAAAGAACTGAACTGAACTGAAGGGGACGGTTTAACATTCGGGGACTGACTGGACTCGACTGGTTTTGGTCTAATCTACTCGGGGAGCGGTCAATGCGATTTATCGATGCGTCGTCATCGATAGATCGCATTCGCGAATTATGGACGTGACAAGGCAAATAACAAATACTGAGTTACCTAAAACGGTTAACCATATTAATAACATGTTTGCTTACTATCAGTGACGTATTGTAAAAGTTGATCGAGCGTAGCAGATTCATGAGCGCTGAGTGCGGAAGACGAATACCTGCGGAGGAGACTCGTGAGTGCGTTCAACGCTAAATCAACTAACTCGCTGTCTCCAGCTTGTAACAGAGTGAGCTTGAATGCCTTCCAGAGATCGGAAGTGTGCGGATTGATGTCCTTGATGTTCCAAATTTCGAAACCTTTGATCTGTCGAAAATGAACAAGTATTATAATCTTATGATTAGGTATTAACATTGATCTAACATGGCTAATGAAATTGTAGTAGTGGATTGATCTAACATGGCTAATATTAATAGAGAGTTCCTAAAGATGATTTTGGCATAACGGCAAAGCTAATGGCGACTGTAGATCACCTTCTGTGCATGCGCAGAAAATTACGGCGATCAAATAACGTCCGAGCAAATAGAGAGTTCCTAAACTGCATCTTGCTTAACAGCTAACGTTACAGGCATCGCCGTTATGAATCTGTCTAGGGCGAGTCAAATCGGATGCAAACCCTAGATGAACGTTAGCGAAAATAACAGCGATGTTGAACAATTTTACGGCGATGACAAAAGTGACGCGAAAGTTAAAGTGACAGGAATTTCTGGCTTCGCCGTTAGATCCTCAGTTCTCTATTGTTGACTGCCTTCATTTTTCAAGTTCGTTGTTCGCTATTTCAAGTACATCTTGTCAAAGTGTTTGTTCAAGAAATAATTCAAGTATTTTTTTTTTACCAGTACCTAAAAGTATATTACAAATCACAATGGTTACTTAAAGTTTTTGATTATGGGAGTCACAAAAAATGCAAAATCGCCCTCGGATTGATAGTAATCTGCTAGATTGATAATCTACTAAGCATCGAACCTTCTATACTTCCGTGTGATGGATACGAGGAAGCTATGTACCACACCCACTTGGCCAGCAGTCCAAACACAGACTCTGTAGTTTCCTAAGCTCGCTGCTGCCAAACTAAACCGATTCCGTGGTCAGTTGTTCTTACTCGGCTGTTCTTACTGCCTGTGATAAGTGTGATTACAGAGCCTCTCAGCTAGGGCATTTGAAGAGTCACATGACACACACCAGGGAGAAACCCTATGCCTGTGATAAGTGTGATCACAGAGCCTCTCAGCTAGGGCATTTGAAGAAACTTTGTGGGGACGTTTTTCATTCCTCGAGGAACACATCAGTATAAATTTCAAATCGAAAGGCCAATCTGCCGGAAACCTACAGTAGCATTCCGTAGGTCGTGTTTACTTCACGCACTCACAGCGGTGCACGATGATGATGACAATGTGAAGACGTGAGGTGAGGTGAGGCTTTGTTTTGAAATTGATGTTGGTGGTTGCAAAACTGTTACCGGCATGTCAGGTTCACTCTGCTCAACGGCAGCCCGTTAGTCACATGGACGTTAGCAGGATGGTCGTAAGTTAGCGGCCAGAACATTCACCGTTATTTGCTCGGACGTTATTTGATCGCCGTTATTTTCAGCGCATGCGCAGAAGGTGATCTACGGTCGCCGTTAGCTTTGCCGATCTGCCAAAATCATCTTTAGGAACTCTCTATCAACGGCGAACGTTCTGGCGGCTAACTTACGACCATCCTGCTAACGTCCATGTGACTAACGGGCTGCCGTTAGAGCAGAGTGAACCTGACATGCCAGCAAACATTTTTGCAACCACCAACATCAATTTCAAAACAAAAGCCTCACCTCACCTCACGTCTTCAAATCGTCATCATCATCGTGCACCGCTGTGAGTGCGTGAAGTAAACACGACCTACGGAATGCTACTGTAGGTTTCCGGCAGATTGGCCTTTCGATTTGAAATTTATACTGATGTGTTCCTCGAGGAATGAAAAACGTCCCCACAAAGTTTCTTCAAATGCCCTAGCTGAGAGGCTCTGTGATCACACTTATCACAGGCATAGGGTTTCTCCCTGGTGTGTGTCATGTGACTCTTCAAATGCCCTAGCTGAGAGGCTCTGTAATCACACTTATCACAGGCAGTAAGAACAGCCGAGTAAGAACAACTGACCAAGGAATCTGTTTAGTTTGGCAGCAGCGAGCTCAGGAAACTACAGAATCTGTGTTTGGACTGCTGGCCAAGTGGGTGTGGTACATAGCTTCCTCGTATCCATCACACGGAAGTATAGATGGTTCGATGATTAGTAGATTATCAATCTAGCAGATTACTATCAATCCGAGGGCGATTTTGCATTTTTTGTGACTCCCACAATCAAAAACTTTTTGTAACCATTGTGATTTGAAACATACTTTTAGGTACTGGTAAAAAAAATACTTGAATTATTTTTTGAACAAACACTTTGACAAGATGTACTTGAAATAGCGAACAACGAACTTGAAAAACGAAGGCAGTCAACAAAAGAGAACTGAGGATCTAACGGCGAAGCCAGAAATTCCTGTCACTTTAACTTTCGCGTCACTTTTGTCATCGCCGTAAAATTGTTCAACATCGCCGTTATTTTCGCTAACGTTCATCTAGGGTTAGCATCCGATTTGACTCGCCCTAGACAGATTCACAACGGCAATGCCTGTAACGTTCGCCGTTAAGCAAGATGCAGTTTAGGAACTCTCTAATTTCTCGGGGAACATCTGCTCAAGATTTAAGTTTTCCTCATTTGCCAAGACACAGAAACAGGATAGGTTCAGTTGGGGTCAGCATTGACGTACTTCTACCCGGAAAATAACCATTCCGAAATTCCACTGATCTAAGAACATTTTTGTACAGCAATCGACTCTAAATAAATCATCATAAAACTCACAAGCAATTTCAAGGAATCCACCTGCGCCACCTTTAGAGTACTTTCCAATTTCTCCAAAATCATCGGGAACACGAACGGTCCGAATTCGGTGGAAGACACGAAGCAATTTTCCAGGCCTCGAGCAAGACCGTCTCTCGTGATACCTCCATCTCCTTTCTGCAATGAAGTGTGAAGGTTATTCTACGTCTCATCACCAGGAATCTACAAAGTAGGATGTTTCTGAGAGACATACCGGTGTGAAGTCGATGGGGAAATAACATTCGAGCACAGAAAACGCTTCTTCCGCCAAATGCTCGAGAGGAAACTTGCTGTAGGCCTCGGGAATGAGCTGGTACAAGAACATGAGATTCCTTGGATCACCTTCCGAATCCATGCCGGTTATGATTGCGTATACGAAATCATTTTGTTTGGATTTAAGAACTGTAAACGTAAGAAAAACAATCCAAGTCAATCAAACGAAGTAACATTTCGAAAAGAACAGAAAATAATTTGCACCAGGCTCGGTAGTGTGGAACACAAATGGACCAGTAATGTGTGGAAGAAAAAGAACCAAGCCCCACTTACATTCAGTTGACAAATATTATGAGTGCAATACCAGAAATAGGTACCTATAAGTGTGGAAATAGCGAAGAAGTTCCCCTGCTCTCTGAACCAATGACCAATTCGATTATGATCATCAATGACATAACATGTGATAAACAAGACAGGAATAGAATGTTCTTCAGCACGGGTAGACATAATAACGTTGATAGTTTGCATTTAACCCCAGGGGCGTCAGGTGATAATATGGTAATATGATAATATACTGGCAAACAGCTTGGCCAGTCATAGAGGAATAAATACTGTCCACCGATGAAAAGAATGAACGCGAGGCCCGAGAGGGAGTTGGGTATCCTCAACGTAGAACTACACCCTTTTCCACAAATATACGTTCACAGGTAGTAAATGACCTTATCCAACACCCCTGAACCTGCCGTGAGTCATACTTTCTTCCTTTCCCCTCGTTACCCCCTTCTCACATTGTCGTTTAGGTCATTTCTCGAATATCTACACTTCTGTCCAATGATACCTGGGCAAGAAAAATACATTACGCATTCGCGATCGGGAAAGAATAGTGACCCGTCGTAATTACGTAGTAAAATTTGTTTGGTGGTGTATGTTATTTTCTTCCAAATGATCATAGAAACTTCATTCTTTTGGGTATTAAGTAATCGAATCTCAATTATTAATCATACGGAAGATTAATGTCGAATTGGCACAATTACATAAAATGTCGATATATTTCATGAACGATGTTTTTAATCATTTCTTATCGACGTTTTATTGGTACGTTTTATTTCTTTTGACGTGACAACGTCTTATAAATTGGTTTGCCGGGTGACACTTCAAGAAACTGCGTTACGCTCCGCTCTTGTATGCGCTCACAATGAGAGCGAGTGAGAGGCACGCGTCCCTTCCACTCGAGCACAGTTAGCCCGCCTAAGAGCGAGAGAGACAGAGCGAGAGAGATAGGCATACACACCGGTTCATGTCTTGCGCTTCTATTTAGGCGCCTGCATACAATTTTACACGTTGCCAGTTAATTGTAAAACGATTGTGTAGTGATAATGTGAAGGTAGTTTCGTCCATCGCAACAATTCAAACAGCAAAGGTAAATAATTTCAGACTGATAATATAACATGATGAAATAAATGACGTTTATTTCGTTTCTCAACCAATAATAATTTGTTTAAATTTTGAATTTCTCTCTTCGAGCTCAAATAAAATTTTAATTATAATTTATGAAATTCAGTGCGAGATTATTTGTATAAATTCATGTTTTAAATATAATTCTTTGTATAAATAAATGTTTTAAATTGTTACTATTATTTTATCCTTCTTCCTACTATACGAATGAATATTAACATTAAAATTATTTTACCACTCAAAGTCGTTGTCACGTAATAAAACTTTCGCCCGTATACCGACTTTACAGGCAACCAATAATTTTTTTAAAATATTTATATTGATTTATTTATTGATTATTATTATTATTTTTGTTGGTTGAAGTGCTTAGTTATCGAAATATCTTACTTATATCCTAATTTTCAGGTAGTAACTTCAAGGTTACAATATGCAAAAACATTTCTTCCATTTTCTTAAAATTCTGAGATGAGTGGTTTCAGTAAATTACGGCTTCTATGACAATGATTACAATAACCTTGTGTAGTTCGTGGGCTGTAAACAGGATTGTTTCACATTTTCATGCGCAAATGTGTTCTCACATAGCATAAAAGGGTCTAAACCCACTAAAAACGTCGGAAAATGGCTAAAAATTCAAAATTTGTTTTTTAATAACGTTTCAAAAAAAATTCGCTCATGCGGTCGTGCTGCACGAATTTGAATTTTCATTACAATATTTTTTCTCATCGATTCATTTTTGTTAACAAAAACGAGTAAAGTTTACATGTAGGTTTGGCATACTAAGTCCTTCAAACTAATATTTCGATTTTTGGTGATTTTTTAGACTTCTTGCCACTTTTATTGATTTTGCCGTCCACGTGCCGTGCGTGGCACTCCACCAATAATCATTCTCAATCTTCTTGATTTGGCCCACTTAGGATTACCAGTCATATTTAAAAGCTTCCATTGTAAATTCCTGAAGGCGTTTGAGTGATAAATCACCACCCGTATTCCTTCCCTTTATGAATATCTTCATTTTCACCCAAGCCTACCTAGAGGAAAGACAGGTAAAGGATTTGGGAGGAAGTAACCGAAAACGGGATTTCCTTGACAAGTGACAAGCTCGGAGGAGGTTCAACGGATGTTTTCAGTTTAGGATTCGGTAGGGTCCTCGCGTTCATTTTTTTCATCGGTGGACAGTAGTAATGAAAAACACTGCAAATTATTACACAAAGGTTCATTTTTTCGGTATAGATCAAGCGCCAGCAAAACACAGCTTTGCCATTGTGGCACATTCACTTTGCCTAATCTTAACTGGGCGTTCCGCACCATGTGAACGTGGTTTCACCACATCTACTCTTCCTTGAATTGAGTCAGTTATTGACCAATCAGAACCTAACACTCAATCTCACTTGGATTAGGAGCTGCTGCACACAGAATCAGAGTTTGACAATAATTATTGCAGGTGAAAAATGAGTTTTAGGTTCTGATAGGTTGATGGCTGATCTCTGAATAGTGTAGAAGCTAGGCATGAGTTCTGGTCATGGCACACAGTTTGGCACCACTCACATATTCGAACTTCCTCCATAAAACCTGCAGAAAGTTCTAAATGGCAAGTCACATAATGTTCATTTTTCTAAAAGATAACCCTAAGTCAAATTATATATGAATCGCTGAGTGTAGAAACGGGACAAGTCCATGTGTTGGTCAATATCGCTTTTTTTTTCAGAAAAACTGTTCTTCTCGTGTCAATACACCTTTAGTAAGAAAAAGAGACACGTCCCGTAACCTTTAGCGGTAGAAAGTGAAGAACGAAATCGGCGTTGAGTGCAAGACCGGGACAAGTCCAGTGTGTAGGAAGTTTTTAGCGTCTCCTGTAAAATTTGGTTTTTGGGACTTGTCCCGTTTTTACACTCAGCGATTCATATGGTATATTCGGATTCAGCACAAAATTTCTGATATCAATGCGTTTTTCAAAAATGAAAATTGTCCGAAATTAAGAAAAGTATGTATAGATTTATATACATAATGAAAACGTGCGTATATTGGTTGTACCCGACGTGACGAGCTGCCCCTTACGACAGTAGTGCTACTTCTGAAAGCGCACATGAAACTATTAGCTTACACGATTGATATAGAAGCAAACCTTTCGAGATTAAGGCTTTATTCACCAAGAACTCGATGTGAAATAATTTAGAAATTCGATAGATGTACATAAACATTCAGACAGTAACTAAGAAGACATATGGTAATAATAATACAGTAGTAATGATCACGACAACGATCGAACACGGGAGTGCATCGCAAACTGGTAAGAAGAACGCAAACGTGAAAGTGACCAAAAGAAGCAATTTTACTCACTTTTTTACAATACGATTCTACCTATTAGTTTATCAAGCATTAACTTCATCTTCATCTTCTCTTTTTTAGTTTCTATATTAGTTAGTTTCGATATTTGAATCACATCATCTGAGTGGATCGTGTCATGTGGTCACGAGAGTGCTTGCAATTGTTGAAATTCTCTGACACTATTTGCCGAGACTTGTTTTACGCTTCGCCCGATCACAGTTTTGCGGGAGGAACCCCAGGATGTGACGTGATCAGTTTCTCTCGATTTTCGAGGTTTTTTGACAGAGGCTTCACTTCACTTGTTTAGGCATTTTCTCTACAGTAATTTTTTCCCTTGGGTATTGCTGGTGTTAAACGTTATTCTAGGGCTCTATTGTAGGATTTGACTTGAAATTCCAGAATCTAAAATTGAGGCAAATTCCCATTTGAGGATTACTTGATGGATTATTACACTTTATGAATAAATAACGAAAAAGATTACCTGTTTCTTTACTGAGTAACAGATTTTGGAGGATCTCGTAGTAATGGAGTCGGCTGGCTTGCGTCAAAGTTTGTACCGTCACATTACACTGGAGGTTTCCAAGTAAATTCAAAACTTGGGAATCGGGAAAATTCTCCATCCCAACCTGCATAACATTGAAGAGGTGTGTTATGATTATTGTACTAACTGTGAATTTGGAATAAACTAAAAAATGAGAAATTTACTGTTTGTCTACCTGACTGACTGAAGTTAATTTGGATCTAGTTTGAATTTACGGAAGGTAAATTTAATAAAGAGGATAGGCATGGGGAGGGGTGGCCACAGAGCCAGTTATGAGAGAGGCCGCTAATGGTCAACCAGCACTGATCGCTGACATTCAGGCCAATGGTGTCTGGGACAGTGGGAGGGTGGCGTTCTTCGACAACCGCATTATCAATGCCGACGCCCCTTCCTACTGCACCAGAGAATGGTCAGCAGTATCGCAGCAAGTTTTAATGTCGACTATTATAAGAAGGTAGATTGGCTTTGTGGGTGTGAAGTGACTAACTGATAATTTTGCTTTGCTTGAATACTTTTTTCTACCAACCGAAATGAGGTTTGAGTTAAAGACGGCATAAGTGATCTCCCATTTAGCCGAAAAATTGAAAAACGCTTAGGCTGTCTCTCATAAGAACGCTCCGGTAGATTTGCGTATACTGGGTCGTCAAAATATAATGCAACAACTCGACAGTGCACATCGTCATAATCTGATACAAAAACGCTGCAAATCATTGCTCAAAGGTTTATTATTTTCTGTATAGATCACCCTTCTGTATAGATCACTGGTTCTCCATCAATAGCACCTACCACCATCTGTATTCTCCCTTGACCTTCCCTCTCAAATTTCAGCTTCCTGCGTTCAATAGGATTGAAAATGACTTCGGAGCTCACTCAGCTGATCAGTGATCTGAAGAGTGAAGAAGATCTCCTCGAATGCTGAAGACGCCTGGAAGAGCACTTCCATTCAATAGGATTGAAAATGGCTTCGGAGCTCACTCAGCTGATCAGTGATCTGAGGAGTGAAGAAGATCTCCTCGAATGCTGAAGACGCCTGGAAGAGCACTTCCATTCAATAGGATTGAAAATGGCTTCGGAGCTCACTCAGCTGATCAGTGATCTGAGGAGTGAAGAAGATCTCCTCGAATGCTGGAGATGCCTGGAAGAGCACTTCCATTCAATAGGATTGAAAATGGCTTTGGAGCTCACTCAACTGATCAGTGATCTGAGGAGTGAAGAAGATCTCCTCGAATGCTGGAGACGCCTGGAAGAGCACTTCCATTCAATAGGATTGAAAATGGCTTCGGAGCTCACTCAGCTGATCAGTGATCTGAGGAGTGAAGAAGATCTCCTCGAATGCTGAAGACGCCTGGAAGAGCACTTCCATTCAATAGGATTGAAAATGGCTTCGGAGCTCACTCAGCTGATCAGTGATCTGAGGAGTGAAGAAGATCTCCTCGAATGCTGAAGACGCCTGGAAGAGCACTTTCATTCAATAGGATTGAAAATGGCTTCGGAGCTCACTCAGCTGATCAGTGATCTGAGGAGTGAAGAAGATCTCCTCGAATGCTGAAGACGCCTGGAAGAGCACTTCCATTCAATAGGATTGAAAATGGCTTCGGAGCTCACTCAGCTGATCAGTGATCTGAGGAGTGAAGAAGATCTCCTCGAATGCTGGAGACGCCTGGAAGAGCACTTCCATTCAATAGGATTGAAAATGGCTTTGGAGCTCACTCAGCTGATCAGTGATCTGAGGAGTGAAGAAGATCTCCTCGAATGCTGGAGACGCCTGGAAGAGCACTTTCATTCAATAGGATTGAAAATGGCTTCGGAGCTCACTCAGCTGATCAGTGATCTGAGGAGTGAAGAAGATCTCCTCGAATGCTGAAGACGCCTGGAAGAGCACTTCCATTCAATAGGATTGAAAATGACTTCGGAGCTCACTCAGCTGATCAGTGATCTGAAGAGTGAAGAAGATCTCCTCGAATGCTGAAGACGCCTGGAAGAGCACTTCCATTCAATAGGATTGAAAATGGCTTCGGAGCTCACTCAGCTGATCAGTGATCTGAGGAGTGAAGAAGATCTCCTCGAATGCTGAAGACGCCTGGAAGAGCACTTTCATTCAATAGGATTGAAAATGGCTTCGGAGCTCACTCAGCTGATCAGTGATCTGAGGAGTGAAGAAGATCTCCTCGAATGCTGAAGACGCCTGGAAGAGCACTTCCATTCAATAGGATTGAAAATGGCTTCGGAGCTCACTCAGCTGATCAGTGATCTGAGGAGTGAAGAAGATCTCCTCGAATGCTGAAGACGCCTGGAAGAGCACTTTCATTCAATAGGATTGAAAATGGCTTCGGAGCTCACTCAGCTGATCAGTGATCTGAGGAGTGAAGAAGATCTCCTCGAATGCTGAAGACGCCTGGAAGAGCACTTCCATTCAATAGGATTGAAAATGGCTTCGGAGCTCACTCAGCTGATCAGTGATCTGAGGAGTGAAGAAGATCTCCTCGAATGCTGGAGACGCCTGGAAGAGCACTTCCATTCAATAGGATTGAAAATGGCTTCGGAGCTCACTCAGCTGATCAGTGATCTGAGGAGTGAAGAAGATCTCCTCGAATGCTGAAGACGCCTGGAAGAGCACTTTCATTCAATAGGATTGAAAATGGCTTCGGAGCTCACTCAGCTGATCAGTGATCTGAGGAGTGAAGAAGATCTCCTCGAATGCTGAAGACGCCTGGAAGAGCACTTCCATTCAATAGGATTGAAAATGGCTTCGGAGCTCACTCAGCTGATCAGTGATCTGAGGAGTGAAGAAGATCTCCTCGAATGCTGGAGACGCCTGGAAGAGCACTTCCATTCAATAGGATTGAAAATGGCTTTGGAGCTCACTCAGCTGATCAGTGATCTGAGGAGTGAAGAAGATCTCCTCGAATGCTGGAGACGCCTGGAAGAGCACTTTCATTCAATAGGATTAAAAATGGCTTCGGAGCTCACTCAGCTGATCAGTGATCTGAAGAATGAAGAAGCTTTTGAGCAATAATTTGCAGCGTTTTTTACCCACCAAAATTTTTTTTACCTACCAACTTTTTTTTACCTACCAGCTAGGTACTGCCTACCACACCATACTGGCTTCACACCTTCACAATCAAGTTGATTAGAAAGAACTAAATGCTTCACACTCGATTGGAAAAATAGAAAGCTTCATATGGAAATTTGATTACTGGTTACGCAGAAGGCAAAACTGTATACAAATCGAAGAAATGAACAGCGATCGCATTTTAGTCCGATAAAATTTGAATGGAGATTAGACCTCTTTTGCGATTCACACTCATGATTCTGTTTTATCGAAGGAAAACCTTCAAGTACTCGTAGGGACCGAACGGTTTGTCCTACAGAGCTCCGGGTGGTCTCAAAAATTTTTTAAAATTCAATACTATTTAAAATTGGTGAAAAAACGATACCTTTATTTCGAGAGTTTTCGAGCTAGGGCACTCTTGAAAATTTCAACCCTTAATTTTCACCCCTTAGAAGTGACCTACATCAACCAAAAGCTTCGCGGCACAACTAGACCCCAAATGGAGCCCATATACCAAATTTGAACCAAATCGGTCCAGTGTTGCTAAGAAAAGTGCCGCGGACGGCGGACGGACATTGCAAATTTGGATTCTACGCACCTTGAAACGTAAAGTGACAAAGTTTGAGGGGGGGGGGTTATAAAAATTTTTTGCGATACGATCACATAGGCTTATTATTAGAAATAATAAACCAAAAAGAGAAAAAAACGAAATGGTTAAGAAAAATAGGTACATTTTTTATCCCGAATCATTGATTGTATCAAGTTCCGTGGTGTTTTCGAGCTAGCCGTGCGTGGGCATGATGAGAGGGAAGATTCTTCGAATCTCGGAGTTTTCAAGGGGCTCGTTAATTTTTCTTCCGAATTGGACGATGTTTTGAATCGTAACGGGCAAATCTACATTTTAGCTATTGCAATTAGATGGATGAATTTCTTGGGTTTCGACCTTTGATGATTAAGTATTTCAGAATTTCTGTTAACCACTAGAGAACATGTTTCGTGTCTATTTACTACGTATTTAGTACCGTTTGCAATTTTAAGATGAAAAAATTACCAAGATTTATCCCATTTGCATATCGTTGAAATTTCTATTTGGCAGAGAAAATCACCTATTCTGTCCCTTCTCCATAGCCTCTCCTGATCTCTGTGCACCCCCTAAGTTTCGGGGCAGGAGCCGCCACTGTGTAGAAACCAGCTTGTTGATATTTGTGGTTTCTGGTCTTTAAAAACCGGGTCACCAAAGGGAAGACAAAAGGCTGTGCGTAGAAACCAGGACACCGAATTGATTGAGAAGTCTTTTGAGCTTGAGCTGAGAGGTGTTGAGGAGATAACGAATCATTCGCATGTTTAGATTTGTAGGAGGAATAATGAACCATTAGTTCCCCTGTCGGAATCAAACCATGCAACGACATGTGTATTTGATAATTCGACCATAAACGTATTTTGGAGGCACGACAGGGTGAATAATATGAATATTGGATCAAGGAGGTTGAAGATTGATAATGAACTCACTATGTACGAGAGTCCCTTGAGGACGTGGGGAGTGATGGAGAAATGTTCCGCTAGTTTCTTTATGAAGAATTCAGACACCACGTCGACTTCGTCGGCGTTGAGGAAGTCCGCTGGTAATTGCTGGAGAACATCAGCCAAGAAGAAAATCCCATTCGAGCGCTGTACCACGTCTACACTGGTGAGGAATGGTTCGAGAGAAGTGAGCACGTCAGGAAATGCCAATTTACTCTTGATAATACCTGAAAACAAAAGGAAAAAAAAGAATCTTCTAATAGTAGGTAGGTGGATGATAGTACCTGTAGTGCACAATTACTATGTCTACACCAGACCCATTTCCAGCGAAAAAACCGAAATAGAAGAAGATCGAGTTTGCCTTTCGACAGTGAACTTGCAAAACCATGTAAGACCATGTAAGTCGTTTTCCAGAAATTTTACAGGAAACGAGAAAAACTTGCTTCAAAGTGGACTTAACACGTCATTGTTGGTTCATATTAGTTGCTTTTGACGCATAGAGAAGAGATAGTCGAGTTTTTGCCAGTTTGGCTCCGTTTGATGGATCAAGGGGGTCTCATTCTATCCAAATAGCTAATAACCTTATTTTCGAAAAAAATCGGACTTGCATGGTTTTGCAAGTTCACTGTCGCTTTGCTCTTTCACCATTTTCACCGACTGAATAAAAACGCATATCACAATGTTCTGGGTTAATATATTACTTTGCCTCATTCAAATTCAAATATTACTATTTAGAGTAGGTATCACAGGAACTAACTAATTTAAAAACTTTTTAAAATTAGTTTTATTTATTGATTTCATTTCTAATAATCTAGACTACATTTCACCGCTGCACTTCACTCTAACTTCAATGTATCGATTTTTTTCAATTTTTTTTTTTGTATCCTAACATTAGCTTTTGAGATTGGAATCGAAGCCGATACCTTGCCTGTTAAGCTATGATTGAAAATTATGTAAAAAGCAGTAGTAGTTGAGGAGAAATTCTTATAACTGTAGTATTATAACTCCGCGAGAAATAGAAACAGCTTGAGAGAAGTTTTTTTTTTAAATCGGGTTGAAAACCCTTCGGAGCACAACTAGACCACAAATGGAGCCGATAAACCAAATTACATCTAATTTGGTCTATGGGAACTGGGCAATGTGCCGCGTACAGAGTAGATTACTTAAAAGAGGCTTAAAAACAAACAATTTATTACATTTTGATTTTTTAAAACGTAAAGGAAAATTAAACAACCATTTCAGGTTGAATTTTCGTCCGACTGCCATTCCTGGCGTCACGGACGTCATCAGCTGTCTTCCAAAGGGAAGATCAGAATTTGTTCTGATGATTTCGCTCATGGCTTCCCATTGGCCTCACCGCCCTGGGTTGTGACGAGGGCGAACTGCGACCGGTTTACCCAAAAATATGCTCCCGAGGCGAGCCTCGAACTCATGGTCCCTGCAACCGGTCCGAGTCTCGTCTCCAGAGACACATGCCGGAACTCGCTCGGCCACAGCTGAACCCCGTTTTTAAAACGTTTTACGATTCAAGGTACGAAGAGTCCGAAAATCGAATAAAGGGTTTTACCGATTATAATGGTGAAACAATGATTTGACTGAAACGCTTGCATACGAGTCTGCAACACATTGGGACATTCTATGTTTCACTTTCCGAGACCATCTTCCAATTCATAGGGGACCATCCTCTATCTTTATACATACAGCCCCAACAACTACCCCCGGCAACATGGAGGCTCCCGCTCACCCAAACGTAACGCTTTTTTCGTTCATGTGCCAAAGTAAAGACATAAAATGTCAAAATCAATACGGATGTGGTGGAAAAACAGCTCACCTAAGAGCTAATGTGGGCCGTATAGGGCGCCTTGACCATGTTATTCGTCATTAAACGACGAACATTAAACTCTAATGTTGAGGGAAAACCACTCCATTATGAGTTGAGCTGTTCTTCCTCCACAACGTTCGACCAGTCCACAGGCTGAACAGTATCCTGTAGCTGTCCCAGGATGGTATTTATAGATTAATAAAAAGAGCTTGTCATCAATGAAAAGATGACGAAGTACGAGCCAATTCCGTTTTCTTTACTCAACGACTCAGCTCAAATCCACCAATTTGCCTTAATAATAATAGTTTTATTTGCCGTATAACAAAAAAATTGCAGTGACAATAGTCAACATTTGTAAAGCCTAATATCAACAATAAAACAATGTGAATATTAACAATAAAACAGTGAAGCAACAAAACAGTGATAAAAGGAGAGGGAAAATGCGAAATTTGAAATGTAAAATGAGAAAACAAAAAAAATAAATAAAAAGCCACCCATGCACAAAGGCAGCTAGGGTAGAGTCACCAATTATCGTCAGGCGCAAATATGGAACCAGTGTTCGTCAGGTCATATTTCATTTCAATATAATAAGAGTTTGGCGCCACCTAGGGATTTGAATCTATCGCCATTTGAAAGAGGAAGTTGTAGGCTTCCGATTTCCTCCAAAATCAAGTCAGCATTGTAACGGTTCTGTTGGTGATAAAAAGAAATCATCACCAGTACCCGAAACCAGCTCTCCATTGTCGGGTGTTACTAAGAGGTGAGTGTAGTTTCTAGCATTTTTTACCTACCCAAGTAGCGATTTTCTCATTTCTTTTTATTTGAATAGTTTTTATATAGTTTAAAGCTTGAATTCGAGCGTTGTTCGAGCTCTATAGAGATTAGTTTAATTGATATGGGATGACGATAACTGGTGTCATGAAATGATGGTTTATCCAGTTATCGTCACATGTGACGATTATTGGGTTTCAGTAAATTTTTCAGTTCTTAGTTCTATCGGAATCTTCTTTTCAAGGGGAACAAGAAGGTGTTCGAATTTTTCGATAATAATAATTGGATCCAGTATTCGTCAGGGGGTGACGATAACAAGATCCAGGGTGCAGATAACTGGGTTATACGTTCACCAGTAACCGTCATCTTGCAGTACCAGTTATCATCACTTCATCCCAACTCTCTTAGAGAGTGCATGATTTACGAAATGAGCAATGTTTTAATTATCCAATAAGGTATGTTCATTTTCTAATGGATAATTAGGCAGATTAGTGTAATATGCAACCAGAAAAGTGTAGATAGGTAGGAATACTTCTATCTACCAAGGTACCTAGGTAGTTACCTAGGTCCTAAATTCACATCATGTTTCTGATTTATCGTACGTAAAACCCTTAAATTTTCGTTGGGAGCACACCGAATTTCTAGCTGATTGAAGTTTTTGTTGAGGTGAAAGGTGTTACTTTACGCTCACTACCATATCTACGAATAATGCGTATTTTATGTACGAAAAACGAAGGTTTTCTTCGAAAACTCCACTTTCTAGCTGTCGGAATCATTCGGAAGTATCACCATTGGATTCAGCGTAAAAAATTACATAGGAAATGATACCAAACTCGTCAAGCCATTTTGAGATCGAGGAGGACCATAAACCGCTTTAAACACTGGATTTTCCTGTAAAACACACGTTTTTTGACATTCAAACTTAATTTTCTCTTCCAATTTGAATGTTAAAATGAAAAATTGATAGACCGCTGGAAAGCTGACAATTTGAGCATGTTTTCTCCGAAGAGTGCTCATCGAAATGAGCAGGGATTTACAGTGAAAACTTTCGTCGAAAAAAGTCAAGTTTCGACAAATTTTTAAAAGTTTGCTTTTTGACTTGATTTTTTAAAACTATTTTATTGCTGAAAGATTTTGATTTTGCACTAGATAGCTTGGGAATTTAACGCTCTTTCTAACGGTGTAGTCAGATTTGAATTTTCAGGAGAAATAAGGAAGTTATGACCAAATCAGTGCCGTAAAGTCGAAAACACGAGAAAAAACTTTAAAGTGAAAAAAAAGGAATTTCGAATGGGTTAAAAGAAAATTGCTAATGGACATTTTTTGTTCGAAATACCTTGTAGAATCGAACCCCGAAGTTATGCCCATCTTAAGTGTAGACACCCTGTATAAGTGAATAGTCATGGATGACGATAACTGGTGCAATTATCTGACGAATACTGGATTCCCCCTGACGATAGCTGGTGCACTGCGGTGACGAACACTGGATTTCTCATGACGATAACTGGTTAAAAAAATCATATTGAGTTTTATTGCTCTAAAAGCATAATTAATAGTTTTTTCAGGAAAAATGGTGGTATAATCGAAGCTTGGATTGCTGGCGATTCAAAAATGTCCCGGAGTTAAACGATTAGGGGTAGAATAAGGAAGAAATGAGCGAATTAGTGGGGGAAAAAAATGATAAGGTCTTAAGCATGACGATAATTGGTGACTCTACCCTAAGCCCGGCCAGGGGACACCCAGCCGGGCCCGGACCCACCCACCATGGCGGTTCCCGACATATGCCCATAGGGGCAATGGCAGAAAACCAGACAAGGGGGCCGCCCCCGGGCCGACCAGGACACCCCGACCGGGACAAACAGCCAAACGCCCATGAACATGGGTGACTAGAGTGGAAAAGCAAAATGACTAGTAATGAGGAATTTCACCATGTCGGAATTTCCTATTTTTGACCCCAAAATCGGATTCAGCACCTCTAAAAACCCCCTAAGGCAAACTTTCAGCCCGAACTTCCTAATTTACGAATAAACAAAACAGTGTAGAAAATACGAATGTTTAAAAAAACCGGGAAAATGACGTCATGCTGGAATAGTTCATTTATGGCCGCTTGAAGCGCTGAGATCGAGAAATCCATAATCCCCATATGCAAAATTTCATGAAACAGTAAAGTTCGAAATCGAAAAACTGAAGAAAAAAATAGAAAAAGCGAGATGGGGAAAATTAGGTTTCCTCTGTTTTTGTTTGATAACTTTTCTCTTAGAAAACACGATTTCGTCGTCCCAATGGGCAACACTGGGAGGAGACGGCGATCCGAACAGCCCAATCAGCGAGCGTTCCCGCTGCACGTCTGTTTTCCCGGTTAGTTTTGAAATAAAAAATTTTGATTGTCTCCCAAAAATAACAGGAGACTTATTTTCCGAAATCAGCCCGATTTTCATCTATCCCACACCATTAACTATTCAGGAAAAATGCAAACCGAAATCGGTGAAATTCCTCATTGATTATAATTAGTGACTAGATAAATATTAAAAGAATACATGAGGTAAACACAAAGAACCACTCACAAAACAATATAACGTACAACATTAATATTCAAAAATCCCCATCCTTAAGGTCAGATTTTGAATGAACTAGTTTATCTCCTTCTCTCTGAGAGAGGGGAAGGTAAAGACTTTCATAATATCCTCCTGTTAAGTACCTATATAATTGGTATCTACATATATATAATAAGATAATACCATAAGTTTAACTCATTGGTGGGATAGACTTGTCAAGTTTTATCAAGTCTCCCAACAGAAGGCGTAGCCAGTAATGAAAGAGGGGATGAATTGGAAGAGCGGGCTGAAATTTCACTCCACATGTCACACGCTGAAGAAGTTGTAGGCGCCCATTTTTGTAACAATCCAACGTAATAGCTAGAATGAATGTATAATAAAAATATCCATGTCAAGATTTATGACCTCCACTTCCAATCGGGAACCCTCTTGGTTACGTAAAATTTGAGGGGAACAAGCGGATGACCTCGAACTCTGTAGCTTCATCGAGGAAGAACACCATGTTGTCAACACACCGTTCAAAAACGAAATTTCATCGTTTCAACTCACCTTCCGCTGCTTCATTTGTCAACGACAAGATATCCTCCCCCTCGATGAGCTTTTCGGCGAATGAGCTGGAATCCGTCATGATGTCGCGAATCCAACGAGTGTCTCGACTCGACTATTTGTCATGAAAAAGAAACCATTGCGGATAAGTATGCTGAAAGCTACTCAGAAATGAACTAGAGAAAGTTACTAGAATGTTGATATTTGGCAAATGCCGCACAATTATAATTAAAATGTTGTTATAAAATCGTGATCCACCACTCGTACTCAAGACAGGAACAAAATATCAGGTTATGATGAGGTTATAACCTCTTCTTCTTCTTCTTTCTTCTTATGTTTTGATGACACAGAGGATTCTATGAAGTGTCATAGGCGTCGGAAATGTGGAATTTGGTTTTTTTTAAAGAAAGAGTGTGTGGCTGTAGTGTGGGGGCAGCTTTTTTACAGTTATATGTAGGATATGTTGCTTTCGGCTACCGAAGAACAGATGTATCCGTAGAGTGCTCTCAGGTCTGTAAGCTGTAGAGGATACTTGAGGTGTTGTTGTATGGGTAAATGTTGGCTCAGGCAGAGAGATGAGTAGAGCGAGGATCGGAGGTCAATAGTCCTGCTGCAATGGTTTAGGAGATGATCCAGGTCTGCGATCTGCTCTTGAGGCCATGTAGGACAATATGGATTCTGGCGTTTCCTCATCAAGAACTGGAATAGAGGGGTGTTGCCATGGCCAATGAGAACGCGATTGATGGTTGTGATGAACTTTGGATCGTTTGTCGAGTCACAGTACCAAGGTTGGGCAGTGGGATCCTCGATTATACCTCTGGTCCAGTGGCCGACCACCTGGGTTCTTTCCAAGGTCAAGTTTTTCCAGTATTCACTAAGCTTCTGCTTCAGGTGTTTCACAAGGTCTTGATACGTGAGTAGGCCCTTTTTTTGGAGGCGCTCCGGGATGTCTGGCGACAGATTTTGCCGTATTATCCGCAACTGTGTTTCCAAAAATTTGTACATGCGATGGTATCCATTGGGAGGGATTCAAGCGCGGATCTGGAGTCTGATAAGATGACGGCGTCGTTTGGAGAGAGAGGGTCATCTAGCATATGTTGTAGTGCGTTGGATATGGCCACGAGTTCCGAGTTGGATACACTGGTGCATTCGCTCAATTTGCACCCATCTGCAGTTTGGTCCAATTCCCTATAGTCCGCTGAAGCTGTGCTCCCATCATCCAATTTAGACCCGTCAGTGAACAGTCTATCACCGTGGGTGTCTCGAGGGTAGGTGCGCTCGATGAAGTCCAGAGCAAGGATCTGCAACTGAATGGGGTTGTAATTAGACTTTTTTTCAATGGAGGGGATGGTTGTAGTGACATGCAGGTTGTCATGCGGGTCGTGCCTGTAGGCAAGTTCAGCCTCTGTATATAGATGGACATCAGTATCAGAAAGGGTTTGCAAGATGGATGCAAGAGTGGATCGGAGGTTTTTCCATGGATGCATGCTGCGATGATGAGGAGGATTGGTGAAGTGATTTATGGAGGTTCTAATGTTAGGATCGTGGATGATTAAACTAGACCATGTTCTGCTGGGGATGAACAGGAGATGAGCGTCAAAATAAGGGATGCATGCGAGGGTATGAAGGGAGGGGATAGGAGAGGTCTTGACTGCACCCAAAATCTGTCTCAGAGCTCTGTTTTGCAAGAGCTGCAATTTGTGAGTGTTGCGAGCGAGTCCCCAGCAGTACAGATGGGCTCCGTAATTGATCTTAGGTAATATTGCGTATTTGTATAGCGTCTCTTGCACAGTAGGGTGGTTTCCCCATCCTGAGCCCTTCAGGCATTTCATAGCCAGGATGTCTCTGTTGCATTGCTCGATTATCAGAGAGGTATGGACATTGCCCCTAAGATGGTTGTCCAAATGTATGCCCAGGTATTTGTGTGATTTTACAGCTTTTATTGGATCGGAGCTATTTGGGAGATGGAAGTCTAAGCTACTTAGCTGATTTTTTTTTTTATATATTTTTTTTTTATCGTGATTTATTTATTGCAACTGAACATAAGATACATTTCATCTAGCAATATTTCATTTCAGAATAATTCAATCTCACTGTAGGGCAGGTTTTCAGCAAAACCTAGCCCGTATTTTTAGCAGGATCGGGAACACTTGGTTTCACTTGCACTAAGAACTATTGGCACAGCACAATTAAATCCAGTGGTTTGTTTCGCTTCAGGCGCCGAAGTTCTCCATCGTTGTCCAAAACGTTGAGCATCTCCAGGTTCTCATGTTTGTGGAGGCGATGTTCGTGCTTCCTTGCGTATTTGAAAATAGTTTCATTGACAGTCTCTATCTTCAAATCTCGATGGATATCGTCATTTCGCATGTACCAGGGGGCTCCAACTATACTTCTCAGTAGTTTATTCTGAAAGGTTTGGATTTTCTTAATATTTGATTTTTTGGCACAGCCCCAGAGCTGTAACCCATAGGCCCAGATAGGGCGAAGAATCTGCTTATATATAAGCAGTTTGTTGTGAAGTGAAAGATGGGAATTCCTTCCCATTAACCAATACATTCTTTTGAACTTGATCTTCAATTCCTGCTTCTTCTTTTCAATATGATTGTTCCAATTTAGTTTGGAGTCAAGGGTCATCCCCAAGTATTTCACTGTATCAGCGTACGGAATTTTGTTAGAATTGATCTCGACTTCTACGGCTGAGATCTTTCGGTTAGTGAAGTTGATGTGTACTGATTTTGTTTCATTCAACTTCATTCTCCACATCTTAGTCCACTTGGCTATCTTGTTAGCAGACGTCTGAAGTTTGCGAGTTGCAGTTTCCACGTCATCTCCAACAGAGAGGATAGCCATGTCATCTGCAAACTTAGTTGATGATCAGGGAGGCCGTCAAAGAAGGACATAATTTTGGTCTTTTTGAGGTTAATAATCAGTCCAAGGTCGGCGAATTCTTGGCTGATTGCAAGCATGTTTAGTTTCATCTGTTGCTGGTTGGAATAGGGATTTTCCCCTTGCACCATGATTGAAAAATCATCTGCATAGCTGAGTACTGTGGTATTGGGAGTGTAGGCTAAAGATTGGATTTTTTGTACGTAGATATTGAATAGGAAGGGGGACAAGACACTGCCTTGATCTAGTCCCTGACTTCCTATGGCGCTATTGACTCCGTCCGTGTAGTATTTGCAGGAGAAAAATTTGACAACCCAGGCTGTAATATGGGGAGTCACACCCATGCACGTCAATATTTGAGCAAGCTTGGCAACATTGACTGCATTAAAGGCTCCTGATATGTCGAGATAGCAAGCTATAGTAGTCAGTCCTTTGTCCTTGCCAGTGAGAACATGCAGATATGTTTCAGAGAGGCAGTTAAGACATGAGCGTTTTCTTCTAAAGCCATGTAGGTTGTTAGGTAGGATGGAGTTGGATTCTGTGTAAGATTCAAGTCTTGTGCAGATCATGCTGTTATAACCTCACGACGCGAAAAATGCATGCCATGGATGCTATAAAAAACTCCATAACAGACAACTGGGGATAAGGAGGCGTGGCTTCAGTGGAGCGACGGGAGTATGGTTCCTACAGGTCACGCCCCCTTACCCCATCTTTTACCACGTGTCAGAAGTAAACAGCTCCTTTTATCAGCCCCGGCACACGTTATGGCGGACATCACTTTGGAAAATATATTTCAAACTTGATGAATTTTTGATTTATTCATTATACAATTATGTATTGAACAATTTAAACTTGAAAATTGTGTAAAATAATTTTTAAAAATTGATTTTTCCTGTTTCGAGTATTTTTTGTTTATTGTTGGAGAGGACAAGAAAGGATTGTTTGGGGTTGATTTTCTCTTTTTTTTCAACCTCACGAAGAGCAAAGTTTTCCGTTTCCGTGTTCTAAACTTCGTGTGAAATTTCCAAGATTGATTAAAAAATCGTTTGATTGGTATTTTGAGTTCGACTCGTACTCGGAAACATGTGTAGAAATCCGTGATTCGAGAACAAGTCAAACGTCGGATTTTTGTCGACGAGGGGAGGGTTTTCGGCGAGTTGTGGTTTTTCGATGACTAGCGAGGTCGGGTTGGTAAATATGGTGCCTCGGCCTGAGCTCCGGGTGTAGACTCCGAAGATTTCGTTCGTAAAGTCGCGAATTTATCGTTTTCTCCTCCGTTCGAGTGCAAATTGAAAGGGATCCCGAGTTTTTCTCCCAATTTGGGATGAAATGTGGTTGGTGCGTTTCGTGTCAGAATGGGAGGATGTATCGGTATAAATCGTCATAGACGCAGCGAAAATAATGCAGGAGAAAATGTATCTCGCCCCACTTCAGGTAACCTCAAACATTCCTCTGCATTTCATACCTAATTTTTCCCATTTTATTCACGCCTGGTTCAATTAAAACTAACAAATTAACCTAGTACAACCGCTTATTACCTGAAAACCACAACTTGAGACTATGAATTCGTGGAAGTAACTACCAGAATCGTTTGACACAATTTGTGTGTACTCATACGGCATGAGGTGGTTTCAAATGCACACTTCGAAAAACTACGATTTTCTCACACAAGATGTTACTTGAATGTAATAACGAATCTGATCTCTGATCGTCATAATCGAATCAGTACTTTTGTTACTCATTCATATACATAGCTTCCTCAACGAAGAGTTGGTGTCAAGATGAGTTTCACAATCACAGTTTTTTATGTTCTTTTCTTGTCATTGAAACTCTTTCCTCGTCATTCTTCTAATATTACGGGCTAATTGTGTTTCCTAAATCTTGGCCCAGTGGATTGTCTCGAACATTCCCTCGTTAAGTAAATTCGAGTTATGAATTTGATAGCGCGATAATGAGGTTTACCTCATTAGCGTGAAAGGAGAGACAGCTGGTTCGTCACGTAGCGCCTTCAACTTTCATCTTATACCGGATCTGATTTCGGATCTTGTAGGTACCTATTTGTCGTTACATTCAGCTGAACTACTAATTTGTTTTTATTCCTAACAAGGACTATTATTAGCGTTCAGTTGGTGAATGTTAATGTAGCTATGTGTAATTTTGCTATCTGTCAATCACTTATCTTGGGTTTTATTTAATCTGTAGTTTTTTTTTATTTTTAAGACGTTGTTAGAAAGGATAATTCCTAATTTCGTTTTCGCCGAATAAATTAACCCCTCCAGAACCGATTTTTTTCTACTGGGCTGAAAACATTAACCCCTAATAGCCCAATGTTGCACCCGTGCTACATGAACTTCCGCGATTTTTTGCACCAAGGCGGACTATTATTTCCGGCTGATGAAGGTATTATTTTCATTAGACAACCTTCAAGAGCTCGTGTATTTTTTTTTGGTTATGTTGCTAGCATTAGGATAGCTGATAAAGAGGTTTTTACCTCTGATTCCGTGATACCGCGCTGAACATGGCGCTGTGACGCGCGAAGGTAGGTTTAGGTACCACCGCATTTTACCTATTTGAATAAATCTATTTTCAGTAAAATTTATTGAAATTTAATTTCATCTTTCGTCGTTGGCATAGTTGTTAAGATCATATAGCACTTACTTCTTCCAAGTTTTCTCCATTTTTAACTTTGCTAGAAGTCAAAATAGGTTTGATGCACCCATGCAACATTGGGCAGCCGGTGATGGTAGATTGTTGCTCCCGGCCAACAGTGGGCAGTCAGTACATGGTTTCAAGCATACTAATTACGTCAGTTGATTTTGCCTCAGTGCAAAAATCCCGTAAGATGGATAATTTCGCAACATTGGGGATATTTAGTCCATAGATTTGGACAGAAGTAGTTACCTACCTACTAGATACATTTATTTGAGCAATAATGTGCTTTTTCCTATAGAAATTTTTGTTCACATCAAGATCAGACATGATGGAGTTCTGCAATTACACGATGATGACAAAGGTTACGAAAATGAAGAAGTGGACTGTCCTATTGTGCTTTATCGCCATCAGAAAAATTGTTTTAGAAGTTCTCATGAGGGAACCAATAATAATTCAATGTTTTTATTTACAAAAGTTGGCAGTGCTTGAGCCCTTTGCATTATCCACACTGTTCAATTTTTTCATGTTTCACTTTTCAATATGACTTATAAATTTTCAGGAGGGTGTTACATTTTGCACTTTGGGTTTCGCTGAAATACCTACTTTCTGAAAAAAAAGGAGGGGTCTTAGTGTCAATTGCCTCCTATGGGGAGTTCAAATTGAAATTCCTAATTCTGACACTTTGTTTCATTATTCTCAGAATAAGAAACTAGTGGCTTTTGTTCATTATTCTTTGAATATCACATCTGTTATATTCGTTAGAAACAATTCATTATCTGGATTATCTTTTTTTTTTTAATTTCGCCAGGATTTCCTCTCAAAATTTGCGTCATCTGTGATGCATTTTGACGACTGCTAGTTTAAAATTTTTTCGTTTGCTGTCGTTAGCTAAGTATGATGTTGAAAGAGTTCCAAAACACCTCATTTTAGAGGTCCAATCATATGAGCAACTTATGTATAAGTGATCGTTTGGGAACCTGGTAGGTATGTGATATTCGACAACGATGTAATAAAAATATTGAATTGGTCAAAATGGCCTACGCATTTGTCTAACTGAGTCAAGTTACTTTTTCGAGTTCCATAGTCAGCAGGGGAATGAGAAAAAAGTTTTTTTTTCTAATACCTACCTACTGATTGTTGGTGAAGACGCCTGCAAGTAATGATTTATGGAATCATTTAGTGAAATGAGTACCTCTGAAAGCTCTACTATTCCGAGTATTGCAATCGATTCTTGACTATCATAGCCCAATGTTGCAGCCGAGCAACAAGAAATACTATCCGGCTGCCCAATGTTGCACCGGACCGACAAAATTTTAAAATTTGATATATGAGCAAATAATGAGGAATTTCACCATGTCGGAATTTCCTATTTTTGACCCCAAAATCGGATTCAGCACCTCTAAAAACCCCCTAAGGCAAACTTTCAGCCCGAACTTCCTAATTTACGAATAAACAAAACAGTGTAGAAAATACGAATGTTAAAAAAAACCGGGAAAATGACGTCATCCTGGAATAGTTCATTTATGGCCGCTTGAAGCGCTGAGATCGAGAAATCCATAGTCCCCAGATGCAAAATTTCATGAAACAGTAAAGTTCAAAATCGAAAAACTGAAGAAAAAAATAGAAAAAGCGAGATGGGGAAAATTAAGTTTCCTCTGTTTTTGTTTGATAACTTTTCTCTTAGGAAACACGATTTCGTGCTCCCAATGGGCAACACTGGGAGGAGACGCCGATCCGAACAGCCCAATCAGCGAGCGTTCCCGCTGCACGTCTGTTTTCCCGGTTAGTTTTGGTTAGTTTTGTTCGTAGCAAGAGCTGTTTTTAATGAGAAATCAAGAAAAAATCGGAAAATTTCGAATTATTTCATGTCTTGGGCTATTAGGGGTTAAAACTTTTCACACGACTTCTTATTGGTCCAACGGTGACGAGAATCATATATTTGTTCCAATTTATTCCACGCCTCCAAGAGAATCTCTTGGACATCTGATGTTCTTCCCTGTGGACATCGGTGAACTGAGTTTGAAAACCAACCTCAGTGGAGTGGAGAACGAAACGATGGAATTTGTTCACATGAAGGGTTATAATTGTATTGCCAGATCCCGCATCAATCCACAGCGGCATTGACCTGTCCGTGTGAACTGGGACAAATTTCTCACTTTTGTAATATAACGACGGTGAAAGTGCAACATGTTGTATGAAGTTTTCGCTAGGTATTTTTCGGGAAAGCGAAAAAACGTGATAAAATCTTTCCAAGAGTTCATAGACCTTTTGCTTCCTCACTACCGAAGGTAGGGAAGCTTTGTATTCGTGAAAGAAGTGAAAAAAAAATGTCCTCCAAAATCAAAATTTCCACTTGCTTTTTGCGTTTTAGAGCTTCCCGAACAATTTTGGTTCCGTGTCTGTCTGTCGGTCTGTCTGTGGTCAATCCTTGTCCCGGGCAAAACTATACTAACCTGTGGTCCGATTTTGATGAAATTTTCAGGGATTGTGCGGGTTAGGTCCTAGACGGTCCCCTATAAATTTCAGCACCTTCGGACCAATAGGAGCGAGTGCGCATGCGCAAACATGAATTTCCTGGAACCTCGGTTTCTCGGTTTCTAATGAACCGATTTTGCTCAAGTTTGGAGGTTAGTTAGGGACTAACTTCTAAGAGACACCCTATAAGTTTCAATCAAATTGGTCAAGCAATAGCCGCTGCGCATGCAATGGAGAATGCTGAAGGCGCCTGAGTGATCACTGATCAGCTGAGTGAGCTCCAAGGCCATTTCCTCTCCTGTTGAACGCAGGAACCTGAAATTTGAGAGGGCGGGTCAATGGAGAATGCTGAAGGTGCCTGAGTGGTCACTGATCAGCTGAGTGAGCTCCAAGGCCATTTCCTCTCCTGTTGAACGCAGGAACCTGAAATTTGAGAGGGCGGGTCAATGGAGAATGCTGAAGGTGCCTGAGTGATCACTGATCAGCTGAGTGAGCTTACATATTACAGTGGAAGAAAGATAAAGAGGGAGAGGGAGCAAAAACCTTTTCAAGGTATGTCACATTTTAGCCATTAGGCTCTAAGCGGAAATCATCCGGGGGTGCAGGGGGCGAAGCCCCCGCCGAGGCGCGGAGCGCCGAGTTTTCGCCAACTGATTCTATACGTCCATGTTACAATGAGTGAGGAAGCTATACTGCCCACCCAACTTGGCAGATTTTTTTGAATGTTTTTATGGAATCTAGGAGAGGAGATGAGCATTAGAAATGATAATCCCACGTTCAAATAATGATAACGTAAATAGCTTAGATACAACATGTTGCCTACCAAATATCGGTTGATGCAACATGTTGTAGTAAGATGCATGCACAATGTTTATAGAAAACATTAAATTTCTTTAAGTACCTACCTATTTTTGTTTTCTTAATTTCATTATAACCTATTGATTTCTGTCCCATTTTTATGAATTATACATTTTATGTATATATTTATTTATTACATATTATATTTATTACATTTTATGTATATACCTAACATTATAATTATATAATATACCTAATTATAATTTTATTCCTTGAGATTAGATTCTACGAACTTGGGTAGATACCTGCTTCCTGAATTTTTCCACTACTTATAGGTACCTTAAAGTTAACTTTATGGTTTATTTGAATTCGTTGGTTTTTTTACAGTTTTATTTGTTTCTGGTTAGGTACACCTTATTCGTTGAGATAAATTAAAATTAGGAATAAAAAAACAACTCAGTGGTGTAGTAAAAATTGGTTATAATTTCATCCCCATATCCATTGCTTGCGGCTATACTCTTGATAATAGTTTTTTAAAGCAATGGATATGGGGGATTTCTCATTGATTCCATATGGAATAAGGTTCTTAGGAAAAAGTTTAGAGACGGGGTTTCTAATTTGGTTAAAGAAGTTGTATTAGAAGAGAAAAAGTGGATAAGTATACCTTATTAGGTATGGAAAGATTTCTGACAAAATTGGCAAAATGTTATCATCTAGAGGTTTCAAAGTAGGGTTTAAAAATAATATTAAAGCTTCGTTGGGTTCTGTTAAAGATAAAATTAGCGTTCAAGATAAAAGTGAGGTTTATAATCTGAAATGTTCTTGTGGGCTTGAGTATTGTGGTCAAACTGGTAGGAAATTTAGGGAAAGAATAAAAGAGCATGAGAAGGATTTCAGGGATAGCAAAGGTGATTCTGCTTTTGCGAATCACCTAAGAGAATCCAATCATAACGTTAGTTTTGATCTAACAAACGGACAGCACATAGAATTTCCTCATTTTTGCCCGAAGGGAGGTAGTTATGTTGGATGTGCTTGAAAAGTTTGAGATTCTTAATAGTGATAGGTCTGGTAAATGTTGAATGAGGTGGTCCCTCAACATGTTTCACCATTGATGGGTTCCTTCCTACAATAGCTTGGTCTCCCCATTACAATGTTACCATCACCAATGTTTGAGCTCCATTTCACTTTGTCTGCCTTGATTGGCATTTGATGATCCTCCCAGGTCCCTTCACTTCTCTGAGCCAATAGGATTCTCCTTTCACTTATCTGATTGGGTATGACTTTCACTTTCTCGACCAATTGGATTCAAGCTCCCTTTCACTTGTGACTATACAGGGTGTCACCCTAACTCGAGGACCAAACTTCAAGGATCGATTCTACAACTAATTTGCAAACTTTTTTATCTCTTGACATTTTTTTTTTAACGCTTTAAAATTATACTTTTTTCACTTTTAAGATTTTGTTCGTGTTTTCGACCTTGAGCCATTAAAACGGCCATAACTCCCTCAATTTACTGGATAAACTCAAATATGAGTATACCGTTGGAAAGAACGTTAAATTTCCTATCAGTTCATTGGGACACAAAAGCTTTTTGAGCCTTTCGTATAAGTGAATAAATTGGTCAAAGTCAGAAATTTAAAACTTTCTCGAAAATCACCATTTTTCTGGCTGATTCATCTTATGTAATAAACAGCCGTATCGGCGGGCACTCAACGGAAAAAACTTGCCCAGAATCTCAGCTTTCCAACGGTTTATCAATTTTTCTTTTTAACATTCAAATTAGAAGAGTAAATGAAGTTTGAATGCCCGAAAACGTGTGTTTTACAAGCGAATCCAGTGTTTTAAGCGGTTTCTGGTCCCCCTCGACCTCAAGATGGCTTGACGATTTTGGTATCATTTCCTATGTTATTTTCTACGCTGAATCAAATAGTGATACTTCCGAATGGTTCCGACTGCTAGAAAGTGGATTTTTCGAAGAAAACCTTCGTTTTTCGTACATAAAATACGCATTATTCTTAAATGTGGTAGTGAGCATGAAGTAACACCTTTGAACTCAACAAAAACTTCAATCAACTAGAAATTCGGTGTTTTTATCGAGTTAAAAGGTGTTACTTCATGCTCACTACCACATTTAAGAATAGTGCGTATTTTATGTACGAAAAACGAAGGTTTTCTTCGAAAAATCCACTTTCTAGCAGTCGGAACCATTCGGAAGTATCACTATTTGATTCAGCGTAGAAAATAACATAGGAAATGATACCAAAATCGTCAAGCCATCTTGAGGTCGAGGGGGACCAGAAACCGCTTAAAACACTGGATTCGCTTGTAAAACACACGTTTTCGGGCATTCAAACTTCATTTACTCTTCTAATTTGAATGTTAAAAAGAAAAATTGATAGACCGTTGGAAAGCTGAGATTCTGGGCAAGTTTTTTCCGTTGAGTGCCTGCCGATACGGCTGTTTATTACATAAGATGAGTCAGCCTGAAAAGTGGTGATTTTCGAGAAAGTTTTAAATTTCTGACTTTGACCAATTTATTCACTTATACGAAAGGCTTAAAAAGCTTTTGTGTCCTGATGAACTGATAGGAAATTTAACGTTCTTTCCAACGGTATACTCATATTTGAGTTTATCCAGTAAATTGAGGGAGTTATGGCCGTTTTAATGGCTCAAGGTCGAAAACACGAACAAAATCTTAAAAGTGAAAAAAGTATAATTTTAAAGCGTTTAAAAAAAAAAAATGTCAGCAGACAAAAAAGTTTGTAAATTAGTAGTAGAATCGATCCTTAAAGTTTGGTCCTCGAGTTAGGGTGACACCCTGTATAAGCTATGCTCTCTGTGATATACCTTCAGTTATTGTTTGTTACTGATGATGACCTAACCTTGTAACTCAATATTTTCGTGGAAATAGAAAACGTTCTACTCAACTCCGTTTTTATTAAGATCATACCTACAACATTTCCATTGGGTCAGTGAGTGCATACAAATTAAAATAAAGAGAAAACACTAACAAACATTGGGCGAAAATGTGGAAAGACAACCCAAACTTGCAGGCCATTGTGGTATAGAACAACATGTTGTATCAAGGATTGTCTATTGACGCAACATGTATGATCAACACCGCTCTGTTTCCCATTCAATTTCAACTATAAGCAGGGTGTATTTCCAAGAAAAATTATGGTATTTTGCTGAGTACTACAGCTAGTTATTACCACAATCATACAACAACAGGTAAGAGCTTTTACTGATAGAGAAAATACTCACTTTTTGCGCAGGACCACAAGGTGTCTCATACAAACTCCCTTTCAATTGGCTTTCATACCACATGTTGCTTTTGAACTTGTTGATACCCAGTGTTGCTTGAGCAGCAATAAACAATTTTCAGAGCTTCCAACTGAAGAACTATAGCTACCTTCAGATCCACCGTAAAACGCTGGATCCAGTGATATGAAAACCTCAAAACCCATTTTTTTTTATACCACATGTTGCACTTTCACCGTCGATAAGCCATTTCTTCTGACCTAGATGCTAAGTGGTAGGGCAGTCTATATTGGTGCATAAGAATGGTCATTATTTCAGTGTAAAGATTTTCGCTTCATGTTTGATTCAGTAGGTAAACTCTAAAAAATTTGATTTTTTGACAGATTTCAAAAACTCAAAGGAGGACGGATCTTAATTTAATGTGTGGACGACGATTTTAAAAATCATTTTTGTTGGAACGCTTTATATATTTCTATTCTGGTACCAATCTGCCAACTTCTTTTTGAATGTGCTCTTCCAGTATCCAAGGCGTTTCATTTTCCTGTGCTGAAAGTTGAGAAAATGAGTGAAAACAGTTGAAAAAAGTAGAAGTGTCGCCTAAAAAAATGCATCTCCTTTCCTCCAAAATGTAGAAGACAAAAAAACAAGCCATTACGTCTTGAGAAATACATATTCATTATAATTTGACACAGTTTCACACAGTTTTTCAATGTTTTTTTCTGTGGCTCTTATTGGAGGCTCCAAATGCAATGGAATCCATGGGCAATCGTACCTACCAATTAACTTGCGGGATTCAGTATTGATAAGTCCATTTCAGAGAACTCTTGATGAAAAACACGGAATACTTTCAGAACAGTCGTCATAAGCAAAAATCTGATAAAATTCTGTTCAGAACAAAGTTGATACAGGCAAGTCAATGAAAAAACGTCTGCCAAGTGGGTGTGGCACATAGCTTCCTCGTATCCATGATCCGATGCATAGTAGTTAATTTCAAAACATCTATCTGTCGTTACAAGGAATTCATGACAGACACACAGACACGGAACCAAAATTGTTCAGGAAGGTCTAAAACGTAAAACGCGAGTGGAAATTTTGATTTTGGAGAACTTTTGTTTTCATCCTTGAAAAGTGAAAACAAAGCTTCCGCTACCTTGGTAGACTCGGAAGCAAAATTCGTTATTGCAATAAACTATTGACCAACTGTGTAGCGCTTTTCCGTGACGTTTTTTCGTTTATATTTGCCAAAGTAGTGTTGAATCATTAAGGGCTGAATTCATAGTCCTCACTTAGTTGAAAGGAAATGCTCAAGTCAATGCTTGAGGAGGCGACGGCCACTTGGGCTATTCATAATCAGCGAATAAGGAAATGCTCAAGCAAGCGCTTGAGCGTTTCCTTGAGCCCGTATTCATAAACAGTAAGTAAAGAAATTTCTTGACTTTCAGGCCCACTTAAGGGAAAAAAAACCAAGGTAGCTCAATAGCTACCTTAAGCATTTCCTTGTTTGCAAATTATTATCTTTTTCTAGGTTATCATCGTGTATTTCATCAAAACTTTCAGCTCACTGTTTCACTTCTGTTGTCACAGCTCTGCTATTTGACTGTGCTAATATTTTGTTGTAAATGTAATGAAAATTCGAAGCAAAATCGCAAAATTAGCAGAACTTGGAGATGACAAGCGAATGCAATCGTGGGTCCAACATTTTTCATAGGTACCGCATACTTGACAATTTGTATTAATTCCAGACGGGAATACCTCAACTCGCGAATGGAAAATAATTAACCAAAATAAGTACGTAGGAGTATACTAAAATTACGTAAGTACGTAAATTAACCAAAATGTCATCAATAACTACTTATACAGGATGTCCCATATTAAGGACCGAAAAAATCGAGAGTCGATTCTTCTTGTTTTTTCTCATTTTATTTTTTTTCGTGTTTCGACTTATATCTAGTAAAATTACCATAACTACACAGTTATTCTTGTAAAAATGGCGTGTAAAAATCTTCTTCACAGTTAACTTGTAAAAATGGCGGTGTAAACCCCGGAGTCCCCCCGCTGAAAAGAAATGCATGTTTTCCAAGTTCAAACACAAATTTTCCCCCTAAATTCGAGTTAAAAACATTTTTTGATTATACCAGTGGAAAGCTCAGATCTTTTCGTAGTTTTTGGTGTTGAGGTACGTGAGAAAAATAAGAAATTTCGCCAATTTGACAAACTTTCTTTACGAGTTGATTTTCCACCCTTCAGGACCCCGAAAATAGGCACTATAAAGATGGGAAATTTGACGCCCTTTCCAACGGTTCCCTTATTTGTACAAGTTAACTGTAAATTAAGGTAGTTATGGTAATTTTACTAGATATAAGTCGAAACACGATAAAAATCTTTAAAAAAATTAACTTCCCGCGACCTGGATCTCATATCGTTCCAATTCTGAATCGGAGCTCCTACCACGTGAGCCAAAGAAGCGAATGGGCAGAAATGCGAAGAGGTCGCTGATCACAATAGTAAAGACATAAAAAGTATCAAAATATAAGTCTTGTAAAAATATCAAGTAATTTTCTTTATTCCTACCTTCGTAGCCACGTGATAGCTTGATTCCATAATGTTGACAGTCAAACATGTATTCTGCCGTGGGAAGGAAGAACGACTCAACTCGAAAATGGGGTTTTTACGTATCCCCTCTAATTTCCCTCCCACCTTTCCGACGAACGAGTCAAAATTTCGAAATTCACCCCAGAAGGGGTTGAAATCGTTAGAGGTGTAATTTGAAAATTGCCTAATTTTAAGCAAAAACTTCTCAACTCCATGCTTTTTAGGAAAAACGTCTCAACTCCTCGATTAAAACGCCCTAACTAGCTAGATTTGCTATTTATTTGTGGAGAAAAAAAGACTTAACTCGCTGAAAACGCCGTTGAGTTGTTTTTCCTCCACATTGTTGGCTTCAAGATCGGGTTGAGGCGTCTCGTATGGATGTCGATATTTGACTCAAATGACACGAATCGATTGAAGGTACGTGTGTAAAGAGGAATAATTGTACCAGTCGATTGAGTTGAACAACATAATATGTTGACATAAATATGTTTACCTCATATTATGAGATCTGAAAAAAATGGGGTCACGGGAGTAATCTGGAGTGAATTTATGGCGAGTTTTCCAGAAAAACTTCGAAGCTGATTTCTGGGATTTCGAAAATTTTGAGTTGAGTCGTTCTTCCTTCACACGGCAGTATTGTGCACTTGGATAGTTTACATCTACAGTTTCTCTCAAGGCTCAATTTATGGAGGCACAAGTAATGGAGGCGCGTCTAGATTAAAACAACCTACTACACGAAGTGAATCAGGTTTTCAAAACAATGAGGAATTTCAGCATGTCAAAATTTCCTATTTTTGACCCCAAAATCGGATTCAGCACCTCGAAAAAACCCCCTAAGGCAAACTTTCAGCCCGAACTTCCTAATTTACGAATAAACAAAACAGTGTAAAAAATACGAATGTTTAAAAAAACGGGAAAATGACGTCATCCTGGAATAGTTCATTTATGGCCGCTTGAAGCGCTGAGATCGAGAAGTCCCCAGATGCAAAATTTCACGAAACAGTAAAGTTCGAAATCGAAAAACTGAAGAAAAAAATAGAAAAAGCAAGATGGGGAAAATTAGGTTTCCCCTGTTTTTGTTTGATAACTTTTCTCATAGAAAACACGATTTCGTCGTCCCAATCAGCGAGCGTTCCCGCTTCACGTCCGTTTTCCCGGTTAGTTTTGAAATCAAAAATTTTTATTGTCTCCCAAAAATAACAGGACGCTTATTTTCCGAAATCAGCCCGATTTTCATCTATCCCACACCATTAACTATTCAGGAAAAATGCAAACAGAATTCGGTGAAATTCCTCATTATTTTCACTTTTGAAGTACCTACCATGTCTACCGTTGTATACCGAAGTAAATCACAAATTTATAAATCTAACATTGCAATGGAAGTTCCTACCTACGATTTTTTAAATATGTCAGGACCCCTCTAATGATTCAATTTTGCAACCCCGAAACCCCATAACGTAGTGTGCCATGACATTTTCGCACTTTTTTCAGTTTTCTAACCTTGATAATGTCGATAATTCATACCCAGTAACTTTTTAAGGTAGGTTAAATACTAACTTCAACCAAGTAGATCATCTGATATGTCGAATATATCGATATGAATATTTATTCCAAAATGATGTTAGTATTGTTTTAAAACGCTAACAAGTTTTTCTAAGTACATCATAAGTATTTTCTAGTAGATTATACCTACTTACCTTATTTTTCAACCCAACGAGTTTTTCTATGTAGATCTTCGATGCATCGATTTATTTTTTCCGATATATCGGAGGCATTGATATTCATGAACGATGTAAGTATCATTTGATTACTAAATCAATATATTAAATGAATGGGGTTAGTTCCGCTTGTTATAAGAATATAATTATTATCTACGTACCGTATTGGAGAATCCGTCGTAACCAGCAAGTCGAGTACAGGAGGCTGCTCTGTACTCGACTTGCTGGTTACGACGGATTCTCCAATACGGTACGTAGATAATAATTAAATCAATATATTTCATTCGATTTGCCATCCCTAACATTTGTGTCAATTTAAATTAGGTAACGGTTTGATTGTAAGCTTCAAAACAAGATGCTGTTTGAGTGTAGTGTGTGGATGATGCTGTGGGATGGAGGGAGGGGAAAATTATAGTGTTCACGTGGCTTTCGATTGAGTCATTGAAGTACCTTTTTTTGTTATACATGTGAATTCCTATCCTCTAGATCAGCAGTTCCCAACTAAATTTTTCCAAGGACCCCTTCATCAATGACGAGGACCCCCACTATCTAAAGTTACCTAAAAAGAACCAAAATATGTGAAAAAATAAATCAAACTGATGCTATAAAACTTAGGATTTATTCGTGAAAATACAGAGATTTTTCAAGGTTCAAGAGACGCCGACGAGTTGGGTTCAAGAGATACTAGCAAGTTCGGTTCGAGAGTCACTGACTTATTAACTTTAACATCGAAAGCATTTTCTCGTTCTTCGTCTGTATGCCTAGGCCGTTTTAACGATCCACATTTTAACCAACGGTCCATAACGTACGCGTGATTATCTTTCCGTGAAAATCAAAGCTTTTCAATCACTAAAATGTTGCACAAAATCACACATGTAAACAACTCGGTCAGGGACCGCAGTAGCACTAGCAAACTCCACTAGCACTAACTTGTCTCCAGTACTTTGTGAGCTCTAGCAATAAATAACTAACAATATAGCAATAACTGACATCTCTGAAATACATAAAGCCAAACCAGAGAGTGTGCTAGCGTTAGTTGTCATATGAAGCCAGACGCAGAAGTCAACGTTCACAAGCTGCAATTATATATTTAATTTGTATATCCTAAGGACCCCTCAGCCATACCTCGCGGACCCCCGGGGGTCCACCAGTTGGGAACCGCTGCTCTAGTTGATTTTCGGATCATCTTGAGTTTCAAGATCTCAGAGTTCTGGACTGATCATTTGATCAGATTTTGCTTCCGAGTCTACCAAGGTAGCGGAAGCTTTGTTTTCACAAGGTTGAGAAAAAAAGTTCTCCTAAATCGAAATTTCCACTCGCGTTTTACGTTTCTGAACAATTTTGGTTCCGTATCTGACTGTCTGTCATGAAAGCCTTGTAACCTGCATAACTATACGAAGTTATTGTCTGATTTCGATGAAATTTTCAGGGGTTGTGTGGGTTGGCTTGTAGACGGTCCCCTACGAAAATCATCACCCCCGGACTGATAGTAGCCGCTGCGCATGCGCGAACGTCAATTTCAGCCATAACTTCCACATTTTCCATCCGATTTAGATGAAATTTTCAGGGATTATGCGGATTAGGTTGTAGATGGTCCCCTACGAAAATCATTAGCCTGGCATACACGAACATTCCAATCCAGCGGTTTTGGAACGTCGTTGTGTTTTTTCTGACAGTCCAGGCGCGCGGATTTCATCAAAAATCCGACCTGTCCGTTAGTGGTCGATGGCAGTCTTGATCCGCCGCTTTAAAACTGCGGTCTTTACTGACAGTCCAGACCCTTGGTTTCTGAACCGTTGTACTCCACTGACGTAGAGTTTCAAAAGTTGTGGAACTCGTCCTTACGTCCATAACCGTTCGTTAGTGGAGAAGTCACAGTTTTTTTTCGGCGGAAAACCGTCAGTTTTGGAGTGTCCAGCGTGTTGGACAGTCCAGAGGCCAGAAGTAGAGGTCTTTTCTCAGTGCACCTACTATACCCTCGTCGGAGATGGAAGAAAGGACTAAAAAAATCGTAGCTGCTGCAGGTGGCATGTACGCCTTGAGCGTATTACGAGGGTGGATCAAATATAAACGGGACTTTATTTTTTTTTTTAATTTTATTTGTTAGAAAATAAAAAGCGGGTATATGTCACTTTTCTACATAGTCTCCTGCTTTTGTGACACATTTTTCCCAGCGAATAGGAAGTTTTTTAATCCCAGCATCAAAAAACGATGAAGGTTGCGTCTGAAGCCAATTGCGCACGAACCCCTCATCATCCTCGAATCGCTGTCCGCCTAGGGCTTCTTTAAGTGGCCCAAACAAGTGAAAATCACAGGGCGATAGGTCAGGGCTGTAGGGAGGATGATCAAGTGGAGTCCAATGCATTTCTTCCAATTTTTGAACAGTTAGAGCTGCAGTATGGGGCCTTGCATTGTCGTGGAGGAGGATGACGTCACGAATTGGTTGATTCCGTCTTTTGCTGCGATATGCAGCCCTCACCTGAGTCAGCAGCTCACAATAGTAGGCAGCATTGATTGTTCTTCGCTCATGCAAAAAATCAATGAGCAAAACGCCTCGATAGTCGAAAAAAACAGTTGCAAGGACCTTGCCAGCAGACAGTCTAGTTTTTGCTTTCACTGGGGCTGTCTCCCGCTTCCTCCGCCACTCCATACTGGCTTGCTTCGATTCGGGTGTGTAATGATGGACCCATGTTTCGTCGCAGGTGACGATGCTAGCCAAAAATGCTTCCCCTTCTTCCTCAAACCTTGCAAAAAGCCTCTGACAGACCTCCAAACGTCTCAACTTCTGATCTGCAGTCAAAAGGCGAGGGACCCATCTGGCACACACTTTACGGAATCCTAGGTGCTCTGTAATGATCGTTTGGCAGCTCCCATAACTTACCCCTACCTGCTCAGCGATTTCGGAGACAGTCACACGTCGATCATCTTCAAGAATGTCACGAACCGCTTGAATGTTCTCATCCGTAATGCTGCTGCGGGGAAGACGATCGTATTCCTCATTCTCTACTCGTTCTCTTCCCTCCTGAAACTCTTTGTGCCAGGCAAACACACGGGTCCTAGAGAGGGCTTGGTCCCCGAACTGGGCAGTCAACCTTTGAAAAATTTCCGAAGGTTTGACTCTTTCACGGGTAAGAAATTTTATGATAATTCGTTGCTCAATGGAAACGGGCACCTTTTGTTCAGACATCGCGATAACTACTCATGAAAGGTTGTAAAGGGGGAGACGCCCCCCTCATCCACCTTCTAATGAACCTGTTCAAACAATCTCGAAGTGATGGGCCCGCTTCTGTCAACCGTCGGCGCTCAGAGGTCAGAGTCCCGTTTATATTTGATCCACCCTCGTAGTATCTCGTAAAAAGGATCGCAAAAAGTGGGAGAAGGAATGGATTTCCCGAAGAAATGCCCATAGCCATATGGGTCTCGTGAAGGAACTTCAAGCTGAAGAACGTGAAGACTACAAGAACTAATAGCCACACTCTACTGACTAGAGGCCACAGCTGTACCAGGAATGTAGAACTGAGTATCAACTTATCGGTACCATGAGTGACAAAAACTCAGTCCTTACCAGGTACCCAACCGCTGGATTGGAATGTTCGTGTATGCCAGGTTTGAGGATGGACGAGGCCAGCAGTGAACCGTCAGTTTCGGACTGCGGTTTTTTCCCTCCACTGACTTACAAATTTGAACTGCAGGTTTTTCGAAAAAACTGTTAAACTTGAACCGTCAGTTTTGGACTGCGAGTTTTCTCATCCTCTAACGTAGATTCCAAACCTGCAGGTTTCCTAAATAAACCGTCAAACCGTCGGAAATCCCGCTCGTGTATGCCCAGCTATTACCCCCGGACTGATAATAGCCACTGCACATGCGCAAACACGAATTCTTTGTAACTGCCACAACTTTCACATTTTTCATCCGATTTTGATGACATTTCCTGGGATTATGCGGATTGGGTTGTAGATGGTCCCCTATGAAAATCACCACCTTCGGACTGATAGTAGCCACCGCGCATGCGCAAACGTGAATTCCGTGTAACAGCCACAACTTCCACATTTTACATCCGATTTCGACGAAATTTTCAGGGATTATGCGGGTTAGATTGTAGACAGTCTCTTATGAAAATCATCACCCCCGAACTGATAGTAGCCGCTGCGCATGCGCTAACGTGAATTCCTTGTAACAGCCATAACTTCTACATTTTCCATCCGACTTCGACGAAATTTCTCAGGATTGTTCAGATTATTGTGTAGATGGTCCCCTATGAGGGCAGTGCAAGGTATTTAGGATTGATGTTTTGAGATTAACTACTATGCATCGGATCATCTATACAATCGGGTTATGGATACGAGGAAGCTATGTGCCACACCCACTTGGCAGACGTTTTGTGGTTGAAACAGACTTATGTGAAAATTTTGTTCCTAATTCTGAAGTTTTTATGTCGGAGAATGATAAAAAGGAATTCCTATTCGACTTGTTAATCTTTTGTTGTAAAAGCTGTACTGAAAGTCTGCACTCACTCTTACAGGAAGCACTCGTAAAAATCACCCTTTGTGCCACGAGAAGATCAGATGGAGGTCGGACGTTCCTCTCACAGAAGGGCAGTTGAGGAGTAAACGAGATGAGTTCTGGGAGACAGCCCCCGCCTTTGAAGGGCGGAAGGAGATCTGGGACGCTCTACGAGCTGCTGCGGTAGCCGCGGAGTCGCTGGATTTCCAACTTGCTCAAGCAATACTTGATGGAGCCAACATATCTGTGCCTAATGGTGAGTTTTGTAATCACTACCAAATAAAAGTCTGACTTCTTAGAGAGATGTGAGCGCTTTACGACAGTAGCGCTAGCCCTGGAAGCGTAAATGAAACTAGCTTATGTGTGCCACTGGGGGAGGGAAAACGGCTGATGGGAAAGTGACCAAAATAAGCAAATATACTCACTCTTTTTTACAATACGATTCTACCTATTAGTTTATAATGCATTATTAGTCTTCCTCTCCTCTTATTTAGTTTCAGTATTAAGAATTATTAGTTACAGAAAAATGTTATGTATTAGCATCTTTGGCCACCCACAGATAACACACGTAGTGTTGTGCGAGTCAACGCCTTCATGATGTACTAAAAGAATGAATCACGTTTATTTATTTATTTGTTTATTTATTTATTTATTCACGGGACAAACCCAATTACAAAAGAGGAAAATCAGTTTTACAGTTAACAGAGATAAAGTGTGATATAGTGTACAGATTACAGAGGTACAGGTTAAGTACGGTCATACAGAGACTCGGAGCAGAGATGGCGGAAGAGAGCAGTCTTAATAGATGAGAGAGGCGAGGACATGGTGTCGATGAAGGGAGGAGACGTGGAGAAGACATTCACTTGGCGAGGGATGCGGCACATTGGACGATGGTAGAGGTAATTTGTGGCGGAGAAAGGGACAGCGAAAGGTGTGGCAAAACGTGATCCAGGGCGAGGCACAAGGAAGCCGACACGTGCAAGTAGGTCCGGGGCATCAATTCTCCCTGATAACAAGCCCTGCAGGAAAGAGACGTCAGAACACACGCGACGATCATGGGGTGATAGTAGGCTAAAACGGCGGGCGAGCTCATCGTAGTCTAGGTTCACACGAGGAATGGAAAGCTTGTAAGCGAGGAACCTAAGGAAAGCCCTGAAGACACGCTCGATTTGATGGGTATAACAGTCATAGTGAGGGCTCCAGATCACAGACGCATACTCCAGGATCGGCTGGACGAGACTTTTATACAAAGTGATCAGGGCTGATGCCTGGGAGAATTCCCGGGTATTTCTCTTAATAAAGCCCAGAATACGCATACCATGGGATGCCACCTGCGCAATGTGGTTGGAGAAGGAGAGCTGGGAGTCTAGGAGTACGCCAAGATGGACAACGCTATCCTTACATGGAAGGAGAACTCCTTTAATTGAATACAGGTGCTTGATTGGAGAGTGAGAGCGGTGAAATGACGTAACGGCGCATTTAGAAGGATTGAGAACTAGACCATTTTGGTCGCACCATATCGAGAGGGCGTCAAGGTTCCGCTGTAGGAGGAGGCAGTCTGAAGGGTCACCAATCGCAACAAACAGCTTCAGGTCGTCTGCATAGATCAGGAACTCAATACTTTGCAGGGAGGAGATGACTCTGTTGATCACCAGGTTGAAGAGGAGGGGGCCAAGGTGAGAGCCCTGTGGAACCCCAGAAGTGGCAACGAATGAGCGGGACACAACCCCGTTCACACGCACTGAGAGCTGTCTGGCCGTGAGGTAGCTGGCAATCCATGCATGAAATGGTCCGAAGACACCAAGCGATGACAGCACATCGGAATTGTATGATGAGGAAGTTCGTTGAATGCCTTGGAAAAATCGGTCGACACGAGGTCAACCTGGTGACCCTCCCCAAAAGCTCAAAGTGTATAGTCCTGGAATATTGCCAGATTGGTCACGGTGGAACGCCCCTTTACAAAGCCATGCTGCTCGGGAGCAAGGAAGGATTTGAACATTGGTGAGAGTTGAAAAAATTTACTAAAATACTATTTAAGTACTATTTAATAAATTTACTAAAACGTTTACTAAAATACTCCAAATTGAGTGCATAATTTATCCGTTTTCCTTAAAAAGAACAACTGTCATTATGTTTTTGTTTACATAACCTTCCCACGGATAACCCCGGAGAGAAGAGATTGAGATCACTGAGCAATGGAATCAGATTGGTTAGGCAGGCCTAACAACATGGCTGCCCCCATACAGATTGCCGCTACATTTCACATTTCCATCTTCCTTAAACCATCTAAATTTGTTGGATGCTTTTTCGAGCAGCACACCATGGTTGTTGTTTTTTTTTCATATCAGTGAACCCTCTTTCGAAGAAAAAATGTAAAAAAATGTGAGGCGAATTCCCCTTTCTTCACAGTTGCTGGTGACACCTGTCCCCATGCTGATACAAAGAAAAAAAGTGAAATGCATCAAGTAGGCATATTTCTTTGGTGATATCAGCACGTTAGGAGGAGGTTCTACAGGGTGAGTCACGGGAACGTCCTCAACATCAAAATGTCATAGAAACGAAAGTTTTAGTCGTACAACCATTTTATTTAGGTTTTTCTGTAGGAAAATACATGCAGTTTTACTTTTTAAAGATAACGTCCGTCATATGCTGTCCATCTTGCTCGTAGCACGACGCGAGGCGATTCAAAAAGTTTTGATGTACGCGCTCCAGCAAGGCTTCTTCAATGGACGCAACTTCCCTTCTGATTGAATCTTTTAGAGCGTCCAAGGTCCGAGGTTTTGAAGCATAAACCCGTGACTTCAGGTATCCCCATAGAAAGAAGTCACAGGTTGTTAAGTCTGGCGAGCGAGGGGGCCAAAGCACATCCCCAAAACGTGAGACAAGGTGGCCAGGGAACATCTCGCGTACCAGGGCCATAGAGTTGGTGGAAATGTGAGGAGGGGCTCCATCTTGCTGGAACCAAACTTCACTTTGGTCGATGATTCGCCTTCTCCTGCGTAGCTCAGGTCTCAAAAAGTTGTTCAACATGTCCATGTACCGGGTAGAATTTACAGTGACGGTGTTCCCATCTTCCTCAAAAAAAATAAGGACCGATGATGAACTTCCTTGAAAGTGCACACCATGCCGTGACTTTAGGGCTGTGTAATGGTCGTTCATGCAAATTTAGAGGATTTTCGTGTGAATAATACCGGCAGTTTTGCTTGTTCACAAAGCCGTTGAGGTGAAAGTGTGCCTCATCACTCATCAGCAACAACAAATCGTTATTGACTTCGAAACGTGAGAGCATGTCCAAAGCAAATGCTGAACGCTGCTGGTAATCTCCAGGTTTTAATTGTTGCACAATTGCCAGCTTATAGGGATGGAGATGCAACTCACGTTTTATGATCCGTCGAACAGAAGAGTGGGAAATTCGCAGGGCCTGAGCGTGTTGCCGTGAGGAACGAGCAGGGCTCTGCAAAACAGCTGCTCTCACCCTCTCCACGTTCTCAGGGGTCCTTGTCGTCCGTGCTGGGCCAGGTGGTTTTTGTTTGGTGATCACACCCGTAGTGCGAAATGCATTGACCCATTTGATGATAGTTTTCCGATCAGGAATAGCACCGCGTCGAGGAACATTGAACCTGATCCTAAATGCGCGTTGAACTGCCACCACTGATTCATTGTTTTTAACAAACGCGTCGTACACGAACACACGATGCTCCACACCCCATCGCTCCATGGCGGCAACTAAACTGCATCCCCTAACGGTTCCAACGAGACCCCTCCCACCTGCCTACCCCCTCACCATTCGGAGAACCCCCCCCCCCCCTTACTTTTGGGGACGTTCCCGTGACTCACCCTGTATTCTCAAGTTCTTCATCCAGGATAGCAAGCACACTTTTTCTCATCTCTTACCGACAGTGACCCTGAAAGGCAAGGTTGAATTAGACGTAGTATTGGTCGGAAAGAAAACGACATGAATGTTTTCAAATTTTCTCCAATGTGCGCTGTGCAGTTGACCACAAGCAACAACATTTTGTTCACTCAAGTTCTGTTACCTCGACTTTAGCCACGTCAGCCTAATTGAAGAGCGCCACTTGCAAAAGGGGCTAGTTGTCATTCAAGAGAACTTAGAAGGAACTAAAAAAAAACAGTGTACATCTAAGAAAAGTTTGCACAATTTTATTGAGACAAACGTTAAAAACACAACTTGAGGAATGTAATCAAGTAGTATATTGGTATAAAATATATTATGCAGACATTTTTATTTATTCAACTTTTAACCAAAAGGGTCTAAGTACCATACAAATTGCACATAGGGTAATTCAAAAAAGCAAGCAGCTAGTATTGAAAAAATATCATTTTGAACTATAATATTCATATAGATAATGTGTACATCAATTTATTATTGTTTATTATTAATTTGTAGTGTTATTTCTAGGAATTATGACGGCCAATCGAACATTAAAATGTAAGCCACTGAAAAAGTCTTAAAATTAATAATGAGCTCAAAGATTTAAGAAAAAATTAGAAAAAGATTAAAATGAAAATAAAGCTTATTGGTTTGGATGAATGGAATGATGACAGCCAATCGAACTTTAAAATTTAAGGCACCGAAAAAGTCTTATGATTAATAATGAGCTTAAAGATTTAAAAAAATGAGAAAAAGATTAAAATGAAAATAAAGCTCATTGGTTTGAATGCCTACTTCTCATTGTAGCGACTAGCTCCTGATAGTAAATTTGGTTTTCTTGTTTTACAAAAGGAATCATATTTTCAATATCTTTTATTTTGGCAGCAGACCAAATTTTGGGCTCACTGACAAGTGCCTGAATATCAACTTGTCGAAAAGTCTCCATGTTGATACCTCTCTTGAATATCTTCACTTTTCGAGCTGGTGCTACATCACTGTAGCTACTCTTCACTTCTACACATCCTTCTTCAAGCAGAACTCGATTGAATTTGAATGAAACAAGCTGTGATATCCCAAGAGTCTTGGTGTGTCCTTGGCCAATGCCATCCAGTTATAGAATGTGTTCATTACCTTGACCATGAAAAAGGGTTCAGTTTGCTTAAAATTCACGATTATTTCAATCAAGTCTTTTGGAACTTCAGGTTTCTTCCCCTTCTTGGCACGCTCTATGACTCCGAAGTACCTGTTGCAGGTCAAAAATGTATGGCCCGACAAAGGGTACCGCTGTTCAAATTCTTCAAAAGTGCCTCTGGCAATAAGGGTTATGTAGAGAGCCAAAACCTTTTGGAAAGTAAACCTACCAGATCAAGTGAAACATGGAGCTATAGAACAGCCTTCCATGTCATCGGTAATGCAACCTCATGGTACTTAGGCCTGTTTGGTTCGAGATGCTAATTTCAACCGCTTGGAGCAGCACTATCGTCATAATATTCTCAGAGCAACTCCACTGAGGCACATAGGCCTCAAATCAACAAAAAAAGCTCATTGTAAAAAAATGGCACTTAGACCCTTTTGCAAGTGGCGCTCTTCAATTGACTATCAATAAACAGATATTATCAGACCAATTCCTTGGTATGTCGATAACATCGATATATCTAAAACATAGATCTTTCGATATTATTGATGTCGATGTGCCATCCCTAGATGACCATAGAATATTTTATGAACATCGTGTTTCAGAGTCTTCAGTGCTTTTATTATGACGTACCTCTCACTTTTTGAGGTTTTCAATTATCTATATTCCTTAATTGTGGTTATAACTTCTATTTTGTTTGATTTCAGGATTTCTGACTGAATGTTACGATGAGTTAGGTACCCGTTACCAAGTACCCGTATATTGTCTTTCGTACCCTATTAACATAGTTAAAGAAGATAGTGGGAGGAATTCCCCTACAGAAACCTCAGGTAAGTTAACTAACTGTTTATTCGAAAAAATTTCATGAAAACATCCAAAGAATCCAATTTTTTTTTTCTTTTTCAAATGTACTTTTCAAAATTGTAATGATTGTAAATACGTCGTCTTTTTCAGAACCCGCAGAAGGTGGAACTGAAATAGTACTGAAGCTGAGGTTGTCTTCAACTTGTCAAGATGTCAAACTCCCTATTTATTCGACAGACACGATCGGTATAGCGAAGAAAAAGTTACAGGTAGAGCTAACTTGGTGTCTTTAGGTTTGTCTGGAGAAGTAGTCCCGAACCAGATCGGAACCGGACCAGAACTGAAACATATTGTTAAGTAATGCATGCATTCCAGGGGACGTCCCATTGGATAAACATTTAATTTTAAACCAGTTAGTAAGCGAAAAGAACTGTTTCACTCGATGTAATTTATTTAGTATTTCAGGCAAGAAATAATGGTCCCCCCCTCCTCACTCGCCCTTCTCCACCATAACATTTCTAGCGGCGTGGGTGCCTCGAATTTGAAGAGCTTTTGGGAATCCATGATTTGCGACACCCAACATGCGAATTTGAGTTCACCCCCCCCCCCCCCCCCGACAATGGTGCCAGGCTACCACCAAAGCGGAAATAATTTCACATCCCTATTCAAGGTGAAACACGAAATATAAGGTCTATGGTGTCCTGGCACCATGGTGGCACCACTTTTGGTTCCATGGTGGCACAGAGAATAATTCATGGAAATCCGGAGGTATAATGAGAAATTTTCCTCAATTTCAAAGCTTGGGTACAATTAGTAAGCTGTAAAGCAGTGGTCCGCAACCGGGGTGCCACGGCACCCTGGGGTGCCGTGAGCCCCGTCCAGGGGTGCCGTAAGATTTTGAGATCGGAATAACTTTTTGTATAATAAGAAAGGAGAAACTGCAATTTATTGGGACACGATTGAACTAAACACATCCCAAAACACTAACAGATCCGCTACCTAGTGTAATATGTGTGAAGCGACGTATTATAAAAGCAACCGGAAGGCAGAGCTAGTGCCAACGTGGTCATGATTTGATCGGAAGTGCAGAGCAACAGCAGTCTTTATGAGCTCAAAGAAGAAGTTCTGCTCTTTCTCATTCGAGAAAATCATGACGATTTTTGTGCTCTCTTGACAGACGACGACTGGAGGACGAGACTAGCCTACCTGGCTGACATTTTTCAGCACCTCAACACTGTCAATTCTGGTCTACAAGGTCCTTCTGACAGTATTTTATCGTCCACAGACAAACTTTCTGCGTTTGGAGAGAAAATCGGTATATGGCTGAACAATTTGGAACAAGGGCACACTGATATGTTTCCACTGTTTTCTGGTGAGGGAAAACTCGAACCCTCCTATTTTACAAGGCATTGCAAGCCACCTAATGAACTTGAAACTGGCTCTCGACAAATACTTCCCGGACCTGGACATCAAAAAGCATGACTGGATTCGAAATCCGTTTTCCACCATGGTGCAAGTAGAAGGCATGCCTCTTCAAACCGAATTTATTGATTTGAGAAACGACCGAACTCTACAACTCAAGTTCAATGACGTCCCACTGAACACCTTTTGGATTGACGTTGCAGCAGAATATCCTCAGCTGTCGAAGAAATCAATTGACATCCTTCTCCAGTTCTCAACGTCGTGGATGTGCGAACATGGATTTTCGACACTTGCGGCCATGAAAACGAAAAAACGGCAAAGAATGTTGGAAAGCACATTAGAGGACGACATGAGGGTTTGCCTTTCCCAACTGCCTCCTAGAATCCCAGAAATTTGCCGAAAACATCAGGGACAAATTTCACATTGATTTGAGTTACCTACCACTATAAAAAAGAATTAGAATTTTACTTACCTACCTACCTATTAATTATTAATTAAAGTTTTTGTGCTCTTTACTGAAAACTTGTTTCTATTCCGAAATTATTAACTTATTAAATTATTAACTTATTAATTATTAACACTGCGAAATTTTGTGTTTGTATGGTGAGGTGCCACAGGGTGAGGCCGTCACGAAAAGGGGTGCCGTGACTCAAAGATGGTTGCGGACCACTGCTGTAAAGGAACCGAAATATTGAAAATTGGGATATTTTGTGAATATTAACCCCCCACTCACCCCCTCCTCCCCTTGCGAATTTTGAAACTCTGGTGAAATCATGTACAACTCGGAAGTTATTTGAGTCAAATAAAAAAAGAAACACGCAAATCCGTTGGAAATTGAAGCCTGGGCGGAGTTTACAAGATTATTCCCGCAAAGGCACGTATTTTGAGAATTGACCCTCCCCCCCCCCCTTCCCACCATCAAAGGCAAAATTCGAATTCCGGCGACGTAGTGCACATCTAGATAGTTTTCCACGTCGAACGAAAAAATATCCACGAAAATCGGTTGAAAACTAAGGCCTGGGCAGAGTACACAAGATTTGTCACACACACACCGACATACACCTATGGTTTTTTCGCGGGTTTCGATTCAGAACGGTCTAAAACGGATTAGTGCGTGGTTAAATTTTTTTCTTTTGAGTGTTGTCCAACTTTACCCCAGATCAAGGAGAGGGAATAGTCGCGTCCAGGACTTTAGTTCCAACTCCTGTCGTCCAGACGGTTTTCGGACTAGTTCGGAACCCCGCTCAAAATGCCGCCGATTTTCACTTTTCAATTTCTTTCTCTTGTTTTTGACCTTGCGGAAATTGAAAAATTTTGAATTTTGGGGTAGAAAGACTATCTTAATTGTACAGTTTTTTGAACTGATCAAGAGATCATCAAATCCTCTTTCCAACGGTGTAATCAGGTTTGAATTTACATGTAAAATGAGAAAGTTGAGACCATTTTAGTGCCGCAAGGTCGCAAACATGAAAAAAGTGGCATTTTGAGCGGGAAAAAATGCTTAAAACTCGGACGAAATCGGAAGATTCGGAAAACGTTAAATGGCCAACAATAAATGTATTAAGGAAGTGTAACAGTTGACAACTGGTAAAAACGCTGCAAATTATTACACAATGGTTTATTATTCTTTATTTCTCTATATAGATCACTCGTCTGCAAAGCCACCAACCATCCAACATGAAGAAAAACATCGATCGCATTTCGGTCAGCTCTAATTTGAACGGAGATTCTTTCTGATTTGAGATTCTGATTTGAACGGAGGCCTCTTTTGCGATTCACACTCGTGTTTCTGATTTATCGTACGTCCAACCCTTAAATTCTCGTAGGGAGCGAACGGTTTGTCCTACAGAGCTCCGGGTGGTCTCAAAAAATTCTAAAAATTCTATAGAATCTTAAATTGAAGGAAAAACAATACCTTTATATAAAAATTTTTTGAGTTAGGGCGTTTCCAAAATTTCAAAATTGATTTTGGAACCCTTAGAAGTGACCTACCTCAACCAAAATCTTCGGGGCACAACTAGACCCCAAATGGAGCCTACATACCAAATTTCATCAAATTCTGTCAATGCTAAGTGGGGAAAGTGCCGCGTACGGACGGCCAAATTTTTATTAGATTTTTGGATTCTACGTACCTTGAAACGTAAACCATCAAATTTTGAGGGGGTGTTAAAAAAAAAAATTTCTTGGTCGATTCCAAAGGTTCATTATTGAAAATATTAAATCAAAAGAGAAGACAAGATTTTGAACTGAGGCGGGAAACATGTCAATCGATACTCTTGTGTGATAAGCGTGAAAAGACTACTGCGCATGTGTCGAACTGAAAGTGCTGAAAGAAAAAAACCCAGAACCACTCGAACTGGTTCTAAATGGTTCTGGACTCCTACGGACTACGAACTTGCAGTTCTGGACTCCTCAGAACTGGTTTTGAGTTCTCCGGACAAGCGAAAATGGGCGTGTCCGGTTCAGAACCCCTCGAGACTGCTTCTCCGGACAAACCTTTATTCAGGTTTTCAAACTGCGAAAAGTACCTGTTCTAATGACAATTTCTATTGTTCTTTTCTTACCAACAGTATCAAGAAGGGCTGGAGCCCTCCAAGCAAAGGTGGTTTTTCGGAGGAAAACTGCTCGGCGACAAGCTTCACATCGAGGACGCCAAAATTCTTCCCGGCTACGTTGTCCAAGTGATTGTAAATAATGAACAAAATAGTTGAACGTAATTCCTTTTCCGATGATGATTTCGGGTAATGAATTCATTAATGCGATATTTTTAACCAGTTTTTCTCAGTAACTTATTATACCTAGAAATAAATTATATTATCCAATTATCATTTCTTTTGAAAAAGTTTTACTTTTTTTGCGTGTGTACGAGCTTTTTTTGAAATTTGGAATTAGCGCACGATTTCATTTTATGGAGTTCTCCGGTTATGTACTAAAAATAATTTTTGTGGTAAAAATGGCTTAGGTTTTTGTTGCTTTCAATTTTTTTGAATTGTTGATATTCATTTATGCGGAGCACATGATCCTTATTGAACATGCTTAGTCAAGTGCAGATCAAAGACTTCTTGTAGTTGAGAACAAAAAATATTAAATTCAATTTCTCCCCTGAGGCTTCGCTCTCCATCACTAGAATTCTTTGCACATTTGTGAAAGAAGCTAGAATCACTATTTATTATTCACACGCGTAAGTATTAATTTTCTCGAAAACTCGATGGACGTTTAAAACGTTTTTCGATGTTCGTGTTTCATCTTGGTCGATTCTGATACTGTTTTTATCGCCAACTTCGAAAGCCTTTGTTTCAAAGGACCATCCAGCACTAAAAATACAGGAATCTGTATGAAATGACAATAATGACACACTTCATCGTGTAGATGTAGGAATTCTATGGAAGTTTGACTCTGTATGTTCACAGAGTTGAAAACTCACTCGCTACTGTCAGGTGTACCAATTGAATTACTCCGGATCTGGTAGCTAAGAAAACTACATTGAATAGTTTTTATCATTATTTTATCGCTTTCTTTACTTACTTTCGCCAAAATAAAGTTGACAAATTGTTTTCTACATTTTTTTTTTTTTTTTAAATTTAAATTGGTATAATTTAGTAGAAGGGATGATGGGAATGTCGATGGACGAAGCTCGGTTGAGGACGACTGGTTTCAGCTCTGGTGTCCCTTTTGGTGAAGGCGGTTCCTCATTCCCTTCCTGGAAGAGGAAGAGGAGCCCCATCTTCGAGTCCCAATTCTGCCTCCTCCCGATCCAAAAGAGGGTCGTCTTCCGATGCTGATCGCAGTACCTGACGCGAGCCCCGAAGTCTGAGGGAGACTGCTTTTATAGTGGCCATCTGAATTTTCGTCCTGACGAAACCAGTAACTATTCTTCTTCTTTAAGTGCCCTGCCCTCGAAGGACGTTGGCGATCAGTAGCGAGACCTGGTCCTTGTCGACTACGGCCCTAAAAAGCGAGGGTGTACTGAGCCTGAACCACTGGCGTAGGTTCTTAAGCCACGAAGTTCGCCTCCGACCAACACCCCGCTGCCCAGCAATCTTCCCTTGGATGACAAGTTGCAGGAAATGGTACTTGTCATTCCTCATGACGTGTCCGAGGTACTCAAGCTTCCGCCTTTTGATGGAGTCCATAAGCTCTACATCCTTATTCATTCTGCGGAGCACCTCGACATTCGTCACTCTGTCCACCCAGGGAATCTTCAAGATACGGCGATACGTCCACATTTCAAATGCTTGGATTTTGCTGCACAGGGTTTCAGTTAACGTCCAGGCCTCCACACCATATAGTAGGAGGCTGAACACGTAGCATCTCAGTACGCGTACCCTAATGGCAAGGCTAAGGTCACGGCTCACTAAAACTTTCCTCATCTTGTAGAATGCAGATCTTGCCATCTCTATTCTACAACGTACTTCCCGTGCAGCATCCCAATTGGCGTTAAGAAGGCAACCCAGGTACTTGAAGGATTCAACCTTCTCAATCACTTCACCTCCTACTGCCAATGGCTCTAAGTAACTATTGGACGAGGTTTATTCCACTTCAGTGCCAATGCGTCGACCATCTGCCTGATGAATACTTGGAATTCTTTGTGTAGGACTCCTTCACAAGACGTTATGAGTGATGAGAAAGAGCCGTGAAGATCCTCTGCCGCTGAATCGTACTTGCGATGTTTTGTCCTTGCGGCTTCGTCTGCTATGGACATCCATTCACGGGTGGCATAGGAAGAGGCGTCGGCGTTAACTACGCGGAGGTCAAAAAAAGACGCTCTCTCCCTATCCCATACCCCGTCAATTTTGATATCAGCAATGAGTCCAGGTTCTCCAACACTGCCCTCTCTCATGACTGGCTCTGTTGTGACTCCTCTATATGCCTTTTTGGCCATGCTTGCTACCACGTTCCTGATCTGGTCGTGCCCCTGCTTTATGAGTCCTCCCCTTTTGCAATTCGAGGCATGAATGGTACTCATTTCGGCCCGCACCCATCACAGGTCCCACGTAGGCTAAGCAATGGCTTGGCATATCTCATGCAGATAGCGTCTTTGAATTGGGTTGAGGAAAGATCCAGGTTGTCGGCTGCTAAGGGTATCACGGTAAGCCATTGGGAGGCGTTCCCTTCGATGATACGCTGCACAGTTCGTCTTGTCGCTGGTGCTAACGACTCCACTGCCGGCTGGCTTTGTTCTGAGTCGTGGTGCCTGCGTCGAGCCTTTTCTGCCGCTTGCTCCCTGGCCACTTGTTCACAATGTTCTTGCGAATCAAAAACGGTCCCCCTCAAGATGCTTTCAACCAATACTGTTGTGGCTCTTCTTGACGTGCAACACCTTACTTCTGCTGTGGAAACAGGGTTTTCAAAAGCCATACCCCCCAGCTTTACTGGCATTGTCAAGAGATTTTGTTCTTGGGTTGATGGAGCCCATCCAAGAATAGCTGGCATCAGGTTGCATCTGATTTTGTCCCACAGAGGTTCGTACTCTGTGTTGCAGCCGTGTACGACCCTTTGCTGATACGCCCACTCTTTTTGCAGAGATTTTACAAAGGCTGTGTATACTGCCTGAGGGCTTTCTGGAGCGCACTCTGCAAAAGATTGGACATAGCCTGTATAGTATATTCAGAACACTCATTTGTCTGATGGTGGACATAGATTGAAGACTTATAATTATGTTGGAGACACTTTGACAGATAATAGATGCCACTCCGCAGTTTGTGGTTCGATGTATTTAACATTCTCGCTTGGAGAGAAAACGACAGTCTCTGGCAGCAGTAACTTGTACTAGAGGTGTGTCAGAACAGCTGTACCGGAACTGTGGAACTGAGTATCATCTTGTAACAGTTCCAAGCAGTGACAAAAACTCAACCCTTACCAGTCCAGTTCCCTCGCTGTTACAACTCCCTGGAGTGGGAAGGATGCATGGATATTTTACAGTGTAAAATATCTAGGAAACTATGTCCTTACTAGTCCAGTTCCATGTACTGGGAAGCGCCAGTTCCTATTCCACGGACTGGGAAGATATATCGTGGAACAACTCTGGACCAGGAAGGGATCTTCTGGAGTTAGCGTGGTTTGGTAAGTAGTGCCAATAATTTGGAACGGTCACATCTTTGTCGTTGTAACTGTTCCAGGGAAATACCTGGACTGGCACACCCCTAACTTATACTACAGAGATTTGACAGTCAGTGTATGCTGGCATTACTTCCTTTTTTTTGGTTCTTATGTTGGTAAGATTTGGTTCGCTCTTCTCAATCTTATGAAGTGACTATTTGATTTGGGACTTCTCTCTTGTTTTTTCCCTGTTACAAGTTCAATCTTAGAAGATAGTTGGCAATGGAATCGTCTTCTCTTCTTATGTCCTTTAACTCCTGTTGGAGCGTAGGGCAGAAACAAAATTTCTCCAATGCTCTCGGCTGGCAGCGATCCTTCTTACTTCACTCCAGTTTTTGCCTACCTGGCGCAATTCTCTCTCGGCAGACCTCCTCCAGGTCTCCCTGGGCCGTCCTCTTCGTCGCCCCTCTCCCTGAGGATTCCACTGCAAAGCCATCTTTACTAAAGCTTCATCGGGCTTTCGCAGTGTGTGGCCTACCCAACTCCATTTCCTCATTTTCACCTCTTCACCGATAGGAAGCTGGTCAGTGGCTCTCCAAAGATCCGCATTCGAAATTACATTTGGCCACCAAATCCCCATGATTCTCCTTAGGCAACGGTTCACAAAAGTTTGCAGCTGACGAGTGATGGACTCCGTGACCTTCCAGGTTTCGCTGCCATACAGCAGTACTGTCTTGACGTTGGTATTGAAGAGCCTTAGCTTGGTCTTTCGGGTAAGATTCCTATTCTTCCATACAGGATAGAGCTGGACAAATGCCCCGTTTGCTTTTCTTATTCGACTCTTCACGTCCTCAGTTGCACCTCCATCCCTCGTAACTGTGCTTCCGAGGTAGACAAAGGAGTCCACACGCTCAACCTGCACACCCCTCAGAACAAGTGGGTCCTGGCATCGCGCATTGATGCGCATCTCCTTGGTCTTGCCCAAGTTGATCTGCAATCCGACCCGGCTTGCAATTTGGCTTAGGGCGCTTAGCTTGCTTTGTGCATCGGTAAATCGTTGGGAGAGGAGGCAAACTATGTTATGTTGGTAAGATTTGGTTCGCTCTTCTCAATCTTATGAAGTGACTATTTGATTTGGGACTTCTCTCTTGTTTTTTCCCTGGTACAAGTTCAATCTTAGAAGATGGTTGGCAATGGAATGCAACCCTTGAATTAGGCTCTATGTAACCACTTCGGTTCAAAAACCTTTCCCTACATTGTAATAAGTGTTGATAATGGAACATTTGAGTAGGGTGGTGAATGATATGGATATAACAGTGGAACTGGATGGAGGAAGGAGGAATGCAGCTTCAAGCTTAATTTTGCTCCTTCTGCCACTACAGATTCTTGCTCCGAAATTTCTATTCCATTTGTAGTACTCAACGTGCACACAAATCTCTATCATACATTCATATGCAGGCTTATCAACTTGGACATCCAGGAAAATGCAACAACTGTGGGGCTTGGTGGTAGCTATGTCGGACTTATTGCTATTTGTTAAGGCACCTGCTTGTCAACAGAAAAGGGTGGTTTTCCACCCTGAGTCCGTGGACACTGTTGCACAATGTGGTACAGATGTTCATATCCAGGCACGACAAAGGGTTTCTGTTGTCGCACAACTACCTCTTGAACACGACTGCAGTTGGCTATGTTGCCACACGAACAGCGTTGAAGTTCCAGTAGTTGTGAAGCCCATTAAGGTGTATCGACTCCAATACGAGGCAGCCACATGTGGCATACGTTGCAAAGTGAGGGTAGATCGTTGTTTCCAAATTCCACCCGCTTGTCAATCGTCCTCAATCCGTTCTTGCTTGTTTCCGGGTCCACATACTTGACACTAGGAAAAATGAACAGCAAAATTTGTTGTGCAAAGTCCTTTTTTTGTTGTGATTGCCGGTTTATGGCGGAAGAAGACGCAGCTGGATTACCAAACTACAGAGACAGACCAGTAACACGGGGACCAATTTCTATCAACAGCTTACTCGAATAGAGGGGGCAGTTTAAAAACTTCGTGAGGATGACCACCAGGACCAGGGGAGTCGAGTAGACAGGGGCGAAGGTGAGGCAATGCAAGTGCAGGTCGAATCCTGTCCACATCTTGTTCGCTGAATTCCTTTGATGGACCGCCAGGGAGATGGCTCTCGTTCTGCCATACAGCAAACGCTTGCACGTATTTTGCTTCGCCTGGGGAACACCACCACACTGGTATGCTCGCCACTTATTTTTGCGGATCGGACACACACACACACCTGACTCGAACTGGAGTTTTTTTTCCCCAACGCCAGAACTAGGTCGTTGGCGTTTCCTCCATCATTTGACCTCGCGCAGCCCAATATAAAAGCGATATTTTCGACCAGTTGGTCTCGTCTGGTGTGAAAGCTTGTCTAATGCCCTCGAGTTGAGGACAGTCCAATAAGTGGTCCGAGGTCATTGGCAGGGTTGAGAGGCATAGGGAACAGCCCGAGTTATCCTTCACTCGGATCCTATGAAGGTGGGCATTCAGATAATTCGTGGCCTGTAATAGACCTGAACCCTGCCACTGATATATGTCGAGGTAGATTTGCGGGGACACAGTTCCTCTCCTCCAAAAGGCTGGCCCATCTCCTTCCCTCAGCTGCCATCCGATGGTTTTCCAGCAATCTTTCCTTTAATTTGTCCTGGATGCATTTTTTGGCTGCTCTGTATCCAATGCGAGCCTCAGGCATTTCCATGCGGGAGCCCTCCTTGGCTAGTGCATCAGCACGGTCATTTCCCCAGATACCGCAGTGTGAGGGGATCCACTGCAGTGCTAAAGTGGCACCCTCTCGCAGCAAGGCCTGAATAGCCTCTCTGCCGCTGAGGACGTCATGGGACTCTGTATAGGTGCCAGAAGACAGCGCGGTAATAGCTGCTTGGGAATCAATGATGATAGCGACTTTGCGATGTGACTGGGTCCAGATCATTTCCAGTGCCAGCAACAAAGCTCTAATTTCCCTATCAAAGCTATTTGCCAGCCTCCCAACGGGGGCAGCAATAGCGCCAACCGTCGAGTACACCCCCGCACCACCATTACTCGTTGCCCCCACCGCTGACCCATCCGTGTACACTCAGCCACTCGGGCTCGGGGAAGTGGGCATGTAAGGTCTCCAGCGCAGCCGCTTTCAGTTCCTCAGGAGGCGTCAAACCCTTTGTTCGAACTGGAGTAGACTCGGCTTTACACCCTTTGGGATGAAATAAGGCTACCACAGGCCATACATCCCATCAAGTACTACCGAGAGTAGCACCACTCCTCATCACCAAGTATGCGACACATTGCCCTTGATGTCGAGAATGTGACTTTTTCGACACAAAAGTTGTTTTCTCCCAAAATTTGTCTTCAATTTTGTTAGGTTTTTCTTGATTTAAACCACTCGATGTAGTTTTCCTAGTGTCCACATCCCTTATATCAATATTTTTTCAATGCCATTTAGGGTTTCGTAAAACACGTAAAAAACGCGGCAAATCATCAAACATCAATTTTCTGTCTATCACGGTTTAATTTAAATATTCATAACTTTTCGAAAAAGAACCTCCCGTGTATTCTTAGTATGTTTTATACCTGTAATAATATTACTTAGTAACGTAAGTAAACAATGCTTCCTACAACACTCGCAACAATTTCTGACAGTTCATCGCTGCCCACATGAACGTTCATCTTCAAACTTTCAAAGAAATGTTCAAAATCTCGAGCCTCAAATATCGTTTAGGTTTATTTTTTTAATAATGAGCTTGTTACCACCCCTTTGCTGGGTTTCTAAAACAATGTGTTAGTTGATTTAAGTTACACTAAGTTCAGTAGTGAACGCATCCACTCCCGGAGTTCTACAAGACGCCCTAGCTTGTTGGAAATCTAAGCTCAACGTTTTATTTTTGTACAATTATTTATTTGTCGCCTCCAAAGATTTAATTTCTCCTCAACTTGTGTGAATCGATCTTTACTTATGATCAATCTGACTGTAACAACATGACAATTTCTATTGCGCACAAAATTAGGTTGTTCTTTTTATAACTTGGGAATTATTTATTCATGTAAGTACCTTGATTACAATTTTTTTTGCTAGTTTGCAAAAATTATTTATAATTTTGTTTTTTCTCTTTAAAGTTTTGAATTTTTTTTCCCACCGAGGGTAATTTTATTGTGTTGCAGGGAACTGTGAAGTTCTCGCAATATTTCTAGTAGTTCACGTTATTTTTCAGCGATTTTTGTAAGAATTAGCGGAGTTTAGCAATCGTGTTTTTGATGTATGGGGTCTGTGCATGGAAAATCAAAATAATATTATGGCATATTATGGCAATATCATTTTTGCACGATAGTTATAAAAATTACCGAATTCTGAGTGAGATCAGTATTTCATCCTTGAGCCCTGAAGGAAGAAATATGTTGACTGAGCTTGGAAAAAGAGAACCTCCTCTTTTGTGCCTGCGGCGGTTTTGAAGTTGGTCGAAAAGGAGTAAATACCTGTTTGACCCTCATCCCAATCAATTTTGACCAATGACATCTGATTGGTCAATCTTCATAGTTTCTGAGAAGTTCTTCCATGGAGAGTATTTCCTGTCATGTGGAGTTTTCATGGATACTATAATATTATCAGCTGTTAGCTTTGCACTGTGACTGTTTCAAAGAAATTATAAGTATCCCGAATGATTTTTGCAAACAACAGCAATGGATCTACGTGGTTTTCTTGGTAGAGTTGATCATTGATGAGACTCAACTGGTGGTCTTGGTTTCAGTTTATCAACTATAACAAATGTCAACCACACTAGCAGCATTAGTTCATGTATTCTCCGCTAGGGTGCTAGTGGTTATGATTAGGAGAAGTTACATCCATGAGAAATTACCCCCAATAGTTAGATGACTACTCAAACTCTGCCGATGTCATTGTATGCACAAAATAAGCACCAACATCATTAATTGGAAAGATGCGGTTAGAGAAGAATGACGGTAGGACAGATGAGATAAGCTCAGGTATTTGATGAAGCTCGAGATAATGGGAGAAAATTTCAAAGGAAAAGCGGAATCTAGCCCTAGTGGAGGTTAGATGAACTACTAATGAGGCTCTAATGCGTCCATGTCTCAGAGCGTCCATTCATTGGCATTTGTCTTCTGCTGAAGATCTGCTCTCTTGGATGTCGCAAGACTGGTCTCAAGATTTATCACGCTTTGATGAATGCTCTTGGCTGCGTGGTCTGTCTCTATCTCTTGACTGTCCAGCCATCCGCTTCCTTTCCTTGGAAGTCTGTTCAAAGGGACTCCAACCCGTTGACAGTTGTAACAAGTCTTCGGGTTGTCAGGATTTACATCCAAATTTGGGCAGTTCTTCTTACTCGTATAATGTCCTGCTGTGCTACAAATGTTAGTTCAACTGCGATGGCGATACTGGAATTGTCCACGCTTTCTGGAACAGTTCGATGGGAATATTGTCGATTTCTTCCCTGATTGGGTCCTGAGGTCTTCTACAGGGTGCGGCAGCCTAAACTCCTTTTTTGAAATGCGTGCTATGCAGGCTGTGAGGGTCAGAGAGGGATGGGCGTGGTCTCAGTTGACAGGTGGGGTCCTAAAGTTTTGTACCCCTCCAAGGTTAGTTGTCACTATGCGTTGGAACGATGAGCAACGGGCTTTCGCCCTTGAGACCTACTTTTCAAATGGGCAGTCAATCGTTGCTACCCAACGCGCGTTCCAAAATCGTTTTAATGTCGCGCCTTTGGGCCCTGTTCCTGACCGAAAATCAATTCTCGCGTGGGTCAACAACTTCTGACAAACGGCTAGTGCATCACGATGCAGACCTGATCCTCCCCGACCTGTGAGATCACCCGAGAACATTGAAGCAGTGAGAGCCTCCATCATGCAATCGCCACGGCGTTCAGCACGCAAACATGCGGCTGCTCTCGGAATTTCTGACCGTTCAGTAAGGTGAATTCTTCATCTGGACCTTCACTACCATCCATACAAGTTGGCGATTGTGCAGGAACTAACCCCACGAGACTTCAACTCTAGGAGGGACGCCTGTGAGGCCCTTCTGGAAAATGTTCCAGAGGACGCTGTGGTGTTTTTTAGCGATGAGGCCCACTTCCATTTAAATGGAACAGTAAATAAACAAAATATGCATTACTGGGCTGACGTCAATCCACGTGAGATGCATCGAAGGCCTTTGCATTCTCCTAAAACCACGGTGTGGTGCGCAATTTCACCAGCTGGAATTATTGGTCCCTTTTTCTTTGAAGAAAATGGGGTTACTGTAACAGTGAATGGAGATCGATATGTTAAAATGTTGGAGGAATTTTTTTTACCTCAACTTGATGAGTTGGACTTGGGAGATGTGTGGTTCCAACAAGATGGAGCCACAGCTCACACATCAAGGGCATCAATGGCAGTTCTGAGAGAGCACTTCCCGGGACGCCTCATCTCGTTGAGGGGTGATTTGCAGTGGCCCGCCCGCTCCCCTGATTTGGCCCCCTGTGATTATTTTTCGTGGGGTTACTTGAAATCCCTTGTGTATGCCAACCGTCCAACAACCCTACAACAACTGAAAGCCAACATCCAAGCAGAAATTGCCAACATACCCACCCACATGCTGGTGAGGGTCATGGCAGACTCAAGAAATCGGTACCTTCAGTGTATAGACAATGGGGGGGGGGGGGGGGTGTCACCTACGTGATATGATTTTTAAAACCACGTAAAACCAAACTTTAAATGTAAACAAACATTGTGCTTTGAAAAAATTAAATTTTCTGATCTATAAAATATGTTCTACTGTGTCTTGAAAAAAGGAGTTTAGGCTGCCGCACCCTGTAGAGTGTGAGGGCATTGTTTGAAAACCTTTTCCTTCAGGTAGTTCCTCAGGAAAAATCGCACTCAATCGATTCTAGCAGTCTTTCTGGCTACCCCAAGATGAGGTTTTAGGTAGGTATCTACCCTCTACTCTGGAAAGATGAGGCGTCCAGGGAACTTCTGCAGTACTTTTCACCACTGAAGTTTAGATGTGTCTTGTTGAAACCATCCCCCAGCTTCTCTTCTCCAGTCAACTGGTTCAATTCGAGTTAAAAAAATGTTTCCAGCGGCAGCATACAGGGTGTCTACACTTTCGATGGGCATAACTTCAGGGATTGATTCTACAAGGTATTTCCAACAAAAAATGTCTCCAAGCAATTTTCTTTTAACCCACTCATAATTCTATTTTTTTCACTTTAAAGTTTTTCTTCGCGTTTTCGACCTTACGGCACTGAGATGGTCATAACTTCCCTTAAATCTCCTGAAAATTCAAATCTGACTACACCGTTAGAAAGAGCGTTAAATTACCAAGCTACCTAGTGCAAAATCAATTTTTTTTTTAGCAATAAAATAGTATCAAAAAATCAAGTCAAAAAGCGAACATTTAAATATTTTTGAAACTTGACTTTCTTCGACCAAAGTTTTCACTCTAAATCCCTGCCCATTTCGATGGGCGCTCTTCGGAGAAAACATGCTCAAATTGTTAGCTTTCCAACGGTCTATCAATTGTTCTGTTCAACATTCAAAAAGAAAGAGTAAATGAAGTTTGAATGTCAAAAAACGTGTGTTTTACAAGAAAAACCAGTGTTTTAAGCGGTTTATAGTCCCCCTCGACCTCAAGATGGCTTGACGATTTTGGTATCATTTCCTATGTACTTTTTTACGCTGAATCCAATGGCGATACTTCCGAATGATTCCGACTGGTAGAAAGTGGATTTTTCGAAGAAAACCTTCGGTTTTCGTACATAAAATTCGCATCGTACATTAAGTAACACCTTTCTACTCAATAAAAAAGTCGATTCTAAAAATTTTGAGGCCATTGCAATAGCTTCATTTTCTTTGAAAATTCGCTAAAACACCGAATTTCTAGCTGATTGAAGTTTTTGTTGAGTAGAAAGGTGTTACTTTATGCTCACTACCATATCTACGAATAATGCGTATTTTATGTACGAAAACCGAAGGTTTTCTTCGAAAAATCCACTTTCTAGCAGTCGGAATCATTCGGAAGTATCACTATTGGATTCAGCGTAAATAATTACATAGAAAATTATACCAAAATCGTCAAGCCATCTTGAGGTCGAGGGGGACCATAAACCGGCTTGAAACACTGGATTTGCTTGTAAAACACACGTTTTTTGACATTCAAACTTCATTTACTCTTCCAATTTGAATGTTAAAAAGAAAAATTGATAGACCGTTGGAAAGCTGACAATTTGAGCATGTTTTCTCCGAAGAGCGCCCATCGAAATAGGCAGGGATTTAGAGTGAAAACGTTGGTCGAAGAAAGTCAAGTTTCAAAGAAAATTTTAAAGTTCGCTTTTTGACTTAATTTTTTGATACTATTTTATTGCTAAAAAATTTTGATTTTGCTTTAGGTAGCTTGGTAATTTAACGCTCTTTCTAACGGTGTATTCAGATTTGAATTTTCAGGAGATTTAAGGCAGTTATGACCATATCAGTGCCGTAAGGTCGAAAACGCGAAGAAAAACTTTAAAGTGAAAAAAAAAGGAATTTTGAGTGGGTTAAAAAAAAATTGCTAGGAGACATTTTTTGTTGGAAATATCTTGTAGAATCAAACCCTGAAGTTATGCCCATCCAAAGTGTAGACACCCTGTATAGCTGAGAGTACTATGTCTACTGATTGGGAATTGTGTCAACTGGAATAAACTCCTTTGCCGAGCTATCGGTAAATTTATTACCTTCTTCAGGGCTCGAATGACTTAATGGCTATAATAATCACTCCAAATTTCGAAATAGCTCACAAGACATTGACTTATGCGGATTGTATTGTTGAGGTCTCTCGTAATTCCAAAATACCACCTTGAAGGTTACCTTGAAGCTTTTCTCTTTCAACTCGAATTTTAAAATTAAAAAGCATGCGCAGACCTCATCTCGACTCGATTATTCCAATGTTCTAAATTGGTGGATTTCAATCTGATACAAATATTAAAAATGCTCAATTTTAATAGACATATTGTATAGTTACGATGTTCCCTGCAACATTTCATTCGAAAGAAACAATCAAGATTTGCTTGTAGTGTTATTTATTTGCTTATATCTCGTTCTGTTAGCCTGCATTTACTTGCTTGGTGCCATTAATTTATTATACTTTAGGCGGTTTTAGACTCACTTACTCTCAATATTTTCCATCAAAGTTCCAATTTGCCTTCATTCTCCGTCGTATCTCCCCTTTTGAATCTTCTCTCGTGCAATATCTTCAAACTCGTGTTCAATTTTTGGAGAAAAAAAAAACTAGTTTTTTTTATATGAAGCTTGTTATAATCCAAAAGGACCTCAGCATTGAACAAAGCGTGAACATTTTTTACCAGATTGTGATGTAAACTGTCTATAGTTTGGCTTTCTGATATTTTCGGTCGAAAAAACTATCAATACAGGTTCTGCACTGTCCATTCTAACGAATTTGTCTAGTAAATAGGCCAATTCGTTGTAATAAATTCGGCAATTTTGTTCGGAAAATCGAGAAATTTCCCTGTGTTGAGGGGAAACGCCTCAGAAGATTTGAAGGTAAAATGCCTCATACGAATCAAAACACTTATCGTTGGAGGAGAAACGCGTAAACTCACAATTTTGAGCGGATAGGACTCCTCTCGATAGGATACTTCTCGGAAACTATCGATATCGATATCAGAAGATATCGATACTTCAATGTATGTCGGCTCAAAGTCTCGATACCATCAACCACCGACATTGGAAAGTACGTTCCTACCAATGTTTTAGCAAACCAAAGAAAAATCCCAATAATTAAGAACAAAATATTAAGTATAAAAGAAGTTACTAATATTTAACATGTAATAAAAATGAATACCTTATCAATGGAATGATTGTTGAAAAAGTGAATACCTACTGAATGGAATGTTTTCGTCTGCCACTAATGGAAAGGTTCAAGTAATAAATCAGTTATATTTCAAATATTTATCAGAAAATTCACAAAAATACTCAGTTAACGGAGATTGATTAAAAAATAATAATCCATAGATATACCTACTACTGGATGGCTTACTCCGTCTACCAAAAACGGTTCCACCGATTCTGAGTTTTTCCCCAGCCTGGACGGCAAAACCATTTCACTGGCGGGAGGAGTTTAACACATTAAAAGCAAAAATAATGTACTTATTTCCCTCAAACGTTTGGCAAAAATAATGTACTTATTTCCCTCAAACGTTTGGTCTACATAGCTAACAAATCAATATACGAGGGTCGTCTCAAAAGTAAGGTTCCCTATGCTATGAAAAATTCAAAAAAAAAAATTTTTTCAAAAATTTTTATTGCTTTGTGTTTAGTAACATCATATCACTTTTCAACATAATTCCCAGCTCGATCGATGCACTTTTGGAACCGGGGGAGCAATTTATGTATGCCCTCCTTGAAAAACTGCGTGTCCAAACTAGAGGTCCAAGCACAGACGGCAGTCTTGAGCTCGTCGTCGGTTCGGAAGCTTTTCCCCCCCGAATGAGCTTTCACATGTGGAAATAAGTGAAAGTCACTTGGTGCCAGATCAGGTGAATATGGTGGGTGGCCAAAAACTTCCCATCTGAATGAATTGAGAAGATCTTGAGTCTTTCGAGCCGAGTGGGGGCGAGCATTATCGTGGAACAAAAAAACTTGTTTCGTCAAAAGTCCTGGTCGTTTTCGCTTTATTGCGGATTTCAATTTTTTCAGAGTCTCACAGTAAGTGTCGGAAGTTATTGTGGTGCCCTTAGGCATATACTCAATCAGCAGGATCCCTTTAGCATCCCAGAAAACACTTGCCATGATTTTTTTTTTTTTTTTTTTGCTTTTTTGACTGGACTTTCAGTTGTTTTTTTCCATGTCATGCTTTGGCGTTTGGTTTCTGGTGTCGAATGGTGCACCCATGTTTCATCTCCAGTCACTATACGGTCAAAAACAGACTCACCTTCTTGCTCAAAAAATTCCAAAAAATTTTTTGCTGAAGCAATCCTTTGCTCTCGGTGTTGTTCAGTCAAAAGTCGTGGCACCCATCTTGCACAAATTTTGTGGTAACCCTGGTCATCAATTATCCTCCCAACTGATGCTCGGCTTACCTCAATATGTGGAGGCAACAAAGCAATGATTTCATCAATCGTTACTCGCCGATCGTCTTCGAGAATTTGCGTGATGGCGTCAACAGTTGCGTCGTTTCCACGAGATGTTGAAGGCCGCCCACTCCGCTCTTCATCTTCCACGCTTGTTCGCCCTTCCAGGAACAATCTCCTCCATTTCCTCACATGTTGCACACTCATACAGTCCTCTCCATACACAGACACTAATTCTCGATGAATGTTTATCGCAGATTCATTTTTGGCCGTGAGAAAACGAATGACAGAACGTAACTCCAGTTTGGACACGGGGTTGAGAGGCATCTCCATGGTTACTAGCGTGTTACTGCCATAGGGTAGATCCAAACGGCTGGAAAAAAATTACGGGTTGCCACTACACCCCGACAAATATTCCCTCAAAATTTCCCGATTGTAGGACGATTTCCCTCCAAGTTAGAAAATAGGGAACCTTACTTTTGAGACAACCCTCGTACTTTTGGTCTGTTCCGAGAGGCAGTCCTGAACAGTTTGGAGGTGTTCAAAGGAGTCGAGGCGCCTCTATCCCCTCCCTTTTCAGTTCCGGTTTGGTTCCGAACTGGTTCAGGACTGCCTCTCTGAACAGACCCTTTGATATTTCAATGGTATCGTGCAGTCCCTATTGGTGGGACATAACTTGCATATGCGTCTTCAAGACAAAGACATTTCATGTCTTTACGTAACTCATAAAAATTCAATAACAAAATTACATAAATAAACGCATAATTCATTAAATTTTCAAAAAAATGATGTCGTGGCCTGGAATTGAACCTAGGTCTCCCAGACCAATGATTCTTTCCCAATGAGTATGTCAAAATTCTTCTAGTTTTGATTTCTTCTTTCTCAATATTAGTTCTTACGGGAATAAAAACAACCTTAGGCCAAAAATAACGTGTTTTGTCATGTCTCGACAGTGCTATCGATAGTTTTGCGTCACTGATCACGTGTCAATCAAATAAACCGTAATATTTAATCATAATTTCTGTCAAATAATTCTTTTTGCTACCAAAACTTCCATTATATTCCTACTTTCCATAATATTGATGTTTTTACGATTTGAAGCCTGAAAATTTCCTTATAGAAGACGCTGCTGCAGCAAAAAGTCCTATCAGTGTTAAATTCTGTTACTTTCTCGCATCACTATGGCGACCACAATCGAGTTCTAAACGAGAGTTCACTCATAAATGAGTTGGCTCTTTGTTGCTGCAAAGTCTTCAATTTCATGGTTGATTCTCGAAATCAATCGAAGTTGGTGTCAGTAAATGTTCATCAAGTCCTTCGAATCGAACATTTTTTTGTTTCATTCCTAAAAACAACGTTCTTTCGGCTTATTTCAAGCTTCAGTTTCACCCTTACTATCCCTTGTAAACAAAGTGCAGTAAAATACGTTTTATTTTCGTTCGAAACCTTTTGCCAAATAACTTAAAGTAGAAAAAACCTTTATTTATTATTTCTCGTTTGTATACTTGCAATATTTATATCAAATTATGAACATATCTTTTCTAATTATAATGAAACGTAGGAAGGAAAAAATTGTAATATTGAGTTAAATAGGAGACTGAATTGTTATTCTTGTGTACCTATGGTTTTTATTTGAATAATGAATACAACTTTTAAGGAAAAGATCTACTGAGATAAGTACCTATAAGTAGGCTTATAATATATAAATTATGTAACCTTTTCGGAATTTGACAACAAAAAACAAAAAAAAAAAACTTGAAACGAAAATTATAGTGCGTATTTAACCATTTTTTTTCTTTGTTGAATTTGTAAATAAAGATTTTTTTTGTTATGTACAGTTTGTGTTGATTTTCTGCGGTGATGAGTGATGAGTTCTTTATCCCTTTTAGGAAAAAACGTGGTTTTTTTTCGTTTTAATACGAGGGTGGATCAAATATAAACGGGACTCTGACCTCTGAGCGCCGACGGTTGACAGAAGCGGGCCCGTCACTTCGAGATTGTTTGAACAGGTTCATTAGAAGGTGGATGAGGGGGGCGTCTCCCCCTTTACAACCTTTCATGAGTAGTTATCGCGATGTCTGAACAAAAGGTGCCCGTTTCCATTGAGATACGAATTATCATAAAATTTCTTACCCCTGAAAGAGTCAAACCTTCGGAAATTTTTCAAAGGTTGACTGCCCAGTTTGGGGACCAAACCCTCTCTAGGACCCGTGTGTTTGCCTGGCACAAAGAGTTTCAGGAGGGAAGAGAACGAGTAGAGAATGAGGAACACGATCGTCGTCCCTGGAGCAGCATTACGGATGAGAACATTCAAGCGGTTCGTGACATTCTTGAAGATGATCGACGTGTGACTGTCTCCGAAATCGCTGAGCAGGTAGGGGTAAGTTATGGGAGCTGCCAAACGTTCATTAGGGTAAAGGTAGTAGACATCAATCCAGTAGTAGACACATGGGACTTTAGCTTAAGAAAATAAGAGTTAGAACCATCAGAACGATTTGAATTTGGTGCCATTTTAAACTTTAGCTTCTACGGTGCTGCCACTAAAATGGTGAAGCAGATCAAGCCGGCAGTGAAAAGGTTAGAGCATCTGATAAGTTTGCAGTCTCATCCAAGGCCCTTCCCTTATCGAAACAGCTAAGGAGGTGAGTTTGATTTTCGTCAATTATTCTTTTATTTTTACAAGATCTTTTACAACTTTTGTTTCTAAAGTATATTGTACACAATTAACTCACTAGGTATCGTGTATTTTTGTGTTTTTTGTGTTAGTTTTGTTTGAATGAGCAAAAAACGAACTGTCTACTACTGGGATACTGATAATGCCTCTTGTTCCAGTAGTAGACAAAAGTGTCTACTACTAGAAAATTCATCTTCTTTTTAGTAAAGATTGAATATTATTCATAGTTCAATTCTAAACATGAGGGTTTTCTAATTTTTGCCAGGCAATGCCTTGTTCCAGTAGTATACAGGGGTGTCTACTTGTGGACCACGAATATGTCTATTACTGGAGCAAGAAATTCTTGTGTCTCCCTAAGGCAATTCTTTCATCCAAAGCTTCTCAATAAGGAAAATAATTTTATCAAATTCATTTGTTTATTAGGTAGACCACCATGCCGCCTGTGAAAGGAAAGATGTGGAGTTATTCCCAGGAAGAACTTCGAGCACTTCGAGCTAACCACAGAGTACTGGAGACAAGCTCCACCAATCTGAACGCTTCTAGGGCTCCCAGCTTCAGCTTTCAACCCAGTGAGCTCCACCAATCAGAACGCTTCTAGGGCTCCCAGCTTCAGCTTTCAGCCCAGTGAGCTCCACCAATCAGAACGCTTCTAGGGCTCCCAGCTTCAGCTTTCAGCCCAGTGAGCTCCACCAATCAGAACGCTTCTAGGGCTCCCAGCTTCAGCTTTCAGCCCAGTGAGCTCCACCGAAATGCGATCGATGTTTTTCTTAAAGTTGGTTGGTGGTGACAAAGGCAAAGCCGTGTTCTTTGCAGACGAGTGATCTATATAGAAATATAATAAACCTTTGTGTAATAATTTGTAGCGTTTTCGTGCCAAAGTAAAGACATAGAATGTCAAAAAAACTGCGAGTGTATCCCACAGTAAGACTTGGGCATACTTATGCAATTGATCTGGGGTAAAGTTGGACAACACAACAGAAAAAAAGTCTGCCAAGTGGGTGTGGCACATAGCTTCCTCGTATCCATAACCCGATTATGTAGATGATCAGATGCACAGTAGTTAATCTCAAAACACCAATCTCTAAGTACCTTTCACTACCCTCATAGGGGACCATCGACACGCTAATCTGGACAATCCTAGAAAATTTCATCAAATTCGGTTGAAAATTGTAAGTGAGTTGATGTATGTGATTGGATAAAAAACATATTGTTTAGTAATGCATGCATTCCAGGGGACGTCCCATTGGATAAGCATAAGATCAGTTTAACCAGCTGGTAAGCGATAAAACTGTTTCACTCGATGTAATTTATTTATTATTTTAGACAAGAAATAGTGACCCCCCCTCCCCCCTCACCATTATCCACTAAAACACTTCTAGCGGCATGGGAGCCTCGAATCTGAAGAGCATTTTGAAATCCATGATCTACGACACCCAACATGCGAATTCGAGTTCACCCCCCCCCCCCCCCCGCCACACCAATGGTGCCAGTCTGGCACCAAAGCGGAAATACGTCGTAACATTGAACTTTCATCTGTTAGTTTTGGTAGGCAGTCCGTCGAAGTTCACATCTGTATTCAAGGTGAAACAAAACCAGCTGGTAAGCGATAAAACTGTTTCACTCGATGTAATTTATTTATTACTTTAGACAAGAAACACTGACACCCCCCCCACCATTATCCACCTTAACATTTCTGGCGGCATGGGAGCCTCGAATCTGAAGAGCATTTTAAAATCCATGATCTACGACACCCAACATGCGAATTCGAGTTCACCCCCCCCCCCCCTTCCACTCACCAATGGTGCCAGTCGGGCACCAAAGCGGAAATACGTCTTAACATTGAAGTTTCATCTATTAGTTTTAATAGGCAGTCCGTCGAGGTTAACGTCCGTATTCAAGGTGAAACACAAAAAAAAAAAAACCACGCAATATGCGGTTTATGGTGTCCTGGCACCATGGTGGCACCACTATTAGTTCCATGGTGGCACAGAGAATAATTCATGAAAATCCAGAGGTATAATGAGAATTTTCCCTCAATATCAAAGCTTGGGTACAATTAGTAAGCAGTAAAGGAACCGAAATATTGAAAAATCGGATATTTTGTGAATATTACCCCCCCACCCATCCCCTCCCCTTGCAAATTTTGGTACTCTGGTAAAATCATGTACAACTCGGAAGTTATTTGAGTCAAACAAAAAAAGAAACACACAAATCGGTTGGAGATTGAGGCCTGGGCAGATTTTACAAGATTACCCCCGCAAACGCAAGTTTTTAAAGCATTAACCCCCCCTTTCCCCCCCTTAAAAAGCAAAATTCAAAACTCCGACGCCGTAGTGCACAACTAGATAGTTTTCCGCGTCGAACAAAAAAAGAACCAGGAAAATCGGTTGAGAACTAAGGGCTGTGCAGAGTACACAAGATTTTGTTACACACACACACACACACACACAGACATACACCTATGGTATTTTTCGCGGATTTGGATTCAGAATGGTCTAAAACGGATTACTGTGTGGTTATTTTTTTTTTTTCTGTTGAGTGTTGTCCTCCTTCACCCCAGATCGATCGCATAAGGACGCCCAAGTCTTACTGTGGGACGTCCTAAAAATGCTTAGCCTCGGCCTATTCGAACCCGGGACCCCTGGGGGACAGTTCTATGCGCTACCCTCTGAGCTATTGAGGCCTAGTAATGTAATGAATAGGATTTGAGATTCTCACAGGGGACCATCCCTCTATGAATGAATCCTTCTATGAAAAACCATTCTCTATGATTTTCATATTGGACCATCTAAACACTACTCTGTAACATCCCTGAAAATTTCATCGAAATCGGGTAGAAATTGTGGAAGTTATGGCTGTTACAAGGAATTCACGTTTGCGCATGCGCAGTGGCTACTGTCAGTCCGGGGGTGATGATTCCCATAGGGGACCGTCTACTCACCAACCCGCACAATCCCTGAAAATTTCATAGAAATCGGACAATAACTTCGTATAGTTATGCGCGTTACAGAAATGTTATGGTGGACAAGGGTGGACATAATTTCTTGACTGAAATACTAAATAAATTACATCGAGTTCTACCGCTTACCAATTGGTTTAAATTGACCTATTTTTTTTTTAAATAATGCTTATCCAATGGGACGTCCCCTGTAATGCATGCATTACTCAACAACATGTTTTATCCAAACTTCAAACGCTGTTTTTGCAGATTGGCGTTTTTTGACGTAGTGGTATTGTACCAAACTCCCACCACACTTCCCACTTTGCAGGACAAAACCCACCACACTTCCCTTCTAATCATCAGGAAAAAGGATAAAGAATAGGTCCAGGAACACGTTTTGACAATTTGTTTATTTCTAGATAGGTAAGGTACCTGGATTCAAGTAAACCAAATATAATGGAAAAATAACGATGTGCCCATGCACGCAAGACGGTCAAAAAATCACAACACAAAGCCTAGCGAAACGAAATGAAAAATATAAATTACTTATTATAAATATTTTTTTAAAAATGTGCAATTTTTTAATTTATCAAAATTTAAACAATTATTCGAAAGTATGTACAAAATTGATTGAATCAATATCCTAAGAAATAAAGGTCGTGAAAACTAACTATTATTGGATTGATAACACAAAATACATTGGAAAAACGCGATACAAGACGTACGGGATAGAAAATTACTGTTGACAATCTACTCACTCACAGGCCAAAACTTCATATTAAAATACATCGGTCGGGTTGTTACAATTTTATTCATTTTTTTAAATGTGATTTTCGTTTTTTTTTAATTTTATTTATATTTACTTATAATACTGTTCGTGATTTTTTTGAGGGTGGTTCTACGTTGGGTGAATCATCACCGTGCACTTGGAGGTCGTGGTCTTGGCAGAGTTTGTAGAAGAGTTTCTGTAGAGTTTCACCGGCTCTGAAACAGTAGAGAGACTTTCAGGATCGAAGTGAGCCGCCGAGTCACGCTCTCGCTCAGTCAATGCAGTAGTGTCATATCTCAAAGTCAGTTGTATTGGATGATCAACTGAGATGTGACACTGTTGCCATTTATAGCATTAGCAAACTGAATTAAACCTTTCACAAAATGAATTAATCCTTTCGTAAACTGAATTAAACTTTTTGCAATTTGATTTAACCCTTTCTCCCCGACGGGCGGCCTCCTGCCGCAAGGTCACCTTCCCGGCGCTTGAGCCAACTGCCTGTCAACCCCGTACCGAAGGAATTTTCCAGGCCACCCCCGCTGACTCCCGTTGTCTTCCTCTTTTACTTTCGCCCACTTTCACTCAACATTATTTCTCAACTGAATGATTTTTGTGTTTGATTCATGTTACCCTATTGTTCATGTATTATTATGAAGATTTTTTCATGACTGAGTAAGATTTATATACTTTATTATATAGAAATATTTGCATTCCACTATACCAGAATAATTTTGATACCAGATTTTTGTAATAAATAGGCTGTAATCCCTAAAGATAAAAATGATCATAAAACTCCAACATTTTATCATGTGTTACCATAAAAACATTCCAGAAACGTGTACCTACGTGATAAAAATAAATCCTCCTTGAATGGTTAGTAAAAGGCTCTTACCGAGAGGTCAACTTTGTCTCACTTTCTCTCGCCCAACACAATATCGCTACTGCCCTGAAATCTGTTGAGGACGGTGAAAATGAAAGGTACAATGTTACCATAATGGAATGGAAGTGAAGTTCAGAAATATGCCCACAGATCGCATCAGAAGCACGAAAAAGTACGAAACGGCAAAAGGTGTCCGTAGGGACGGGGGAAACATTGGGAGGCAGACGCCAAAAGCCGTCCATAGGGACCTCAAAACGTTTCTCCCCAGACGCCTTTAGGCGTCCGTCGGGGGGAAAGGGTTAAACTCTTCGCAAACTGAATTAAACCTTTCGCAATTAGAATTAACCCTTTCACAAATAGAATTAAACCTTTCGCATACTGAATTAAACTTTTCGCAATAAACAAACAATTTAATAAATTTTTAATAAACAAAAATACTAATAAATAGACACGTTAAACTATCCATACATAAATCAATGTTCTAAAGTAAACTATCACATGAATAGTCCGATTTTTCAAGAAAGGGGAAGGTCAGTGGAGGGGTTGGGCTGAAGCTGCAGCAGGAAGTACGAGATACATGTCCATTTTCAACGGGATTTTGAAGGAATTCGACTGTCCCTCCTTCGAGCGTTCAGCAATATTCAGCAATACTCACTGAACTAATATTTGAATCGCTGTCGCTCATCACCACAACAATGTTCCTCACAAAACCAAAACAAACAGAAAAAACCTACGAACACTTTTATGACGAGAATGTTGACGGGAAGGGAAGGGTAACTCTACACAGTGAAGGTCAATGAAAGTTTGCGAGTCCATAGGGGAATAATTGACCATCCACAGGGAAGATATTGACCGTCCACAGATAAGATATTGTTTTGGGGACTTCACTCACTCTTATGTCCTCTGATCATGTTTGGTTCAAAGGATTACATTTATGAAAGGTTCACTTGTAATTGGGAAAGGTTTAATTAAGTTGGCGAAAGGTTTAATTCCAATTGTGAAAGGGTTAATTCAGTTTGCAAAAAGTTTAAATCAAATTGCGAAAAGTTTAATTCAGTTTGCTAAAGGTTTAGTTCAGTTCGCTAATGCTATATATTAATTTTACCGGTGGTGGAGAGGTACGACTGCACACAAGGCCGTCTCGAGACTAGTTTTATAAGCCTAGTGAGCTTCATGCACAGTTTCTAGCCCTCCAAGGGAGTTTTTACATCAGAAACCCAAAAATCTATAATTTCAAGATGTTACACTATTGCATTAAATGAGCTATTATAGAGTAAGAAGGTACGTTTTGGCTGAGGCTATTCACTAGAGCAGCGGTTTCCAACTAAATTTTTCCAAGGACCCCTTCATCAATGACGAGGACCCAAACTATCTAAAGTTACCTAAAAAGAACCAAAATATGTGAAAAAATAAATCAAACTGATGCTATAAAACTTAGGATTTATTCGTGAAAATACAGAGATTTTTCAAGGTTCAAGAGACGCCGACGTGTTGGGTTCAAGAGATACTAGCAAGTTCGGTTTGAGAGTCCCTGGGCGGTATTCATAGACTTTTCTCTCACTGTGCCTGTCTCCAAACATGGGACCCCAGCAGCTGAGCTCAGGGCTGTAGCGATGGAGACCATACACACTCGATTCCCAGAAGAGGAATGGCTGCGGGTATACACCGACGGGTCGGCCATTGGAGCAAGGCGAAATGGAGGAGCGGGTGTGTATTCGACAGCTGGAACCATTGCTGCGCCTGTTGGTAGCCTTGCCAGTAATTTTGATGGGGAAGTTCGTGCAGTCTTGCTGGCACTCCAGATGCTGATTACCATAAATTGTGAGCAGGCTGTCATTCTGTGTGACTCCCAGGCTGCAATTGTCAGTGTATGCACTAATGGTCAAACGAATTCTCATGACGTTTTAGAGGGTAGACGGCTCCTGGAACATCTGCTGGTGATTGGAGCAACTGTGGCGCTGCAATGGATTCCTTCGCATGTGGGAATCTGGGGAAATGAAAGGGCTGACGCTCTAGCCAAAGAAGGCTCCCAGATGGCCATGCCATGCACGCCAACTAGTTTCGTTGCAGCAAGAAGCTATATAAAAGCATCTATTGGTGAGAAGCTGCGGCAGGTTCAAGAGCGGTTGGCTGAAGGGAAGCAGTGGGCCACCCTTCTCGACCCACGCAACCGCGTCCCACCTGACCTTCCCCGCCATGAGTCGGTTGCTGCTTTCAGATCCATCACTGGGCACGACTATCTAAACGCCCATCTTTGCAGAATCCGAGTGAGAGGGGACCCTCGCTGCTCATTGTGCAGTATTCCCACGGCCATGACAACTGACCATCTTTTAGACTGTCCTCGTCTTGAGGACTTAAGACAAACTTTTACACCTGACGAGACCAAATGGTCGAAAATTTCCAAACTATATTGGGCTGCCAGAGGTATTATGGCGGAAGAGCCAGACTATACGGCGTAGGGGAAAAAAAAAGAAGGTATTCATAGACATTACTCGAGGTCGAGTAAATACTCGAATGAGTATCGAAAGGTAAACTTCTACAATCTCAAAAATACTCTCCTTCTTTCGCCAAACTCATAGGGTGATCACAAGTAACTTTTTGATTCACAGATTAGAATTCAAAGCCATTCAAAAGATTTTGGTTCCGAAAGGGGAAAAATTGATTACAATCCGGTTAAAGATCAACACCCAGTATTTCGGCTTCTATGAGGCCGATATGATTTGTCTCTAGTATCTGCTGATTTGTTATGTTCATATTTGACTGAGATACAAATTTGTATTTGGGAGTTGGAGGCAAAGCGAGGGAAAAATGGAAGATAGCTCGCCAGCCCGCCAAGCCTACAAGTCTCTCCTTAACGAGAAATCCCTATTTTTCACTTTAAAACGTGATTTTATGGAGTGTATTCAAAATTAAAGGTAAAAATGATACACCGTTGGAAAGCTGAGATTCTGGGCAAGTTTTTTCCGTTGAGTGCCCGACTATACGGCTGTTTATTACATAAGAAGAGTCAGCCTGAAAAATGGTGATTTTCGAAAAAGTTTTAAATTTCTGACTGACCAATTTATTTACCTATACGAAAGGCTTAAAAAGGTTTTGTGTCCCAATGAACTGAGAGGAAATTTAACGCTCTTTCCAACGGTATACTCATATTTGAGTTTATCTAGTAAATTGAGGGAGTTATGGCCGTTTTATTGGCTCAAGGTCGAAAACACGAAAAAAATCTTAAAAGTGAAAAAAGTATAATTTTAAAGCGTTAAAAAAAAATGTCAGGAGACAAAAAAGTTTGCAAATTAGTTGTACAATCGATCCTTGAAGTTTGGTCCTCGAGTTAGGGTGACACCCTGTATATTTAATTTGTATATCCGCGGACCACCAGTTGGGAACCGCTGCACTAGAGAGTTTACTCAAATTCATTTAGCATTCCAAGATCTGAGGAGAATGGAACCAATCAAACGTATTTTCTAACAGAAAGTAGGTAAGTACCACTGGAATCATTTTAGTGCCAAAAATAATAACTTCTTGACTAAAAATGACCTGTTATAGGTCTGGATAATTATATGAACCATTTATATAAGCACTTTTGGTAGTTAAAACCATATGGCCAATGATTGTGGCAGGGAAAATTAGCATCATTTCAGTCATTAGCCACCAGGCCAATGACGGGAGGCATCACCTTTGCTGTCATCCAGTTATTAGTCGGACTTATATTTTCTACAGTTTGTGAAAATTCCATGTCCTGGTGGCAGAAATTAACTAATAATTTACTAGTAATCATGCAAACACAAGAAAAACTACATCAAATTTGAAAATAACCACATCAAACCCTAAGAATGAGTTGAGGTATGATCGTTTTCATAAGAAACAAGTGTGATCATCATAATGGGGTACTTCGGTGGGTCGGAAATTCAGGTTTTTGACCACAAATTTGGATTCAGCACCCTTGAAAACCCATATACTACAACTTTTAGCCCAATGATACTATAACATGTGGTAGAAAAATTAATTAAAGAGATCACACGTTAGAAAAAAGGCGGGCCTCCATGAACGCACACACACTACACCGCGTGTGTGTGAGTAGTACTTTGTAGTATCCAAGAGATTCTCATCGTATAGCGTTACTTTATGGTTCAATCATTAGCGTTAACTACGTCTGCCATCTGTAATCGGTTGTTTTCTGTTCGCTTCATTTGTGGTTTTGACTTATCATATTTTCAGCTCGTGTATCGCCCATGATTTCTTTTCTTTCTTTCATTTTAAATATGATGGAAAAGAAGAGGAAGATCAACGTTCTGGAGCCTCAATTTGAACCTGCTACCAGTGAGAACATTCCAATCTCTTCTCTGTGCATGGATACTTTCATCAAAGACAGTTTTGGCTAGCTACGTCACGATTGGCTAGCTACGTCACACACCTTTCAAATCTTCTACTTTCCTTAGCTTCTCAGATTTAAAAAAAAAATTTCTCGACGAACAGACCCGATTATCGTTATTCCTGGGGCATACTCTTTTGAAAAAAAAAAAAAAAAAAATTAAAAAAATTGAATGAAATTCCTCATTCTTGGATCTTCACCACTTAAAATGAGTTTGGGAGGTTTATATAAGGCTGGCTTCACAGTAACCTTCAAGATCCCACTCCCTTCTAGAATAAACACTTAAAATGAGGAAAACATTCAAAATGATCCAAGAGAAAACTATATGATAAAAAACTAGGTGGCCAATGATTGGTTCCTTTACCCTAACAGGAGTTATGACCGTTTTAATGACGTAAGGTCGAAAACGCGAAAAAAAACTTCGAAGTGAAAAAAAGGCATTTTGAGTGGGTAAAGAAAAAGTTGCTAAGAGACATTTTTTGTTCGAAATACCAAGTAGAATTGAACCCTGAAGTTATGCCCATCTTAAGGGAGGACACCCTGTACATTCATTCACGTTCCAGAAGAACCACACCCAGCATTGAAATCATTAATTTTTAAGTCCTTAAGCCTGGAAGTCCCTTAAGTCTCGTCGGCCGTCAAAAGTATTTGATCCCAGGGGAAAACATCGGTGTTTCCCTCATCAACTTGCAATTTCTTACAACCGTTAAACACCTTTTCACGATTATTGGCCAACATACAAGAAATTTTGTTCAAAATTATTACAACTGAGGGGTTTCCTACAAGAACAAGATAAGTCCAAAGTTTGAAAAAACCCGGTTAAGGCGCCATTTTGTTCCTGAATGTGTGCGATATCTAGTAACAAGTTCATTTCAGCAAGAACCGAACAGGTCCAAGTCTACGGGAGGCTTCAAAATGTGCGCATTTTGCAGGAGAATTCTAGTCCTCTCTATTTCCGCAAGAACGAAATAAGTCCGCGCGCGCGTGGCAACACTGCGCCTGAAGGTCAGGGCGTCGCATTCCCAGCTGTTTGTTTCCCATTCTTATTTCTGTTTTCGTCTTTGCCGGTAACCTGTTTTCATGTTGTATTTTTTCTCTCAAACCAAAATATTTGGAGTTTCTGAACATTTTCTTTTTTCCCTAATAAAGGTTTTTGATGAAACGACTGCTTGTCTACTTATCTATTCATTCATTTTTCAAATCCTTAAGATAGTAGGAACTATTATTTTCTCCTTCATGTTACTGATGGTGAAACAAAGAAAACATGGAAATTGAACCGGCAACATAGGCATCTAAAAAAACATTTTAAATGTTCTAGTTGTCAGTTTTTAAACACAGTTCGGAAATAGCTTCATTATTATTATAAAAACAGAAAATTTGATTACCGTCATAAACATGCAAAACGTGTTCACGTCATAAACATGCAGTACTTGGGCTTCAATGGAAATTCAGCAAGAACCAAACAAGTCACGTTTTGCAACAGGAGGGGGAAAATTCAGGAAAAGGCCTTTCACAAAATTCAGCAGGTTTAGAATTTTCGATTTCGGACTTATCTTGTTCTTGTAGGAAACCCCTCAATTACTTGAATTTGAATGGACTCACTTGTGAACTTCGCTTCCTTCTGTATTGTAGAGATAACAATTGTCGAATAGCAGTTGGGCGTCCGCGATCAGCTCACTGTTCTTTTTGTACTCCAACATGTTTAATTTATGTTTGATGGTGGCGAAGTCCATTGGCTTCTTGATTATGAGATGATAGTCTGGAACCTGTGGATGCGAAGAATGAAATTGTTTAATAAAGTTCAGGAACAGTAGGTAACAACTAAAACACATTTTGCAAGTAAAGTGGGTAACTTCCTACTCTTGGGTCAGGAAGGTTGAGGGGAGGATTGTGTTGTGTCGCTTTCACATCTCCTGTATTGGTTTCGGGTCAGGAGCCTATCGATCTGAGGATTGAGTCTGAGGCCAGCAGTTATGCGGCTTTACGACAGAGAAAACGTTTCCGAGGCCGACCCTTGGATCTACCTGTGAGACCAGGAATGTGGCCTCACCCCTCAGTGGCTGTGGCACCTCCGGAAGAGTGCGAACCCTTTTATCAGGTTTACACTGATGGGAGTCTCATCAACGGAGCTACAGGCTGCGCAATGGTGGCATATGGAGGTGTTTCTGGCGAACCTGTTCACTGCTCCAAATTTCGACTGGGAACAGGATGTTCAAACAATCAGGCCGAGCTCCTCGCCATTGCCGAGGCGCTGAGGTGGTTGGGCGTCCAGGTGGTCTTCGAGGAAAACAGGTCAGCATGCGTCTGGACAGACAGCGAGGTTTCTATCGCAATGCTGCAAGACCACAGAAACCATCTACCCATTGTCGAGCAAATAAGAGTCCCTGCGCGAACTTCGTGGTGTGTGGAGGATTGGTGTCAGGTGGCTAAAAGCTCATTCGGGAATTGTTGGAAATGAGGCTGCAGATGGACTTGCCAAAGAAGCGGCAGAGGATACCACTCTCCCTGAAGTATTCAAAGCATATCCACGCTCTTATGTTCGAAAATTGTTGCGTGAGGAGACAATTAATGCCTGGAGCTTGCTGTGGGATGCCAACACTGATAAAGCACAGCACACAAAGCGGTTTTTCCCAACTGTAAGAGGGAGGCTCAAGGTTAAATTTGAGTGCTCTTACAAGCTTACTCAGGTTCTGACAGGGCGCGGGAGGAATAAAGCCTATTTGCAGCGTTTTGGTTTGCTCAGTGATGGGAGTTGCACTTGTGGTGAGCGCGTATCACAAACATGGGACCATCTGATCATCCGGTGCCCGTTGTTTGAGCAAGAAAGAGCACGACTCATCGGGAAAGTGATGCTGAGCAGTTCGGATTGGCCAGTAGAATATTTTAATTTAATAAACAAACATTTGTTTGATTTTATTGAGTTTGTGAACTCTGTGAATTTTGATCTACTATAAGTGTCTATTTTGAAACCTAATTTATTCTGTTATATCATGTTGTGTTCATTTTATAAAAGTTAATAATGTAAACCGCCTGTATTGTAGCCTGTATTCAGTGATGGGAGCAGGCTGAATAAATTCCCAGGTTGAAGGGTTACTTCAACTAGGGGGAAAAAAAAAAAAAAAAAACCCTGTGTTGTTGCCTGTAAAGTCGGTATACGGGCGAAAGTTTTACGTGACAAAGACTTTGAGTGGTAAAATAATTTTAATGTTAATATTCATTCGTATAGTAGGAAGAAGGATAAAATAAAATTTTTTGTCAATTTGCACAGAGTAGGTATTTCCCGTAGGTAGTAAGTATTTCCCATGGGTGGGGGGGAGTGAGTGCCAGGGAAGGGGGGCGGGGCGCTCCCGCTTTTGTGAGCGCCGGGGAAGGGGAGGGGCCGCCCGCCTTTAGGGAGCGCCGAGCTGCACCCCCTCTGTGAGCGGAGCGTAACGCAGTTTCTTGAAGTGTCTCCCGGTAAACCAATTTATAAGACGTTATCACGTCAAAAACATCTCCTGTATTGATCTTGTGATACACAGGAACATCTAGGGTTAGGAAGAGGTGGTACGGCCTGAGTGCTGCCTAGCGAAGAGAAGTTGAACCTTCCAGAGCTCAAAAACCTAGGATATCTCTTATCAGTCGACGTATGTGATGTAGGTATCGTGTGCTGTGTTCCTAAATATTAGAATGCTTTAAAAAATAGTTTTGTCTACCTACGAGTGCATAGATTTTTATTTCAGGCTGAATGCCTTTTTATTTATTGATGCCTCAAACAGATTTGAATGCCTGTTTCATTGAAGACAAATGTCTGGTTTCCTACAGATCAGGCTATCAGATCCACAGGGGTTATCTTCTGTCGACAACGGAGGTGCATCCATCTTGTCCGGGAAAGAAGGGATTGCTAGATAGCGACGATGGCTATTCCACCACTTTCTTTCCCAAGATGCACCTGTGATACACAGTTTCTTCTCATTTTTGGTCAAGTCTGTAGGGTGTCCTGCTAAGCCACCTTAGACAGTTTTCTTGTATTTAAAGTTACCTACATCTAATTTTCCAATTTTGAACTTACACTGGGTTCTATGGCATTCTGTATCGTGAATGATTCACATCAATGTTACTGCCTACGCAAGTAAAAATTAACTGGAACATGACAGTGAATCTTTATCATATAGTTGGACATTTCCTCTCAAATTCAATTTCAAAGCTTTCTAAACCAAATCAAAGGTATTCCATTTCCAATTTAAGGTAAACACATTAATGTGTAAGAAACCCCATCAAATTCGATTTGAAAACCCACCAATTTGGCTTGAAAACTTTGATTTTGCGTGACATCGACTTTGATGACGTTGATTATTGAGGTGGGTCTAGGGCGATTCTCCACACAAACAAAAGGTTCGATGTGAAGGAACTGCCCCACCATCTTGGAACATAACCGTGAACAGATCCAATTGAATTCCAACTTTCAAGTCCAAAATACGAACTTTGAAAAATATCGACAGAATTTCACTTAAATGTAACATAAAGACTTCCAAATGCAAACCTGATCACGACAAAACCAATAAAAAGTCCTAACGAAAATGGAACGATTTTGATTTCTGCGCGCGCACATCGAAACGTCGTTAGTTGTTTACATGCGTCAGCTGACTAAACCAAACTCTCAAAACTAATATTTCTAGTTTTTCATCAATTCCTAAATAAATTCTTCAGAAAAAATAATTTCACTTTTTATCCTCAATATTTGTTATATTGTAGAAAGAAGGGAAGGTTTTTATGAGGGTTTTAAGAAAAAAAGTGGTTATTTGACTCGGGCGGTGTAGTGATGTAATGACAGAACAGCTGGTTGTCAAGTAAAATGTTGCAATGACAGTTTATTTGCGTCTTAGTAGTAGTTTAAATATGATCGATAATTATTCAGATTTGGAGAGGCTTTTATTAAAATTTGAGTGGGTGGGATATCAACGTCATTACTGCAACACCACACAACTAATTTTTTCCCCAGTTTCAAGGAAAAATTATAATAGCATCCAGAATTTCACCCCATTTAGAAGACGTACCTATAGAGTTGGCCATCCATACTATGGTACAGCGCCTAGAAAAATGAGAAACGCAACAACAAAGCTTCAAGGCAACACCACACAACTCCAAAACTTTGTGGTCTGAAGTTGGCTCCTCAGCATTACTCTTCCCTTCTTAGCTCACTTCCACACTTGACAGCTCTAGGTAGTATAAAAAAAGTAAAGTAAACAACCATTTTTCAGGTTGAATTTTCATCCGACTGCCATTCTTCCAAAGGGAAGATCAGAATTTGTTCTGATGATTTGTGTGGGTGGCAATGGGCACTGGACGCACAAACGCACGAACTCCGGCAGCAAGACTCGAACCAATGATTCCCCCAGAAGTTGGTCTAAATCCAGCCACCAAAGAATGCGAGCCCCAGCGCCCACGGCCACACCGGACCCCCACCTCTAGGTAGTGAAGGGATGGGGAAGTCACGTGACATCCCATAGTATAAATAGCCGTCTCAGGGAGCTATCAATGCTGACATTAAAATGATTCATTCCACAAAGACCCTCATCTCAATCTCATATATTACTTAAAGGTGGGTTTACACGCTCAAGCCATTTGCACAAACCGGCTTGCACAAGCCAGTTTGCGCAAACTGAACTGAACAACGCGGTCGCGTTCACACGTTCAGTTGTGCTTGTAAAATTGTGTGGGATTCAGTAAGTGGACTTCGTCGATCAGTGCGCTTTAATTAAAAATGATTAATTACAATTTTTAAAATTATTCAAAAAAAAAACCAATCACAAATTTCGACATGATTTTTAATATGGATGAGGAGGAGCTTATCCTGTGTACGACGGCGGCTTGCTTGATAAAGAAAAAATTGGGCTCAAAGAGTTCCAAAGGTCGGAAATGGAGCAAGGATTGGTTGCTCAGGAGGGACAGCCTTTCCCATACCAATGTAATAGTGGAATTGAGAGGGGAACCAAATGATTTCCGGAATTATTTGAGACTTGTACAGCTCAATGAATTCACAGAGAAATTCTCTTTCTTTCTGCATCGCAAGAACCAATCAACCAATGCAGCTTGAACGAGCGCTAGATGCTCCCGAGTGATATGGGGTTGGGATAATGTGATTCACACACTTGAAGAGAAGGAATGCGCCGGCGCGAGATCGTGGGTAGGCTTGAACTGCGTTCACACGCTCAAACTCCACTCATGCCAAGCTCCAACCTCAAGCCGAATTTCTGTCAGAGACAGACTTCGCACAAGCCAAATTTTTTGGCTTCCGCAAGCAAACTGGCTTGCGCAAATAGCGTTCACATGCAACGATATAACTGTGCAAACTGGCTTGTTCAAGCCGATTTGCGCAAATGGCATGAGCGTGTAAACCCGCCTTAATACTTACTTATTTACTTAATACTTCATAGATTTCAGCTTACTTTCCTTACCTCTCAGGGAACTACGGTTTTGGGCCGAACTTTGACCTACCTACTACGTACGACCCCTATCTAGTTCAGTTCGGGCCAGACAGATAACAGATAGAGTAGGGTAATGGGGAATTTGCCTCACATTTTTTTTTTTTTTCGAATCAGGGTTTATTTTTATGGAATAAAACCATAGTGAGCTGCTCGAAAACGCATCCAAAAAATTTAGAGAATTTAAGGAAGATGGAAATTTGCAATGTGGTGGCAATGTGTAAGATGCAGCCATGTTTGAAACGTAACGGATATTCTACCAATCTGACTTCAAAGGAGGTTCTGTGGCGCTTACCACAGAAGCGGAACATACACGAACTTTTAGCTTACAAGGATTTTCACAAGAGTGCGCCGCGAACTGGCAGGAAGAACCCTGACACAAAAGTGACCAAAAGAAACAATATTACTCACTTTTTTACAATACGATTCTACCTACTAGTTTATCAAGCAATATTAGTCTTCATCTTCTCTTATTTAGTTTCAAGATTTGAATCACATTATTCGAGTAGCCATTTCACTGGATCGTTTTGTGTGGCGGTGCTAGAACTCTGTCTGTTGTCGGAGTTGTTTTCGCGTCGTTTTTTTTTCGTATGACGTCAACAATATTCCTCGATTTTCGCGGTGTTTTGTAACAGAGGCTTCACTTGTTTAGGCATTTTTTCTCCTACGGTAATTTTTTCCCCTTGGTTATTCCTAGTGTTAAACGTTATTCTAGGGCCCTATTATAGGATTTGACTTGAAATTCCAGAATCTAAAATTGAGGCAAATTCCCCATTCAAGTTAACCTTCTCAGTCTTAAATTCAGCTATTCATTAAAATTTCAAAGTTATACCAAAGGTAGAATTTTCGAGTCACAACACGTTCTTTTGGAAAAGAAGAAAAGTGATTGCTGCGAGCAACTGACGCTTACCGTGTTATTATTTAACCATGTTTTCTATTATCTATCCAAAACCGTATTATTTATTATGTTCGAGTTATTCGGGCCGCCAATGGGCCCTAATACATTGATTTCTCTTACTTCGGACTTAGTCACAGGGCGAAGGAAAGGCCAGGCGTCCTTGTGGTGCATCAGAACCTCCAAGATTTCTTGAAGGGCTGCGTTGTCAAGGGGGAGTTCCCTTTGTTTCTTGGTCGTCTCTAGGGACCTCCTAGATCGTCTCGATGACTTTTCGTCGCGAAACTCGTTCTCATCCACCTCGCCGTTCTCTGGAGACACGAAAAGACACAAAATCTTAACTAGGATCCGTCGAATCAGTGCCTGACGTATCGTTACTACTCCTGGGAGTCTGTAAAACTTCCTTGGAAGGCCGATCAAATGGAGAATACATGGAAAACTACATAAAACGAATCCCTCAAGGGCAAATGTACAAAAAAAATCATCAGCAGGAGACATATTAGAGAATTTTAGCAAGCGAGGAACGGGCACCAGTTGAAGCGCGCGTTTGAATAATATAACAAATAATATAGCATTAAGAAGCTAACAAATAAGAGCCTGGTATTTGCAAATACCACCTTTGCCACAGGGCTTGGCGTTGTTTCAACAAGACTGGACAAACACTTCGCAGACATTATTAACCCTAATTGGACCACGGTGTCACTTTTGACACCGAAAACATCTTGGGGATTCCACAGCTGCCCCAAGGTGTCACCAGAATAACTAGATTTGAATTTGAAAATTAATGGACAGAGCTGAATTCTTTGAAATTTTTTCATCGATTTCTTTGGAAATTTTTGTCGTAACTTTGAGACTTACAACAGCCCATGAAAAATTGTACTGACCATTACATTTAAACTTTGAATGGACTTTTGGTTACTCCGGTGACACCTGGGACAGACATCGCAGATATTATTAGGAGTACAGGGTGTCCAAGTAACTACGCTCCCCCCACTTATTTTCTCTAATAGTGTAAGAAAAAAAATCGGATTAACGCTATTCTTCATAATTTTTTGCGTAGAATTAAAAAATGACAAAATTGCGCAGTTCGCAATCGCGCAACCATGCGCAATAATGATCAACTTTGTTTTTTCAAACGAGAACCCCCATTTTTTATTGCAGATTCGGATTCTACGTCAAATTTTATGAACATTTTACTTCGACAACTTTTTTTTTGGACGAGCGCAGCCCGCTCAGCGAGCGCTCAAAGACGCGCAACCCAGGGATTGCGCCAAAGTTGAGATGAAGGTAAACCTCAAGTGCGGCACAATACTTAGCATTGTTTTTCTACGCTGAATCGCGTGGTGATATCCCTTTCTTGGTTTGATTTCATTTTACCGTATCTACAGCCGAAAAAGTCACTTCTTGAGGAGGAAATCATCGACTTTCTTATGAAGAGTAATAAATCATCCTAATAAAGTGTAACAAAATTAAATTTTCAAAATTGTAAAATAACGGGAAACTTTTACATAATTATCACAAAATTTTCCAAAATAATTTTCAGTCTTCTAAAAACATGATTGGATGAACAATGATTGAAACAATTAAGCGATGAACCCTTAATAAAACTCTTAATAAATTAAGAACTCTTAAATAAACTCTTGATAAATAATAACTCTTAACGTAAACTGTATTGTCTACCTGCACAAAGGAGTAATAATTCGAGAAGAAAACAATACTCCGAAAAAATTCCACGGAAAATCGATGATTTCCTCCTCAATAAGTGACTTTTTCGGCTGTAGATACGGTAAAATGAAATCAAACCAAGAAAGGGATATCACCATGCGATTCAGCGTAGAAAAACAGTGCTAAGTGATGTGCCACACTTGAGGTTTACCCTCATCTCAACTTTGGCGCAATCCCTGGGTTGCGCATCTTTGAGCGCTCGCTGAGCGGGCTGCGCGCGTCCAAAAAAAAAGTTTTCGAAGTAAAATGTTCATGAAATTCGACGTAGAAGCCGAATCTGCAATAAAAAATGGGTGTTCTCATTTGAAAAAACAAAGTTGATCGTGATTGCGCATGGTTGCGCGATTGCGCAATTTTGTCATTTTTTAATTCTACGCAAAAAATTATGAAGAATAGCGTTAATCCGATTTTTTTTCTTACACTATTAAAGAAAATAAGTGGGGGGAGCGTAGTTACTTGGACACCCTGTATAGTAGCAAGCCAGGAAAGGGTGCTACTGAATACAGCGCACAATATGTGCTTATTTGACTTCACCCATTAAATTAACAGGAGTAGAGCATCCATGAAGACATCAATGGCACCCATTCCAGATTTACTAGATCTCTTTATTGTTTTTTTTTTTTTTTTTTTAACAAAACAGGATACACAGGTTCACCATGCGGAAAATTTACAATAGAAAGAAAGATACGTAGAAACTCAATGAATATCTTCAACCTAGAAATTGAATCTACGATGCAAAAAACTAACTACAGGAATTTCAACTAAGTAAATACAAGCAAGCGAACAGTACAGATAAATGACTATCAGCCACACGAATGCGATTGGCCACCTTTAGAGGGGATTTGGATCACCAGCTTCAACCCCATGGGACTCCTCAAGTCCCTGGTCTTCAACAACCTTGCAGGGATTCTTGAAGACCTGAAGATCAACGTTCGGGAGGAAGTGGCCAACTTACCGACATGATAGAGAGGGTGATGCGAAACACGCAAAAATTGGTTCGTTCAGTGCATTCAAAATGGAGATAGTCATTTGGTCGACATGATTTTCAAAACAGACAAAACACTTCAAGATATTTCCTACACTTTAATTTTTTAAGCCTGCCATGTGGGTGTAGCACATAGCTTCCTCGTATCCATAACCCGATTATACAGGGTGTCTACACTTTCGATGGGCATAACTTCAGGGTTCGATTCTACAAGGTATTTCCAACAAAAAATGTCTCTTAGCAATTTTCTTTTAACCCACTCAAAATTCCTTTTTTTTCACTTTAAAGTTTTTCTTCGCGTTTTCGACCTTACGGCACTGATATGGTCATAACTCCCTTATTTCTCGTGAAAATTCAAATCTGACTACACCGTTAGAAAGAGCGTTAAATTCCTAAGCTGCCTAGTGCAAAATCAAAATATTTCAGCTATAAAATAGTTTCAAAAAATCAAGTCAAAAAGCCAACTTTAAAAATTTTTCGAAACTTGACTTTCTTCGACCAAAGTTTTCACTCTAAATCCCTGCCCATTTCGATGGGCGCTCTTCGGAGAAAAACATGCTCAAATTGTCAGCTTTTCAACGGTCTATCAATTTTTCTATTCAACATTCAAATTGGTAGAGTAAATGAAGTTTGAATGCCAGAAAACGTGTGTTTTACAAGCAAATCCAGTGTTTTAAGCGGTTTATGGCCCTCCTCGACCTCAAGATGGCTTGACGATTTTGGTATCATTTCCTATGTAATTTTCTACGCTGAATCAAATAGTGATACTTCCGAATGGTTCCGACTGCAAGAAAGTGGATTTTTTGAAGAAAACCATCGTTTTTCGTACATAAAATACGCATTATTCGTAAATGTGGTAATGAACATGAAGTAACACCTTTGAACTCAACAAAAACACCGAATTTCTAGCTTATTGAAGTTTTTGTTGAGTTCAAAGGTGTTACTTCATGTTCATTACCACATTTACGAATAATGCGTATTTTATGTACGAAAAACGATGGTTTTCTTCAAAAAATCCACTTTCTTGCAGTCGGAACCATTCGGAAGTATCACTATTTGATTCAGCGTAAAAAATTACATAGGAAATGATACCAAAATCGTCAAGCCATCTTGAGGTCGAGGGGGACCATAAACCGATTAAAACACTGGATTTGCTTGTAAAACACACGTTTTCTGGCATTCAAACTTGATTTACTCTTCCAATTTGAATGTTAAAAAGAAAAATTGATAGACCGTTGAAAAGCTGACAAGTTGAGCATGTTTTCTCCGAAGAGCGCCCATCGAAATGGGCAGGGATTTAGAGTGAAAACTTTGGTCGAAGAAAGTCAAGTTTCGAAAATTTTTTAAAGTTGGCTTTTTGACTTGATTTTTTGAAACTATTTTATTGCTGAAATATTTTGATTTTGCACTAGGTAGCTTAGGAATTTAACGCTCTTTCTAACGGTGTAGTCAGATTTGAATTTTCAGGAGAAATAAGGGAGTTATGACCATATCAGTGCCGTAAGGTCGAAAACGCGAAGAAAAACTTTAACGTGAAAAAAAAGGAATTTTGAGTGGGTTAAAAGAAAATTGCTAAGAGACATTTTTTGTTGGAAATACCTAGTAGAATCGAACCCTGAAGTTATGCCCATCGAAAGTGTAGACACCCTGTATAGATGATCCGATGCATAGCAGCCAATCTCAAAACATCTATCTGTGAGTACCTCGCACTACCCTCATAGGGGACCATCTACACGGCAATTTACACAATCCCTAAAAATTCCATCGAATTCGGGTGGAAAATGATGAAGCTCAGGCTGTTACAAGGATTTTGCGCATGCGCAGCGACTACTATCAGTCCGGGGGGGGGTTCTGTAGGGGACCATCTACATCCCTATCCGCAAAATCCCTGAAAATTTCATCGACATCGGATTTAAAATGTAGAAGCTTTGGCTGCTACAGGGAAATTCAAGTTTGCTATCAGTTCTATCTACACTCCAACCCACACATCCCTGAAAATCTCATCAAAAGTGGACGATAACTTCGTATAGTTTCGCCCGTTACAACGATTTCATGACTGACACGAATCCAAAATTGTTCAGAGAAGTCCAAAACGTAAAACGGGAGTGGAAATTTCGATTTTATTATGGTCGGAATCAAAAATTTAAGTTAAAAAGAGTAAAGTAAACAACCATTTCAGTCAGGATTATCGTCAGACTGGCATTCGTGGCATCGTGGACTTGAGCAGCTGTCTTCCAGAGGGAAGATCAGAATTTGTTTTGATGATTTCGCTAATGGCTTCCCATTGCCTCGCCACCCTGGATTGGGACGAGGAAGGCGGCGAGCCCCGAACGCACGAAAACACGCTCCAGGAATAGTGACGATTCGATGTACCTTTCTATGCGATATTCAACATCGAAAAAATATCGGAAGGCAGTATCGATATCGATAAAATATCGGAAGAAAAATATCGACATCGCTGATATCGATAGAATATCGAAAGAAAAATTCTGATTTTAATGATATCGAATGTTTTTGCAAATTTTTTAAATCAATATCAGTGATATCGATATCGAAAGAAAAATACTGACTTTACCGATATCGTATAATATACGATATCAAAAACATATTATGTTTTTGCATATTTTTTCATCAATTTCAGTGATATCGATAGAATATCGAAAGAAAAATACTGATTTACATATCGAATAGGTTTTTTTATTTTATCAATATCAGTGATATTGATGGAATATCAAAAGAAAAATCGAAAAGAATACTGATTTCACTGATATCGAATAAGTTTTAGCATACTTTTTGATAAATATCAGTGATGTCGAAAGAAAAATATAAATATCGAATATGTTTTTGCATAGTTTTTTCGAAATCGATATCTAAACATAATGCCAGTTCGAATTTTACTAGTAAAAAGTTGTAATTATATAGTTATAGTAAATTAATACAAAACAGAAATGGCGGACGCAAAATCGAAACGTGTCTCTCTTCCCATATCGATTATGGAGCATGAGGACATAGGCCCACTTTCACCAAAAGTTGTTCTGAACTTGCTTAGCTAAACGCGTTATTAGTTAATCTGAAGGAATAAATCCGGCAAGATGGCGAGCGTCTTTCACCAACCCAAATCATCGTTAAACGTCGTTTAAGACAATCGAGTTTGTCTAAACTTGAAATGTTGAGCGAAATGAATGAAAGTTGGACATTATGACGTATTTGGGCAATAGAAACGTTGAACAACAACCACTACCACGCTTGATATCAGCAGATTGCTGCCTTGTGAATCTTCATCAGTTTCAGTTTTTCGAATTCCTTGTTTTTATTATTTGCTGATTCCTGCGGTTTGTTTCGAGTTTTCCGGTTCCCTTCGTTTTATTTTGCTGAATATTTTCATCACCTACCTATTGAGTTATTACACATCATCACTTTGAGCCGCAACGAGCGCAATAACTCCAGTATTAAATACTGGAGAAATTTTCTCCAGACTCAAGTACCTTCCTTGATGTATCCTAGTGAAACACAGCGACCACCGCCTTGTTCTGAACGGTAGGAATTTACTTCGATAATTTGAATGATTACCGATGGATGTAAACTCGAAGATGAGGGCCCCCGATTTCACCTCAATAGAAATTTATTTTGGTCGAACTGGTCTTTTATGATGGTCAATTTGTATAATTGGTCCGAATAGAAACAAACAAGGAATGTAGGTTGCACTTTTTGTTGCACAAACAAGGAATGTAGGTTTTTGCAATAAGGAATGTTATTGAAAAAACCATTATTCATTTTAAATTAACGTGTTGAACTTATTTGTATGACGGGAACTCGAGGCGAGTGTCAATCTAGTCGCGCACTTGGACGACTGAGGGCTTGGAAAGGCTGAAATTCAGTGACCTACATAATCTCAGATTGTGGAATCCGATCCAGGATTCGACTCGGACGTCGTCGTCATCGTCAGACGAGTCAAAAATAATTCGAAATGCATAAATAATTCGCAATTTCATTTCGAAAACAATCACAAATCAATGCGCGGCCATATTGAATTGGTAGTTAAACGAGGTTTCCTAGTTTATTCGGCCGATTTTCGACCGTTTAAACTCGAACCTCCCAAGATGGTGTTTAAACTCGTAAATCGCTCTGGTGAAAGACGATTTTTACTGAACGTCGTTTATCTCTCGCCTCTTTTGGTTTAAACTCGATTTGAATGTTTGGTGAAAGTGGGCCATAGTGGATTGTCATGTTACTTCAACATTGTTGTTTATGTGTTGCGTTCGTCTATTTACTTTTGGGTTTTTATTATTTTTCATATTTTAGGGGAAATTGATAAATTACAGTGGGAAGAAATATAACCACCCCAACCGATATTTCATTTCTTTCGATATCAATATTTTCCTTTCGATATTCGATAATATCGCAAGAAAAATATCGATACAAATATCGGAAATATCGAAACAAAATATCGATATCAATAAATATCGAAAGTATCGAATCGTCACTATCCAGGAACGAGATTTGAACGCACGACCTCCAGCAGTAGTCAGTTTGTGTCTCACACCCGAAAACGCACGCCCGAGCGATCGCGGCTGTACCGGACCCCCAACAAAAATTCAAGTAGCTTGATTAACAACAACCCTGGAAGGTTGATTCTGCCATGTTTTCCTGTGGCTCGGAAGATGATGTCTATAATCTCAACTACAACTGAGGAAAACCCGAACGTACCTGACAATGACGACCTACTTTAGTACTCATTTTTCATCATGGAGGGGGTTGAATTTAATGAAAGAGCAATCAAAATTATTTGTTACACTTCAATATTAAAAAGCAAAGTAAAATGTTCAACAAACCAGCCCATTGAGAGCTGCGCAGCTGCTTAGCGAACAAGGAGATTTTGGCTGTGGCCGCCTTGGAACATTTCCTCCGGCTTAGCCTGTCAAACTCTTCGACATTTCCATTTGGGTTTGGAGCGTCCCAGTCGCCATCTGGGTCTGAAAATGAGCCCTCAGAAGGTAATAAAAGGTTTTATCCCTTCACGAATCTTGATACCTCAACAGAATGTGGCAGCTTCATCGCTGTGGTGTCTCTCCTAAGTTATTGATTTGGAATAGAACATGTGCCTGTTTGTACACATAAAATTTCTGAATCTACTAGAATTTCAACGAAATTTTGAAATACCGGGACATGGATGCCAACTAGAGTTTTTGAAATCCACGAATTCCATAGATCTGTGATCATGGATAATAAAAAAGATGGTAATTATGTAGAATGAAACAAATTCGTAGCGATGAACAGTCAACAATATCGAAAAAAACGTAAATATCATGCATGTCTGAGAATTTTAACCCTCCACCGACAGAGTACCACATAGCCCTCCACCATCAAAATAAATATTTCTAGAGTATTGATAGACATACAATACACCATAACGATAGGTGAGACTAAAGGTTCATTCAGCTAAGGATCTCGAACAGTTCAGGATAGTTACCGCCTCCTTTGTGGCGTTCGTTGAGGAGGTCTCAGTCCATTCCATTCCTTCCTCGTTCCGGGTTAGTCTAATCTCTTATGAACCGGAGTTCAAATATTCAAAATTGCACCTAAATTTGAGATTCTCAGGGATTTTTGAAATTTATTAGTGCATCTAGGGAGTTGAAAGACTGAAGGTTGGCGCTGGAATCATCAAAATCGAACAATAATTGCCAGAGAAGGGGAAAACGCTGCAAATTATTACACAACGGTTTATTATTTTTATATAGATCACTCGTCAACAAAATCACCAACCATCCAATATGAAGAAAAAAATACAAAAAAAAAATAAAAAAAAAAAAAAAAATCAACAAAAAAAAAAAATCAAAATCATCAACCATCGATCGCATTTCGGTCAGCTCTAATTTGAACGGAGATTAGGCCTCTTTTGCGATTCACACTCGTGTTTTGATTTATATATATATATTTCAATATAAACCCTTAAATTCTCGTAGTGAGCGAACGGTTTGTCCTACAGAGCTCCGCGTGGTCTCAAAAAATTCTAAAAATTCTATAGAATCTTAAATTGAAGGAAAAACAATACCTTTATATCGAAATTTTTTGAGTTAAGGCGTTTTCAAAATTTCAAAATTGATTTTGGAACCCTTAGGAGTGACCTACATCAACCAAAAGCTTCGGGGCACAACTAGACCCTAAATGGAGCCTACATACCAAATTTCATCAAAATCGGTACGGACGGCCAAATTTTTATTCGATTTTTGGATTCTACGTACCTTGAAACGTAAACCATCAAATTTTGAGGGGGTGTTAAATTTTTTTTTTTCTTGGTCGATTCCAAAGGTTGAAAATAATAAACCAAAAGTGTGACCTCAGTCACTGAATAAACGGTTTTTCCCTTCTTCTCTGGCAATTTTTGTTCAATTTTGATGATTCCAGATGAACAAAATCCTTGAAAATTTCAAATTTAGGTTAAACTTTGAAACTTTGAGCGCCGGTTCGTAAGAGATTAGACTAACCAGAAATAAGGAAGGAACGGTGACCGATTGAGACCCATTTAAGGGGGTCTCAGTCGGTCTTTGTTGGTTCCTCTTTCCGGATTAGTATTTCTCACAAGAAGCGGCGCTCAAAGTTTGAAAATTGTACCCAAATCTAAAATTTCCAAGGATCTACCTAGGGAATCGAGAAACTAAAAGATTGCCGCTGGAACCATCAAAATCGAACAATGATTGCGGGGGAAACGTTGATGAATAAAGAGTTTTCCCACATTTCGCCGAATTATTGTTCCATTTTGATGATTCCAGATGAACAAAATCCTTGAAAATTTCAAATTTAGGTTAAACTTTGAAACTTTGAGCGCCGGTTCGTAAGAGATTAGACTAACCAGAAATAAGGAAGGAACGGTGACCGATTGAGACCCATTTAAGGGGGTCTCAGTCGGTCTTTGTTGGTTCCTCTTTCCGGATTAGTATTTCTCACAAGAAGCGGCGCTCAAAGTTTGAAAATTGTACCCAAATCTAAAATTTCCAAGGATCTACCTAGGGAATCGAGAAACTAAAAGATTGCCGCTGGAACCATCAAAATCGAACAATGATTGCGGGGGAAACGTTGATGAATAAAGAGTTTTCCCACATTTCGCCGAATTATTGTTCCATTTTGATGATTCCAGATGAACAAAATCCTTGAAAATTTCAAATTTAGGTTAAACTTTGAAACTTTGAGCGCCGGTTCGTAAGTGATTAGACTAACCAGGAATAAAGAAGGAACGGTGACCGATTGAGACCCATTTAAGGGGGGTCTCAGTCGGTCTTTGTTGGTTCCTCTTTCCGGATTAGTATTTCTCACAAGAAGCGGCGCTTAAAGTTTGAAAATCGTACCCAAATCTGAAATTTTCAAGGATCTGCCCAGGGAATAGAGAAACTAAAAGATTGCCGCTGGAACCATCAAAATCGAACAATGATTGCGGGAAAAACGTTGATGAATAAACGAGTTTTCCCACATTTCGCCGAATTATTGTTCCATTTTGATGATCAGCGGCTATGTTTTAGTTCTTCGATTCCCTAAGTGGAAGCACTAATGATTTTCGAAAATCACAATTACTTTGTGAATTTGAAGCGCCGGTTCGTATGAGATTAGACTAACCCATAATGAGGAAGAAACGGCGACCAGGCACAGAACTCGTTCAGTACCGACACTCAGCTGTTCGTTAAGGCACAAACAGTCCATTGATTGCCTGTGAGTGTGTATGTATGTATATGTGTGTGTGATTAGTGTTGCGTGTTTTCGGGCTGTGGCCCGGGGTTCTTGGCTGGTCTGGGGGCGGCCCTATTCCCTTGGCGCTTGGAATAGGTGGTCTACCTCTATGGTGGACCACGCTGTTCGTAAGGGCTGCCTCTCCAGAAATGGATTGGCAGCTCCGGGAGCCGCCGTGGTGGGTGGGTCCGGGCCGGTCGGGACACCCCAGCCGGTGCGATGGCGCTCCACACACACCTTGTTCCTAGAAATCCAAATCACGGGAGTTCCTATATCATTCAAGTTCCTATTTAATTTGATTTTTTCACAGTGTTTGACGCGTTTCTCTTTGTTCATAAATTTAGTTTTAGTATTGTATCCATATGTGCTGTATTCTTGCTTAATTATTATTTGTTTGTAGAGATTGATTTTGACGTACCCATACCTTATGTAAAGGTGAAGGAATAAAGGATAATTTGAATTTGATCCCTCCATAGAATGGGATGCGTGTTATCCTTCCAATTAATTAATAATTTTCTGTCTTGTCAATGGTCTTCTTTTCGATCAAATAAATAATATACTATGTATTTTGATTGATATACGTATTTTGATAAGTAAATCTCCACTTTTTGAGTTGTTCCTGAACTCAACCCTTTCCCAATATATTAAGAATTAAATAATTCATTAATTAAGGACTTATCCCACTCCACAACTACTAGTATTTGCTTATCAAATCGTCCAATCGTTTCGCTCATCATTATTTTCGTTCAACTTTTTGCATGTGTCGTTTTCGGTCATTTTTGGTAATTAATCTCAAACCCCACCAATTTATTCATCAATCATTGCAATCGCGGGGGTTCCTAAGATTTTTAAAATATGTTGTTAGGACCCTTGAGGGTAGTTTACCCCCAAATTCGCAACCACAAACCCCATGCACTTTAAAGCGCTAAAAACCACGAAATTTTTGCAGCTTTTTAATGTTTTTAACAGTAACTTTCACCTACTTATGATGATTTCAATAATTCATGCCCAGTATTAGAATTAGGACACATTTATTACAGTTTGAAACCAACTTGAGCTCTTCAGGTTGGATAATAACGGAGATACAGCAATTCAAAAACAGATATTTTCTTCAAAAAAGCGAAATTTTTTGTTAAGGCCGTGTTTGGAGTTTTTCTCTCGCAAAACTACTCATTTTAGATAGACGTAAAGGGAGAAGGGTTTTGGAGGAAATTAAATCAGCTTCAATATGAAACCTTGAAATGGAAAGATAGGCCTACCTTACTTTTTCGAATATGAATAAAAATAAAACATCATGTTTTGGGAAAAAAACAAGAAAAATCAACAAATCAATGAACATTGATGTACAGTATAGGAGCTGAGCACGTGTTGGTCTTTCTTTGGTACAGTGAGCATCAGATAGAATCATTCCTAGAAAACGAGAGACTACAAAACAGAATACCTCAAAACCAGAGAAAATGAAGGGAGGTTGCAATGCAGGCTACCAGTTCTGAACGGGTTCTGAAGGCATTCGATTAACAACAGTTCAGAACTGATCCCATCCTGAACTGGTTCTGGATTCTCACCAGAACGAACCTTGAACATATGGCAATGCGTTAGACACCACTTACCTCTTCCATTCACTATGCTTCGTCGTTCAGATTTGCCTCGGCTGGGAGGAGTTTTTTGACTCTCAACTTTAATTTTGGCGTTTTCTTTAGATTTTTCGTTCTTAACTGGGGCGGCCTCTTTTTTGACTTTCGTCGCTTTAGGTTTTTCTGGTTTGTCTTCCACGGACTTCGGTGACGATGCTGGTTCCATTTTGACTTCTTCCTTTTTAATGGCGGAGGCAGCGGCGTTTTGAGCCCGACAGTCGTGGCAGAACCACTTGGACTTGGGGACTTTTCGAACGGGCGGGTTAACGCAGTTTAGGTGGAGTTTGACGTCGCACGTGTCGCAGACGAGTTGAGCGCCAGGTTGATTACAGGTATTGCAGGTGCTGTAATGGTGGAATAACAAATTAGCATGTTTAACTGGACATAAATTGTTCATTAAAAACTTAACTTGATTAACTTCCCTCGACTGGGGATCGATCTCCAATCTTTCCAAATCAACTATATTTACATTCCTGATCCGAGCTCTCTACCACTGAGCCAAGGAAGTGAATGGACAGAAATGAGAAGATATAGACTCGTCTGCAAAGAACACGGCTTTGCCATTGTCACCACCAACCAACATGAAGAAAAACATCGATCGCATTTCGGTCAGGTAAACTTTGAAAGGAGATTAGACAACTTTTGCGATTCACACTCGTGTTTCTGATTTATTGTAAGTCCGACCCTTAAGTTCTCGTAGGGAGCGAACGGTTTGTCCTACAGGGCTCCGCGTGGTCTCTAAAAATGAGGAATTTCACCATGTCGGAATTTCCTATTTTTGACCCCACAATCGGATTCAGCACCTCGAAAAACCTCCTAAGGCAAACTTTCAGCCCGAACTTCCTAATTTACGAATAAACAAACAGTGTAGAAAATATGAATTAAAAAAAGAAAAAAAAAAAACCAGAAAATGACGTCATCCTGGAATAGTTCATTTATGGCCGCTTGAAGCGCTGAGATCGAGAAATCTATAGTCCCCAGATACAAAATTTCACGAAACAGTAAAGTTCGAAATCGAAAAACTGAAGAAAAAATAGAAAAAGCAAGATGGGGAAAATTAGGTTTTCCCTGTTTTTGTTTGATAATTATTCTCTTAGAAAACATGATTTCGTCGTCCCAATGTGCAACACTGGGAGGAGAGGGCGATCCGAACAGCCCAATCAGCGAGCGTTCCCGCTTCACGTCCGTTTTCCCGGTTAGTTTTGAAATCAAAAATTTTGATTTTCTCCCAAAAATAACAGGAGACTTATTTTCTGAAATCAGCCCGATTTTCATCTATCCCACACCATTAACTATTCAGGAAAAATGCAAACAGAATTCGGTGAAATTCCTCATTCAATACTATCTTAAATTGATGGAAAAACAATACGATTGTATCACATTTTTATGAGTTAGGGCGTTTTCTAAATTTCAACCCTTTGAAGTGACCTACATCAACCAGAATCTTTCGAGCACAACTAGACTCCAAATGGAGCCCATATAACAAATTTCATCAAACTCGGTCAATGAGGAAAGTGCCCTGTAAGGGCGTACACTTGGCTAAATTTTTATTCGATTTTTGGATTCTACGTACCTTGAAACGTAAACCAACAAATTTTGAGAGGGAGTTAAAAAAAATGTTTCGGTCGATTCCAAAGGTTCATTATTGAAAATAGTATACCAAAATCAGCAAAAAGGCCTTTTTACGCTCTTTTTACTTAGAAATCATTCTTACGAAGCCTCTAGGTAACTTCAAATATGCTCATGACTTGTTTTCCGAACTTCAGAGATGCTCAGACAGGGACTCAAGCAGGTTTTGTTGCTCCTGTCACTTTTGCCCAACATTTCTAAGAACACAATCGTGTCGGTCGCATGTTGTTTTTAGCCCCTGAAATGACAGTTGATTGCTCGGAAGACATGCCACTATGACTCAGCAACAATAAGTTTCGAGTAATGGAAGAAATAAGGACCGATTCACGAAAGATCCGAATGCTTACAAAGAAGACGATGCAGGTGCAGATGCGGACTCAACTATTGTCATATCGACACCTGAGAGCACAAAGAGCAAAATTTTCATTTTAGGTTCCGAGTCTACCAAGGTAACCGCAAGTTCACGTTTCAAAGTTAGAAAAAGTTCTCTTTAAAGAGAAATTTCCACTCGCGTTTTACGTTTTAAACTTTCTCGAACAATTTCTGGTTCGTGTTTGTCTGACAGTCATGAAATCTTGTAATACGAGAATTAATGATATTTTCAGAGATTATAGGTTTGTTCAGCAGGGCCAACCGCGGTCGACCGAGTTAGCACAAAAACCACAGCCTTATGGATCGCGGTTGTGTGACCATCACCGTGGTTCAACCACTGCTGGAACACTCAACAGCTAGTTGGTCAAAAATCGCGTTACTTCTGAGTATGTGTGACTTCAGGTTTCCATACCTGGATATCGTCGCTTAGGATGCATCATGAATAAAACACCTTTTCTCATTCCTGCAATCATCTAAAATTCCTAAAAACTGGTTTTTTGATGAGGATGGAAAAAACTATTGTAGAGATCCAAAGCAAGCAAAGTAGAAGAGTAACACCTTTTCACTCAATAAAAACATCAAATTTCTAGCTGATTGATGTTTTTATTGAATAGAAAGGTGTTACTTTATGCTCACTACCATATCTACGAATAATGCGTTGGTATTTTATGTACGAAAAACGAAGGTTTTCTTCGAAAAATCCACTTTCTAGCACTCAAAATTATTTGGACGTATCACCATAAGAAAAATTACATAGGAAATGATACCAAACTCATCAAGTCAATTTGAATTTAAAACATGCAGCATGAATCAATGAGCGAATTTTCAAAGAAATCTTTCAGTTGAAGCTATGGTTAAGATCTATTGTCAGTACAACATACCAACATACTGTATGCACTGGGTATGCTTTGAAGATCTTAGGAGTCCATATTCATGTTCTACTCGTCTCAACGAACTCTTAGAGTACCCACACGGCTATTGTTGTTTTTTTTCTAATTTCAGTATACCATACCAACATACTGTATGCACTGGGTATGCTTTTAAGATCTTAGGAGTACATATTCATGTTCTACTCGTCTCTACGAACTCATAGAGTACCCACACGGCTACTCCATTTCTGGGTACAACAAATATACGCGCGTTTTCATTATTTTCTATTTTCAGTATACCATACCAACATACTGTATGCACTGGGTATGCTTTGAAGATCTTAGGAGTCCATATTCATGTTCTACACGTCTCTACGAACTCATAGAGTACCCACACGGCTACTCTATTTCTGGGTACGACAAATATACGCGCGTTCTCATCATATATATGAATATATCCATACTTTTCTTAATTTTTGGACAATTTTCATTTTTGAAAAACGCATTATATCAGAAATTTTGAGCTGAATCCGAATATACCACATATTATGATGATTGTGAAGGTATTAACCACAAAAAACGGAAAAAACTCGTTTTTTTGGACTTTTTTTTCACTTTTTTTGAAATTTGGACCACTTTGGATTGTCCAAAATTTCTGGCTAACGAACTTGACCTTTTCTTTGTTGTTACGAACATTTTGGCGAAAACTAAAAGAAAAAATTCAAATAATTACTCAAGTTATCGTGCGGAATGACATATATATATATATATATATATATATATATATATATATATATATATATATATATATATATATATATATATATATATTATATATATATATATATATATATATATATATATATATATCTATATATATATATATATACTATATATATATATCTCTATATATATATATATATATCTATATATATATATCTATACATATGATTTTTGGCGAAACTTCAGGGATCGTTTCAGATTGTTCCGAAACGGATTTCAGTGAAAAAATTTTTCGAAAAAGTCGATTCTAAAAATTTTGGAGCCATTGCAATAGCATCATTTTCTTCGAAAATTCGCTAAAACAAAAATTGATATACCTACCGCTGGGAAGATGAAAATTTAAGCATATTTTTTCCGAAGAGCGCCCATCGAAATGGCGTTCAAAGTGAAAACTTCAATTTAAAAAAAAGTCCATTCATGCAGCATGAATCAATGAGCGAATTTTCAAAGAAATCTTTCAGTTGAAGCTATGGTTAAGATCTATTTTCAGTATAACATACCAACATACTGTATGCACAGGGTATGCTTTGAAGATGTTAGGAGTCCATGTTCATGTTCTACTCGTCCCTACGAACTCATAGAGTACCCACATGGCTATTGTTGTTTTTTTCTATTTTCAGTATAACATACCAACATACTGTATGCACTGGGTATGCTTTGAAGATCTTAGGAGTCCATATTCATGTTCTACTCGTCTCGACGAACTCTTAGAGTACCCACACGGCTATTGTTGTTTTTTTTTCTAATTTCAGTATACCATACCAACATACTGTATGCACTGGGTATGCTTTGAAGATCTTAGGAGTACATATTCATGTTATACTCGTCTCTACGAACTCATAGAGTACCCACACGGCTACTCCATTTCTGGGTACAACAAATATACGCGCGTTTTCATTATTTTCTATTTTCAGTATACCATACCAACATACTGTATGCACTGGGTATGCTTTGAAGATCTTAGGAGTCCATATTCATGTTCTACTCGTCTCTACGAACTCATAGAGTACCCACACGGCTACTCTATTTCTGGGTACGACAAATATACGCGCGTTCTCATTATATATATGAATATATCCATACTTTTCTTAATTTTTGGACAATTTTCATTTTTGAAAAACGCATTATATCAGAAATTTTGAGCTGAATCCGAATATACCACATATTATGATGATTGTGAAGGTATTAACCACAAAAAACGGAAAAAACTCGTTTTTTTGGACTTTTTTTTCACTTTTATTGAAATTTGGACCACTTTGGATTGTCCAAAATTTCTGGCTAACGAACTTGACCTTTTCTTTGTTGTTACGAACATTTTGGCGAAAACTAAAAGAAAAAATTCAAATAATTACTCAAGTTATCGTGCGGAATGACATATATATATATATATATATATATATATACATATGATTTTTTGCGAAACTTCAGGGATCGTTTCAGAATGTTCTAAAACGGATTTCAGTGAAAAAATTTTTCGAAAAAGTCGATTCTAAAAATTTTGGAGCCATTGCAATAGCATCATTTTCTTCGAAAATTCGCTAAAAGAGTCATATTTCGAGAAAAAAATTTTGCTCTTTGACTTGATTTTTTATAAATGGTTTAATTCTAAAAGATTTTGGTTTTTCACTGGATAGCTTGGAAATTTAACGCTCTTTCCAACGATATCCTTAAATTTTAATTTACTTGGTAAATAACAGGAGTAGTTTTAACATGACAGTAATAACAGTAATGACAGTAATGACAGTAATAACATGACAGTTTTAATGACGTAAGGTCGAAAACGCGAAAAAACACTTCGAAGTTAAAAAAATTCATGCGCGAACGTAAAATCCTTGCCACAGCTATAACTTCTACATTTCCCATTTGATTTTTAAAAAATTTTCAAGAATTATGCTAGTTGGGGGTGACGCGTGTGGGGAGGCGGTCCCATATGAAAATCATGCTAATAATGACTCACTCGTCTACTTCAGTTTCTTCATTTTCGGAATCGTCCTCGGAGAACATCCTTCTCGTCTTCTTTGCAGGACTTATCTTTTCTTTTGGTTTACACCTTTCACAGAACCAATCTCCTTGAGGCACTTTCTGAAATAAATAAAGTAAGATATGAAATCTTTGAATATTTAATGCTAGTTTGACTCTTTTGCAACTTGTAACGAACTGAATATTGTTCTACTACAGTAGTGTTATATTTACCTTGTCACCATAGTAACTGAGACAAACCGATTATCAAATAATGAATAAAGAGATCATTCTGTGTTCTTAGCTGATGAAGTAATCGTTCCTATTTCTATATTTTCCATTATAGATTATGAAAGTGCTAGGAAATAACCTACATTTTGGCGCAGTCAGTAGGCAATACACAACTTGTGATAGACGCTACGTTGCCTGTGTTGTAGTGGGGAAAAACTGCCATACCCGCACCTCAGGGGCGTGGCGTCCATAAGGACACTCTGGGTCTAGCCCCGGCAAAATTTTCCTCTCTAATTTCACCTCAAAGTTGAAAAAACTCGCTTCAAAAAGTGTTCTCCCCAAGTAAAAAAAACCCTAGGAGAAAGATTTTTTCCTCAAAACTCACTGATCCATGAAAGCATGGATCTTTTACAAGTGTAAAATAATTTTACAATGACATGAATGTAATTATTATGTCAAATATCCATTGTGGAAGTAGATAGAAGAACTAGGATGGAAGTTGGTCACCAGAGGCTGTACCCAAAACCAGCACCATGGACCTAGAGAGAAGAAGGAGGATGGAATCGATAGTATGGAAATCATATTGATGGAATCGATATCTGGGAAAATAACATGTTGCTAAGGAAACTCTGGGGCAAGAACATTTCTGCCCCAGAGTTGTTATGGTTACATGGTTTGTTATTAGTTTTTTCCCCGTCCGCGCATGCGCAGTAGTGTAAAAATGCAGGCCTCGTCCGTTTACCCCCTCCCTTTTCGGCCCCAGCCAGGGAGGACGCAATCGATTTTCATGACGAGTTGCAAATCGATTATTTCAAGACAAGATTAAAGTGGATGGATGGATGCTTTGTTGAAACATCCATGGAAGTTCCATGTAAGGCATGGACTTATGGATAATAAGTCCATGGTGTAAGGCATAGAGTGGAGGATTCCCTTGGAGGAAAACGATTTAATTCCTTTTATCAGTTGTCTTATCTCGCTTGGCAAGTCGCATAACATTTTAATTACATTAAAATCACAACAACCTTATTTACCTAAACTGGGGGTTCTCACGAATATGAATAGAAAACCTATCAATGAATTATTATTCTCCATTGATTTTAATGTATTCATTTCCGTTAATGTGATTTGAGTTCGCCTCATGATCTATATTAGCTGTGTTTTTTGGGAGAACCTAGGTAGGTACCTACGTTTTCACAGTTCATCTTAGATTTGCTATGGGACGTCAAACAGATAAGTTAACTTCTACCTATCTTATACCTTCTCATAATGTAGGCCTAGCTACACCACCGCACATTATGAATTGCTAAGAGTTCGGAAAGATTGATATCCTTCCATTACTTATCAGGGGACTTCTTGTTCAATGAAAAAGTTGTTGGTAATGCTAGACTATCACCGTAGGAAATCACACAACTCGTTTTTAGCGCATATCTCTATACATTTTTGACTAAATTTGATCCCCGAATATTTTAATCCCTGGAAAGAAGTTGAGGTGTGATTGTTCCCCCTCTGTCGCAAAAGTAGGTAGGTATGTGTGATCCTATGGTCAAGTTTTTGTATTTTCTGATTTGGTGCCCCACCACTTTCGAATGTCACCCAACGCCCCTGCCGCACCTAATACCCCGTTTACATGCAGCTCACTTCCGTAGCAGTGAGCAGGGAAGTGGAGAGGACATCGGGCAGCGAGAGTATGTAAACACCTCACTTCCACTGCCCCTGCCGCTGCCACTCGCGCTGCCCCGTGCTCCCTCAACTGGCGGTTTATCGTGCGGAAGTCAAAGGGCGGGCAGCGCGAGTGGTCAGGAGTGTTTACATGCTGCTCCCTGTACTCCCCACTCCCCAGTTTTCTTCTCGAGTTTGTCAAGTGAAGAACCTTTCTTCTTCTCAGTTTTGAAATCAAAGTTTTCAAATTTGTTTTTGAGTGCCGTATCGTTTGATGGTTATGACGGAGTGGAGCAACGAGTTCACGTTGACCTTTTTGGAACACTACGCGAGTGAGCGGTTACTGTGGGATCCCACCGACAAGCATCATAAGCTAAAGCACAAAGTTCATGATGCTTGGAAAAGGATCAGCGAGAACATGGAGAACATTCCGATTGAACTTTTAAAAACAAAAAAAAAAGTCATTGATGGCGACATTTAGGCCTTTACTAAAAAAGAAAAAGGCGTCGCTGAGAACCTAATTAACTAAGCTTAGGAGGCACAGTGCCGACGCTGCCTCCAAGTCCTCCATTGCTCCACTGAGTTTCTGCCACGGAAGTGGGCTGAATGTAAACACTCGGGCTGCCGCAGAAGTAGGCAGGGGAGTAACGCGGCAGCAAATACGGCAACGCGAGGGGCAGCGGCAGTGGCTGCATGTAAACGGGGTATAAAGGTGCTTAATTGCATGAGACTGGCAAATTCTTATTCAAAATGAATGATCAGGCAATGAACCATGAATTCGTGGAGAAGCAAGAGTCCTGAATAGTCTAGGAGTTGAAGCTCTCTCGCTCCTCTACATTGCCTTCTGTATTGGTAATAATCTACCACATTTCTTCGGAATAGTTGCTACTGTACAGGATGTCCCAAGTCGGATGAACAATACATAAGAAATCGATTCTACAACTAATTTGCAACAACTTTCTTGTTCAGCTCTTCAGCCGCTCGTTCCTCGTGTTGAATCATCAAAAATTAACTTCCCTCGACCGGGGATCGATCTCCTATCATTCCGATTCTGAACCAGAGCTCCTACCACATGAGCTAAGAAAGTGAATGGACAGAAATGCGAATAGGTCGCTGATCACATCCCCCCCCCCCTGTTAGGAAATCTTAGGTACTCCGTTACCTAGTCAGGGTGGCTGCTTTCGCCGGCGTTTAACAACTCAGTGAGAACGCGCTATTTTTGACTGGCTTCGGAGTTTTTGTTATTGTTCCTTATTGACTGGGCGGGGGGATCTGCTGACCTCAACGTTTGTCCGAATAGGCGGTGGCTCGACTCGTGTCTTGGGAGAGACCATCGTAATTGTGGGTACCCAACCCCCTTAACACTTTCAGTGCTGGTGAGTTTCGTCTCTGGCGGGTGTGGTCATATGACATGATGGGCCTCATGCTGCTCGCTTGAGTCTTGCATACCCTGAGTCTTTGCCGAGTGGCGGATATGTCATATGACAACAAGCAATAAAAACCATAAAAAAACCATTCATTTTATCATTATATGCATATGGGTCATTTTCCTAGAAAGGGACAATCGGTATCCCAAGATTTCAGAAAACCTTAAGTTCGAATCAAGTTCTGCCAAAAATCGGGGATTAGCCTCACACCATACTGATTGAATTTCGACGAAAGAACACACAGTGGGACGCTTAATTAATTAATTAAAAATTAAAGAAGAAAACCTATCGAAAGAAACCTATTTGGCGTGGTTTCCGCGTAAAGGAGAATACTCGGAACCTTATCTCCATGAGGAGCGAGAACTGGGAGTTATTCCAAAAATTGAACCAGGGCGGGACGCAGGTGTAGAAAAGGGTTAAACCAACGTGGAACAAGGTTTTTCTGATAGCAACCTAGAAACCTCCGAAAGTAACCAAGTAATCTCAATTTATCGGTTTTTCGAGCCAAAACTTGGTACCAGGGGATTTTTACCGTTGCTGAATACAGTTTTGAGGTCGAAAAATGTAAAGTTTTTAAATTGCAACGGAAAATTCAAATTAAATTGTTAACAACTTGAAAAAAGTCTTTTATCTGCCACCATCACCGGCAGATGAAAGACACAAGTTCCTGGGTGGCACTTAGGTTTTTCAGCTTTTCCCGTGTTCTGGTGCTGTTCTGCTGAAGTGTAACCATATCGCTGGAACCAGCTCGGTAAAAACAAGAACTAGAGACCAAAAAGAAAAAATAATTTCGATTTCTTGCCGTTCTTACAGAGGGCAGATGAAAGACAGACGGTGACTGTGACACCACGTTTTAGCGACTGAAACCACTTGTGCACGCCTCCACATAGAAGAAATACGATTCCCGCCGCTTTCTTTGATAACCTAACGACTAACCTCACCTCTTGCAGTGGTAGTAAAACCGCGGAAAACGATAAAAAGCCGCCAAAATACGAAAACACAAAAAAGGCAGATTAAAGACAAAAACCTCCGGACAAGCACATTTTACCCTCCTGCTCGTTTTATTTGCTTCTGAAAAAAATCTGCAAACCCATTTTTTTCATGTCCAGGTATATGCAATAAAGAATCACTACAAATTCAGGCCGCTGCTTTCATAGGTGAGTCACAGTGTTCAAGCAAAGTTGACTACCTAGGGGTCCAGACATGGCAGATTACTGGACATTTAGCAGTTTAAACTTTAATTTCTATATTTTAGCGTGAATAGGTGCTTATTTTATTGATTGCCCGAAGTAGAACAAAGTTGATAGTTTATGGAGAATTTTTTTTAACGCCTAAATCATAAATGGGCATTCGGAATCTTCTCTGGACAACGATTGGCCCTTTCTGGGAAAATGACCCATATAAGTAGTATATAAATAGCTAAAAACTAAGCTCCAAAATTATCTCCCGCCGGAGGCCAAAGTAGGGTTTTCTAGTCCCGCACTGAAAGTGTTAAGTTAAGTTATGAGCATTTTAGTGCCGCAAAGTCGAAAACACGAGAAAAAAACTTCAAAGTGAAAAAAATGTTAAGAGGGAAAAGTGGTTACAAATTAGTTGTAGAATCGATTCCTGAAGTATTGATAATTCCACTTGGGACATCCTGTATAGTTTTCTAGACTATAGTCCATAGACTTCTTCAAATGTCATATCACGCTTACCGTTAATTTAGGTTTCAGACAGTACATATGGTGCCCTTTGTTACAAGAATCGCATAAAAGCATGTTTTCAGCATCCTGTTTCCTCCGGCAAATTCTACAGAAAGCGTTTAATGCCGACCTAGCCCAGTGAACACTGTTTTCTGTGGACAGATAAGAAAATGTGACGATCAATACGACGCAACGCACGACCACAATGGAAGCGACATCTAAAAGTAAAGATATCTCGATAAGTGACAAACCAATAGCTTACCTAAAGTGGATAAATGCAGGAACAATTGCGAGAAATTGGTAGATTCCATCACAGCTTTTTCCCAACGTTCCATTGCTGGAGTGGGGATTCTCATATCGCCTCTCTCTCTTTCTTTCTGGTCGAGACCTGGAAGAATGGAGAACACAATCCACAACTAAAATACAAATCAACGTTAGATTTGACCACACCAACATTATGATAGTGGTCCATGATAAAATACATCATTGAAGATTAGTAACTGCTTTTTCTTTCAAAATACCTTAGTTTTCAATTTTTATGTACAAATTACACCTGATCAAAAGAAAAATTCGATCTTGGATCAAACGTTGACTGGCAACCTTAACAATCTGATCCAGGATGACGAGGTACGTTTCTTGTGAAGTTAGGTAGTTAGTAGGTATTTGAGAGCCAAAAAATGCAGTAAGAACTCTGGAAAACCTAGGTTTGTGGTGTTCACTACATAGCCTTTTGAACTAACTTTCTACAGGTGAATACGATCAAAATCATCAGTAAGTAGGTTTTCATATCGCAATGTAGGGTCAGAGTATTAATTTTTTCAATAAAGGGAATATTCCAATTTTCATTCTGAAAAACTTACATCGAGACCCCCCAGAGGCTGAATCAGCTGTTCGCTGTCGGCCATTTTCGAGTGACTTCACAGGTCGGTAGCACTTAACACTTATTGTCCTGAAGTATCCTACAGGAAGAAAATCTTTGGAGCGTTCTCCAACACTGTAAAAATTAAGTTCTGACACGAACGTGATTATGTTGGCTACCTTGACATCTCAAGAATCGATTGCAAAAGGTTCGATCGCTTAAACATCGATAAAAGTGATAATATTGAGATTACAACAATCCCGCCCCGAGCATGAACGCACCATCGAGAAAGGTAAGTTTCTTGGCAACGTAACTCGTATCGTATAAATTTTTGTGATATATTTCTTCTTGAATCATAAGTAGAAAGTACTCAAGATGACGCAGCATTAACAATTTTGTCTTAGTTCGAGGGCTAAACCGGTGTAAGTTCGGTTTTTCTGAGGTATCTCGTAAGATCCTCCAGGAAGGAGGGGTCCAATGGTTTCTTACAAGAAACTTCAGGAGAGGGGTTCTCACATGTCTTTATTCCGACAAGATACTTCAGGAGTGGGGGTGTCATGACAATCGAAATAACTAAGGTCGATTGACCACATTCTTCACACAAAACTGGTGTTTTTGAAATGATTGTCAATCAAATCGTAATGACAATCCTCATACCTGTGAATCTTGAGCGAAAATGGACCAAATTGTCCACTAAAACCATATATTTTATTCCTTTTCCAGGCAAAGTTAGATAGTACGAGATAATTGAGGGAGTCAACTAAATCCTCGAAGGATTTGAACACCAAGAAGAGGATTTACTGGAAGAGGAGGAAGATGAATACTGTACAGGCAACCCACAAGAAAAATGGGGCTCAAGAAATTGAAACTAGAGGCTGATGGATTGCTGCAAAACTCGAGGCCCTGAAACTCCAAAACAACCAGATGAACAAAATTCAATTTGGCGAGCTATGATAAAATCAACCACTTTCCAGCCACCAATGGTAAAGGCAAATGTCCGTATCGACACTCAGGACTTTGCCTCAAACCAAACAGGAATGGGGAATTTGCCTCACATTTTTTTATTTTTTTTTCGAATGAGGGTTTATTTTTATGGAATAAAACCATAGTGAGCTGCTCGAAAACGCATCCAAAAAATTTAGAGAATTTAAGGAAGATGGGAATTTTAAATGTGGTGGCAATGTGTAAGAGGCAGCCATGTTTGAAACGTGACGGATATTCTACCAATCTGACTTCAAAGGAGGTTCTGTGGCGCTTACCACAGAAGCGGAACATACACGAACTTTTAGCTTCCGAGTAGTGCGCACAAGAGTGCGCCACGAACTGGCAGGAAGAACCCAGACACAAAATTGACCAAAAGAAACAGTATTACTCACTTTTTTACAATACGAATCTATCTACTAGTTTATCAAGCATTATTATTCTTCATCTTCTCTTATTTAGTTTCAAGATTTGAATCACATTATTCGAGGAGCCATTTCACTGGATCGTTCTGTGTGGCGTGCTAGAACTCTGTCTGTTGTCATTGCTTTCGCGTCGTTTTTTTTCTTTTTTTTTCGTATGACGTCAACAATACTCCTCGATTTTCGCGGTGTTTTGTAACAGAGGTTCACTTGTTTAGTCATTTTCTCCTACGGTAATTTTTTTCCGTTGGTTATTCCTAGTGTTAAACGTTATTCTAGGGCCCTATAATAGGATTTGCCTTGAAATTCCAGAATCTAAAATTGAGGCAAATTCCCCATTGCTCCGTGCAATACCACACTGAACCACGTTTATACTTTTATGAACGTGATCTTACCTGTGGTGTACACCTGTAGTCATATAGGGAGCAGGTGTGTTTGTGATTTGGAAAAAAAAACCACAGTGACGACTGATATATTTGCAACAGGAGATTGAAACGTCTTGAGTTCTCATGATGGTTCCCTCGTTTATAGTTCCTAAAGTTTTTTTCATTTTATTCAAAGAAACCCACCAAGTAAGAAATTGTTTTTCATTGATCTATAGATAGGTACTTGAAAAAATTTGAATAATTCCCTCATTTTTAGCGATTTAAAAAAAAATTAAAGCAAGTCTTACCTAGTATTTTCTATTTATTGGGAACTTTTTGGATACTTCAAAGAAATTGGTGCTTCAGTACTTACTCTAAAATGGGATGAGATTCAAAATAATTTCCCAATTATTACAGTATTTTCAGTCATTGTAGTCGATTTCTATAGTGAACTGAATGGATGCTCGAGAGAAATTAGTGCCTTCAGTACTTTACTCTATAAAATATGATTACACCGGATTGTAGTTTGAGTTGTATTTCGAATTTGAATGGAAATTGATTGAAGACTGAGGTACTTACTCACTTACTATGGTTACCAGTTGGTGTGAGAATCGGTATCTAAGTTCCAGAAAATTAGTTTCCTAGTAACTGTTATTCACTTAGGTTGTAGTTGAGACGATTTCGGAAAGGAATTGCTTGTAATGATACAGTAATAGAATATTTTTGACGAAATCTTTGTTTTTCAATGCTTATGTATTGCACACCCTATTCCTGAAGTATCTTTCAGGAATCCAATGTAGGACCCCCCTTCCTGGAGGATCCTGTAAGATACCTTTCTTATTTCGTTGATTATGAGCAACCTGTTGCTCATAAAATTTTTCCAAATGTTTTTTGTGTCATTGATGACCGAAATGCTTCGAATTACGAACAAAATTAATTGAAACAAGGATTTCCTGAAAAGTGGGAAAATAAGGGTTAAGCGACACTTCCAGAGTCCGCACCTTATTTCGCGAAAACTCTCTTTTCTTTCCATCAGACGTATCAAAACTGTTAGGTAGTAGGGATGGGTATCGTTATAAAAGTATCGATATTTTGTATCGATACTATATCGTATCTAAGTATCGATATCCCAAGTAGTATCGATACTTTAGTGTCACAAACTACCAATATTATCCAATTTTCTCAAGAAAAATAATTTTTTCAACAACTTTTATTCATTTTTCACTATTAAGAGTCCAAGCAGTGATTTTTAACATGAATAATGTTTTTGCGGTGGCCTACCAGAGTCGAAAAGTGTCACGAAGTTTATGTCACTAAGATGAGCACAAAGAGGAATATGATAAAGATGAGCACAAAGCGGAATGTGATAAAGAGCACAAAGCGCACAAAGCGGAGATGAGCACAAAGAGGAATGTGATAAAGATGAGCACAAAGAGGAATGTGATAAAGATGAGCGCAAAGAGGAATGTGATGAAGAATTACCAACGTAAAAAAAAAGATAATAATAAAAAAATTAAAAAAAATAATAATAATAAAAATAATAAAAAGATAAGGATAGGGATAAGGAAAAGGGGAAACGGGACGCAAAAACATTATTCATGAATTGTGATGTTAGCCATAGGCTCAAAGTAGGGGCGAGGCGCGGAGTTTTCCATGATATAAACGTTATTTGTGCAACCAAAGAGTAATGACCCAAAAGCCTCTCTACCTTCTTCATTTTTTAGCCGTTATGTTGAATTTTCCACGAGAACAGTATCGATATTCGATATTTAGAAATATCAGATCCTAAGTATCAATATCCAAAAATATCGGATAGTGCAGTATCGATACTAAAATAACGAGTATTGGTACGAAAGTATCGATGTTTTGAAATATCGAGTATCGATACCCATCCCTATTAGGTAGTAGTCGGTATTGATTGTTTCACCTTGTGGTAGGTATTCGTGGTGAATACCCCAAGACAGACATCGTTGACAGCCGACCAGATCGCTCGTTGTCTTCGACCGATTGTCATCCATTTTTAAACCGTTTGAACCATTCATAACACGCAGTATGTTTCATAGCCTCTTCACCACAAGCCAAAAAAGTTTCCGTAAACGGTTTCCCCAAGTTTCACGAGAAATTTCACTGAACAACGCAGCTCAATCGCCAAACGCATTTTTACGAACTGACGTTTTCGACCGACACACAAATGGCTTCACAAAATCAGCTGTAAATAAGAAACTAAGAAAGACAGCGACTTGAAGCAGGTTAATCTCCAGACCCATGCGAACACAACAAAATCAAGCAGATCAAGAAAACACTACCTGGAGCCGCGCTATTTAAAATGTACGGGAACTTTTTGAACAGACCTCGTACTGTCAGACGCTCACACTGATAATGTTTCAAACTACTCCCTGGGAAACCGAGTCATTGAAATTCGACTCCGGAAAAAGCGAATCGACGGCTCCCAGGGAAAACAATTGGTAAGCCCACCCCACGTCACCAAAAATCACGGCAAGTGGAGTCACCTCCAACGTAAAATAGTCGCAGCCTGATTAGCGGAAATCCATCCCCGCTTACGTTGATCAGCCGAAAAATTGATGCCCACAAGGAAACCAACGCCCAATCGGCCAGGAGAGGAGGAAGGATAATTAAGACAATAATCTTAGTATTGGATCCCCAAGAATTAGTCCCTAGATGAGAAAGCGGCATTACTTCAGTCTACTTCGGTCTGAGAGAAACTAGCCGCCTCCAGGAAAGTGGGTAGCAGCCACCTTCATCAATGTGGGAAAAATCTCTGAAGACTATCAGGACCCGAAAAGGTTGCCAGGTCAGTCTAACGTATGTAAGCTTCAGCTTACCCCGACCCCGACTTCCGTCATTGCCGCAATCACTTCATCCTATCTAAATTCAGTAAATGTTATAAAAACGAACCAAACCTTTCCAACTGAAAACCACAGGGGAAGAACGCAACAAGTCGATTTTTTTGCGAAAATTAGGTTATGACGGTTTCTTATAGATTTTTTCACGGCGGACTCGATGGTGACAACCAAAATGGGCAAAAACGATCCAATATAGGAGAAAAATGCGAGAAACGAAACACCGTACAGGGGAAGAACGCACCAAGCCGAGCGCAACCGGGGAAGAACGTGCCAACTTTCGGGCTCCCTCCCCCAGGTCGTATTCCCCTACCTGATGGATCTCTGTGATTCACGCATTCATGCGGTTTTCCTGGGTTTCACAGTATTATTTTCGATTGTTAGCGGCGGTCATCGTTATTTTCTTCATACCAATAAGTTTATATCGTCGGTTTAACGGAGAAAGGCACTATGTCCGAAACTCCCATTTTCAGAAAAACGCATTTCAAGTTGGGAGTGCCTCAAAATCGGGCTATCTTCAGCTTAGAAATTCGCAGATTACTGAAACCCCAGCTTTAGACTCTTTAACATGTTTTAGTTTATGCTGTAGAATTTCAAAACCATAAATCAACGTTGAGAACCAATTAGGATCATTTCTGACTCAAAGGACCCCGACTTAGTGCCTTTCCCCGGACTAAAAACAGCTTAGTGCTCTTCTCCTGACTATCCTTACTGAATTTCAAAAATATTTTCAATTCCGTGACAGATTTTACTGTGGGTCCCGATCCACTTGACACCGATCCATGGAAACATATTAAGTACATTGAGCCCGAGGCGTTGTAAAGGAAATTTTTCATTCAACAAAAGTTAAAACTGTTATAAAATAACACTGTTCATTTTTAATTAAAACTGCGATGAAACCACTCTATACAGTAACTGTCCTCAGTCAGTCCTCATCTTCCGATCATGGAAGAATATTAGGAAGAATCACTCCATAGGGGAATCTGTGACGCTTACTGCTGTGGCGCCACCTCTGGAAGCGTAAATGAACTATCAGCTTAGGTGGCCGATCGCAAGAGTGTGTGAATTGGGAGAGAGAGTAGAATGCCAACGCTAAAGTGACCTAAAGATGCCATTTCTATAGCGCCCTTACCTTCTTGCGAATCATCTCAGCCTTTTTTTTACAATACGATTTTTCGTTAAGTTCTTTTTTGTCAGTTTCGTTAATTTTTGTTAATATCTTTATCTAGTTTCTATTTTCTACTTAACAATGTAGTAAACTTTCAAGTCACGTCCATCAGGCGTTTTCACCCAGGTGCCATAAGGTGGGAATTGCTAAGCGCATTGTAAAATCAATATTGAATAAGAACATAAATTTGTCATTGTGCTCAATGGAACAGGAAAAGAAGTTTGTGTATTTATGTATTAAATGTAGAATATTTTGGGCTATTCGAATTTTGAACAATGCTTTGGCAGATCCAAACTGTGTAAGAAAAATAACTTTAAAGAAGCTATTAAAACCTAATTAATATTATTTGCCATAATGTTTTTCCTCTGTGTTCATACCTTCCCCATTCTTCCGATTTTGTAATTAATAGTAACGAACAATAATTTTAGCTTCTTAGTCAATATGATCTGATTGTTTGGTTCAAGTTTCGTAGGTACCTACCCACATTGGTCATTTTTTCATGGAAAAACCGACATTTTCAACAAAGTAGGTGACTACCTGTAGTCAGAAATAGTTCCAGTTTGGTACCTTGCATTTCCCAACGAGCTAATTAAAAAAACAAACAAAGCTTAACTATATTTTGGCCAATTAAAATAATACAATGGTTTTTGTAAGAACCGAACATAAATTTATCTACTCGTAAGTACATCGAGATTATTGGGAATTTGACGTGATATAACTTAGTTGATGTAACTCTTTTTTCTAGGAGATCATTGTTGTTAGACCTAGTTACCAGGAAGTAAGCATGTCCGAGCGAGCTAAAGCGTTGATGCTTCATCTACAAAGATTGTTCAGAAATGCCGGGTCTTGGGTTCAAATCCATGCGCTCCAAGAATTTTTGGAAAGTCGAGCTGTTGCCCGCATTTATTTGAATTTTCGGTCATGAGGGCGTCTACAACTCTATCTATCGGCGTCCTCTACTACTAGCTGAGAACTTCTCTTACGCTTTGCCAGATCGCAGCAGTAGAGGGGGATTTTTTCCTGCACACTTTTTAACCTGGAGTGACACTTCCTAATACTTCTTCCATGTTCCGATTCTGAAGCTAGGTATGTCAGGTTCAGGAGCCTGGTCCTTTGTTGCGGAACTCGAAGACAGGTTCTCAAACCAAGAGTGGAGGGAGTATTATTTGCCTACCTACTACGACAATCGAAGCATTTTCCCGTAATAAATGGCACACTTGACGAAAATCGCAATATTCTCGACAGGAGAAAGGCACTGTCGTCCAGTCTCCGTGTACTACTGGCTTGAGCTTTGACCGGTGAAAGGCACACTTCTCCAAACAATCTTTCTAATGCCTTTCTCGTGTAAATATTCAACTGCATTATGACTTAGTGCTTCTTGTAGTAGCGTTTCCTTGGTTTCCTGTTGATCTGACACTAAAATAGACCACACCAATCGAAAGAGCGTGAATAATTACTGTAGGAACCGCAATAACCCGAACATCGAAAAAATTGACATAGTGCCTTTCTCCTGTAAGCCGACGATATGAGACTAGTGTTTGTTTTCTTGAAAACGGTAAAACAAAAATGAATTTCCTGGATTTTATTCTATTAAAATATTTTGCAAAACTTCTTCGTGAGTGAACTTTTGAAAATACCAAATTATTATATATATTATTAAAATGTCACGAAACCGTTATGCCCTTTTTTTTTCTTCAAATTATATTTATTGCACCAAGTAATTCAACTTATTAGCAACATTTCTCTGACAATGTATATAAATAACTGAAAAGAGAGTGTGGTACATAGCACACCTCCATACTTCATGTCGGCTATTTTATGTGTCTTTTGATGCACAAGATTCACAGGAGCGCACAGCACAACACTCACTGAACAACTTCATGAAAACACCACTCCCTACTGCCACAGATCGTGAGGTTTTCGTCTTTTCAGCCGCCTGAGTAGATCATCAACATCCAGCAACTTCACAGCCTCCTCATTGATATGACCTTGTAGCCTCTGGTGATGGGCTATTGCTTGAGTTTTGATGACTTCATTTATTGTGGGAATTTTAAGGTCCTTATGGATGTCGTCATTGGTTGAGTACCAATACGCATCAACGCATGAGCGCAGTACTTTGTTCTGAAAACGCTGTATAATGTCACGATTGCTTTGAGAGGTGCAGCCCCACAGTTGTGCACCATATGTCCAGACTGGCTTAAGGACCTGATTGTATAAGGTTAGTTTGTTCTGTATTGACAATTTTGATCGTCTACCAACCAACCAATACATTTTTCGGAGTTTGATGTCCAGTTCTGTTCTTTTATTTTTCACATGCACCCTCCAGCGGAGTTTCGTATCCAGAGTCATACCCAGATATTTTGCCTCATTAGCATAAGGGATGACTTTGCCATTAAGATATATTGGTATATGTTTGATATGGCGGTTGGTAAAATCAACATGGACTGATTTGGCTTCATTCATCTTGATTCTCCACTTAATTGTCCAGTCATGGAGTTTCTCGATGGATCTTCTAAGTTTTAAAGTTGATTCGCGATTGTCTTCACCAATAGCAAGGACTGCAGTATCATCTGCAAATGATGCCAGGGTGTTACCCTCGTGTTCGGGTAGATCGCTAGTGTATAGGACGTACAAGAGGGGGCCAAGTACGCTTCCTTGCGGGACTCCAGCATGAATCATTTTTGCTTATGAGTATGCATCATCTTGTTTGATTCGGAAGTACCGATTTGATAGGTATGAGTGGAGCAACTCAGCATATTTTGCTGGAAGCATTTGTCTGAGCTTATGATTAAGTCCCTCGTGCCAGACTTTATCGAACGCCTGGGTAACGTCGAGGAAGACAGCTGAGCAGACTTTTTTGTCTTCCATGGCTTGTTCAATAATATGAGTGATCCGGTGCACCTGATCTATAGTCGAATGCTTATGGCGGAACCCAAACTAATGTTTAGGTATGAGGTTTCGTTCTTCCACAATTTTTATTAGTCGTTTGTGGAGCACTTTTTCAAAGAGTTTTGAGAGTACAGGTAATAGTGATATCGGTCTATAAGAAGTTATTTCTTCAGGAGGTTTACCTGGCTTCAGTATCATGATGACTTCAGCAAGTTTCCACAGTTGTGGAACATACCGAAGTTTGATAGAAGCATTTATGATTTGTGTGATCTTTACAAGCGTCTTCCGCGGAAGGTGTTTGAGGACTTGTCCAGTGATCAGGTCATATCCAGGGGCCTTCTTTGGATTTATCTTGGTGTTGATGGTGTTTTGTATTTCTTTGACAGTGACCAATGGGATGTCAATTTGTTGATCTCCCAAGGGAACTTCTTTGAGAGATTCCTCATAAGGACAACCAGAATTGGGCGTGAAAATATCTGCTAGATGACGAGCAAAAGCATCAGCCTTTTCTTGATTGGTTTTTATCCACTTGTTATTAGTTGTATCTTTAATAGGTGGTGCTTGGATGATAGGTCTCTTCAAGTGCTTTGTTGCCTTCCAGAGAGAGTATTCAGTGTCTCGATGACTGGTGAGCGACGTGAGAAGATCTTCTTGGGTTTCTTCTTGTATCTGTTCCATCATTTTCTTCAATTTGTAGTCAAGTTTGTACCATTCAGTTTTGAGAGTGGGGATACGTAAATGTTGCCATTTACTAGCTTTTCGTCTAGCTTTTCGTTTTTCTCTGATCGTATTCACAACTTCGCACGGATAGTTGAGGCCCTTCAGCTTTCTCGTTTCTTCAGGGGTGTTTTGCCATGCCGCAGTTTGGATGGAGTGAACTAGTTGACCTAGCTCTCTATCAATTTCATCCGGTGATGTCAGTGCCAAACTGAGATCAATGTGTTGATTTACGTTGATTTTGAACTGATCCCAATCTGTCTTTTTGTTCACTAGGACTGGATTATGTGGTTTGAGAATAATCGTTTCACTTAGTGTGAGAACTATTGGCGAATGGTCCGAGCTGAGGTCAGCGCAGTCCTCAACAAGTGCATAGTTCGCTGAGATATTTTTCATGATGAAGAAATCAATTAAATCAGGCCTCTTCTTAATGTCTGTTGGCCAGTATGTTGGTTTCCCACTTGACAACGGTATACAGTTATTTGATTGCACATACTTGAGAAGTTGCGTACCACGAGGTATGCCCTGATAAAGAGAGAAATCTTATGGTAGGATACTATGAATAAAACCAGCAATACACGTTCATGGTGCGTTCTTCCCCTGTACAGATGGACCTTTGCAACTTTGGATAGCAATATGGAGTTTTAAAATACTTTTTGCAGTAGTTTTGATTGTACCACCGCATTCTACAATACGCTGAGATACAAATTCCATTTTTTTTAAAATTGTATCGACGAAATTCGAACTAATATTGGGTTTTTGCCGGAAAAAATGATTTCCTGAAAAGTTTACAAAATGGGACATGGTACGTTCTTCTCCTGTAGTCTTCAACTGTGAAATAAACCCACTGTACACTCAAGTCGAAACCAGCATTTTCTGTTAAATTGTCCACATAGCCCAAAGGTGTCAAGTTACCTAGAGACGAGTAAGATTGTCATTAGTTCTGGAGGCAATAGCCCCCGGAGCTACCCGATTCCTTGCCTAGACCAGTTAAGAAACTCAGCACTAGGCAGGAGTAGGAATTATATGTACAACAAATTCCACTCCGAGAGTAGGCGCAGCATAAGTCAGGCTTAACTGCTGAAGCCGTAAGAGGAGGCGAACCTAACAAATACTATTGGATATTCAGGCGTTATTCTCACCTAGCGGCCGCTTCAAGAATTTCGCATCTATGCTTTGCTCGATTTGGATGATCGCAGATGCCAGGTCTTGAACAACCGGTCTCTGAGGAACAGGCGTAAAACCTTTGGGGTACGAGCGTGTGGACGACGATTTGACTTCCAGTGAAGGCGTTGAACACCTGCTGTCGGTTTCTGAAAGAAGAAATCATACCAAGTAAACTCAAGCGGTAAGTATGTCACAGAAAATGTTACGTAAAAGCAAGTCGAAATTCAAAAATAACTACTTTACAAAATTTAGGGGTGGTCTAGCACCCGACCGGAACTTGTTGCTTGAATCAAATTTTTTTTTGGTTTTCCTCGTTTTTCCATAATAGCTTGATTTCACTTTTTTCCTGCCGAACCTTTCAGGATTTTTCATTAAAACCCACTTCCAGAATAAATGCCTTCCAAAAGTGCTCGACTTCCGCAAAATTTAACGCTAATTCCGAATATCAGTTGTTCCCTCAGTTCTCCTCGTTTATAGCCCTGGAACAACACGGTTTTTTTAGGGGGCGCTCTACAGTCACCAACCTGATGACGTTTCAGGCTCAGGTTTTGGATAGCTTCCGTGAGGGTGGTCAGTTTGACGTGATTTCCACTGATTATTCGAAGGCATTTGATAAGCTTTCTCATGGCCATATCGATGTCGAAGCTTGGATCTTTAGGCGTCTATGGACCGTTTCTGAGTTGGCTCGCGAATTACTTGGAGGACCGATATCTCACTGTTAGAGTGAAGAATTCACTTTCCAGACCCTTTCTTGCATCATCTGGAGTGCCGCAGGGATCACATATTGGACCCCTCCTATTCCTCCTCTTCATCAATGAGGTGACAGACCTGTTCTCTGGAGTTGGTTGTCTATTGTTTGCAGACGACCTCAAGTTTTTTACGAGAGTTGTAGACGAGCCTGACTGTTTGAGGCTTCAGGACTGTTTGTCGTCGTTGGAGGGTTGGTGTGGGCGGAATAATCTGTTCCTGAATGCCGCCAAGTGTTCAGTCATGACTTTCTGCCGTGGATCTAGGGTCGTGGAGTTTAATTACCAGCTGGATGGATCCCCTCTGACTAGGAGGACGGAGATTGTCCACTTGGGTGTGAGGATGGACCCTCACCTGTCATTCGGCGACCATATTGACATCATTGTCGGTAAGGCCATGCGCACCCTCGGATTTCTAAAAAGGAATACCAGGGAATTCACAAATGTGAATGCCATTGTGACGCTCTATAAAGCACTGGTTCTTCCTGTACTTGAGTATACATCTGTTGTTTGGTCACCGCACTATGCTGTATACATTGACCAATTGGAGCGTGTCCAAAACAGGTTTTTGCGCTACATTTCGTACAAATTGCATATTCCAGCCGCCGAGATCAATTATGCTTCTTTGCGTTCCAGATGCGGTCTTCAGCCTCTTTATATGCGTCGTATAGCTGGTGACATTGCATTGCTTTTTAGGTTGTTGAGGGGCCAGCTGGACTGTCCATGACTCCTGGCTAGAGTTAATCTCTCGGTTCCCCGCTTGAATTCCCGTTACCATCCTCCCTTTGCCGCTGCATTTTCTCCAACCAACTACCTCTACAACTGTCCTCTGAGCAGGCTCCCTAGACAGGCTAACCTTATCGTCCAGAACCACCCCGCTTTAGATTTTTTTACTTCTTCCCTCCTCTCCATCAAAGTGTTACTGTTTGAGGATGGCCTCCTCTAAATATTCTTAATTAACCTGTGTTTATTACTAATTAATCTGTATTTATATAGCTCTTATTCTTGAATTAGGTATGTTACGATATGTATTTTATTTATTATTGTGAAATTTGCTTTTTCGGATTTTTATTAATGCTGATCGTCGACTTTTCTATTGTGTATTGCCTCATATTTTCATGCTTCATATTGTCTATTGCTCCATATTTTCTTGCTTCTTATTGTCTATTGCTTCTACTGTCATTGTTCTTTTTTCTTGTTGTATTCATCCTGTAACTGGGACTACTCCCGTATCATTCAAAATAAATAAATAAATAAATGAAAATATCACCTCACTTTTTCGATTGCAACCCCTCGTTTTCTCAAAAAAACTTGAAGTATCCCAGATTTTTTATATTTTTGTCTGCACATTTCATGAGCTAAGAATAGAAAATAGGGTACGCGCATGAGTCGGAAAAACTGTTTATTGTTATTTTTGATCTAAACTAGACCTCATTCCGAGAATTTTGACACCAACCGCGACCTGGATTTGCATCTTGTAAAGGACATTTCCTCCGCATCGAATCTTTAGGTCTGAAAATAACGGAGGTGAGATTTATTTTGTCAGACATTACAAAATCACGGCCCTCGACGAGACTGGGTTCAACTATGAGACAGCTCACCCTGTCCATTATACTTTTGATTTTACAATGGGCACATTATATGCTCAGACCAACCAAATATATACCTCCATTCAATAAATATCACCTCCATTCAATAAATAAAATAAATAAGAAAAAGTAGAACCATTTTGAAACTTGAAATGGAGCATAGTATACAGGGTGTCCCAGAAGTTATGGTCCACCCTCCGGCATTTTCGTATTTAATTACGTAATAAAATGGGCTCAACGCCATTTTTCATATTTTTTGTTGTGCGCAATTGACACTGACTTTGTTTTTTCAAATGGGAACCCTCATTTTTTATTGCAGATTCAGATTCTACGTCAAATTTCATGAGAAATTCATACCCGAATCGATTTTTTTTCATTGCGTGCAACTGGTACTTTTCGCGCGCAAAGTGACCAGGGTGCGCAAAAGTGAATTTTTTCTAACCCCAAGTGTGGCACATTTTTTTTTTTTCATTATTTTTGACGCTGAATCACGTGTAAAGGTCCTTTCTTCGATTTCATCGTTATTTTTCCAAATTTAGAAGGAAAATTAATGTTTTTGGACTTTATTTTTCCTCACCCTTTCGCAATTCGGGCTGGGTGGGGACGTGGCTAGATTAAAAATGAATTACTCACTTCTAAATTAAAAAAAAAAATATTGGAAAGTAGGTAGGTACTTTACTACTTTAATGTAAACAAAAAAAATCAAAAAGCTTCTCATCTCAAAATTTCCAACAAAAAAAAATTAAAAGTTACAAAATCTCCGAAAAAAAGTAGTAATAAAAAACTAAGATAATAATAATGAAATTAAAAAATCACAGCAACTGCTCGAAATTACCTCCTTTTGCCTGCAGACCAGTAACAAGTAACTTTTAATTTTTTTTTTGGAAATTTTGAGATGAGAAGCTTTCTGATTTTTTTTACATCAAAGTAGTACCTACTTACTTTCCAACATTTTTTTAAATTTAGAAGAGAGAAATTTATTTTTAATCCTGCCATAGCCGGTCCCCAGCCCGTGTCGCGAAAGGGGGAGGGAAAATAGAGTCCAAAAACATTATTTTTCCTTCTAAATTTGGAAAAATAACGATGAAATTGAAGAAAGGACCTCACCACGTGATTCAGCACCAAAAATAATGGAAAGAATTTGCCACACTTGGGGTTAAAAAAATTCACTTTTGCGCACCCTGGTCACTTTGCGCGCGAAAAGTACCAGTTGCACGCAATGAAAAAAATCGATTCGGGTATGAATTTCTCATGAAATTTGACGTAGAATCTGAATCTGCAATAAAAAATGGGGGTTCCCATTTGAAAAAACAAAGTTAGTGTCGACTGCGCACAATTGCGCGCAATTTTTTTGCGCAAAAGTATTTTTCCTGAATTCTTTACAAAAAAATATGAAAAATGGCGTTGGGTCCATTTTATTACGTAATCAAATACGGAAATGCCGGAGGGTGGACTATAACTTCTGGGACACCCGGTATATAAAACTTTTGGACTTGTGTAATCGTACCATCTTCATCGTCAACTTCCATTTCCTCCACTTCAATGGGTTGTTCTTCGTCTTCTTCCTGATCACAAGAATGATTCATGATTAGATTGAGAACGTACTATAAAGAAACATCAGGTAGATCCATAGGAGTGAACTTACTCGAGTTCTCGAGCCCCACGTTAGAAGCTTGCATTGCTTATCGTAGCTGTTGTTTGCGATTGCACTTCGCCACACTTCTCTGTCTTTAACCTGAATAAAAATATATACAAAAGACGTCATAATGGATGTGCATACACTAGTTATAGTACAACTGAAAAGTACGCGGGAAAAAGCATCTTCTCCATCTGATCTCGTTTTTAGTAAATAGAAAAATACAGTGTTTGCAATAGTTTCAAAACGTTCGAGGCAGGCTTCTCCAAAAATTTGGCCGCAAGTAAATCAATTTACTCATTTTCAATGGTAGAGGACTACCGTAGGGTTTTAATAAGGCGACCAGGTGCTTTACTGGACGGCGGGGAAAATTGTAGCGAGACTTTTCCGTCGATCAGTTTGTTACTTTGAAAACACCTGAAAAACCCTCTTCAACGCAGCAAAAATGCTAGTATTTTCAAAGATTCACTGTTACACTCCCAAATACGGTTAATTCTAATGAACAATTAGTCCAGCGATTCCCCGAAAAAAAAAAATTCCTTGAGTTTTCCAGAGTCAATTTTCTTTTTTTTTCAGGGTTATAAATTACCTAAAATATAAATAAATGTGATCATCATTTCTCAAAATTCAGGTTTTCAAGGACATTTTTAAATGAAAAAGCAGTAGAAAAATAAAAACGCTGCAAATTATTACACAATGGTTTATTATTTTTTATTTTTCTATATAGATCACTCGTCTGCAAAGCCACCAACCATCCTACATGAAGAAAAACATCGATCGCATTTCGGTCAGCTTTAATTTGAACGGAGATTAGGCCTGTTTTGCGATTCACACTCGTGTTTCTGATTTATCGTACGTCCAAACTTCAAATTCTCGTAGTGAGCGAACGGTTTGTCCTACAGAGCTCCGGGTGGTCTCAAAAAATTCTATAGAATCTTAAATTGAAGGAAAAAATACCTTTATATCAAAATTTTTTGAGTTAGGGCGTTTTCAAAATTTTAAAATTGATTTTGGAACCCTTAGATGTGACCTACATCAACCAAAATCTTCGGGGCACAACTAGACCCCAAATGGAGCCTACATACCAAATTTCATCAAAATCGGTCAATGCTAAGTGGCAAAAGTGCCGCGTACGGCGTACGGACGGCCAAATTTTTATTCGATTTTTGGATTCTACGTATTTGAAACGTAAACCATCAAATTTTGAGGGGGTGTTAAAATTTTTTTTTTTCTTGGTCGATTCCAAAGGGTCATTATTGAAAATAATAAACCAAAAGTGAACACATCTATTGGAGAAATATTGCTTATTCACAAACCCTCAGGTGTTTTAACCATCATAGTCACGCATGTTCACCCAGAAAATTCGTCTTGCCTAATCTTTTCTATGTAACACGTATTTTGCTTTTTTCACTTTTCAAGGTTGAAAAAAAATCTTCATGCGCAAACGTAAAATCCTTGTAACAGCTGTAACTCCAACGTTGTTAATCCGAATTTGATGAAATATACAGGGTGTCTACAAAACACTTGTAAGGAATTCAAGGGGTCGATTCTACAAATAATTTCCAACAAAAAGTGTGTCTCTTAGAATTTTTTTTTAACGCCTCTCTAACCGACTTTTTTCACTTTCAAGTTTTTCTTCGTGTTTTCGACCTTACACCATTAAAACGGTCATAACTCTCTTAAATTACACTCAAAAATTAAAAATAAGGATACCGTTGGAAAGAGCGTCAAATTTCCTATCTCCCTGATACCAAATAACAAATTTTCAGTTGAATTACACGGGGAATAAAGCAAACTAAAAAGTGAACTTAGTAAATTTTCGAAAAATTCCCGTTTTTCAACGCCTAAAATTTCCAAATATTACCAGGTAAAGTTCTGTTGCCGGAAAGCCTAAAAACTGCGCCAGAATCTCAGCTTTCCAACGGTATAATCAAAACATATTTTACAACCGAATTTAGGGGAGAATTTTGTATTTGAACGCGGAAAAACGTGCATTTTTTCAACGAAATCGGCGCTTTGGCCTACTGTTTCCGGAGGCCTCGCGGTCTACTGAGGCGCCCGCCCACCCGCTGCTGTCGTCCAACCCCTCAGATCGACTAGGCGGAGCGCCGATTTCGTTGAAAAAAATGCACGTTTTTTCGCGTTCAAACACAAAATTCTCCCCTAAATTCGGTTGTAGAATATGTTTTGATTATACCGTTGGAAAGCTGAGATTCTGGCGCAGTTTTTAGGCTTTCCGGCAACAGAACTTTACCTGGTAATATTTGGAGATTTTAGGCGTTGAAAAACGGGAATTTTTCGAAAATTTACTAAGTTCACTTTTTAGGTTGCTTTATTCCCCGTGTAATTCAACTGAAAATTTGTTATTTGGTATCAGGGAGATAGGAAATTTGACGCTCTTTCCAACGGTATCCTTATTTTTAATTTTTGAGTGTAATTTAAGAGAGTTATGACCGTTTTAATGGTGTAAGGTCGAAAACACGAAAAAAAAACTTGAAAGTGAAAAAAGTCGATTAAAGAGGCGTTTAAAAAAAAAATTTCTAGGAGACACTTTTTGTTGGAAATTAGTTGTAGAATCGACCCCTTGAATTCCTTACAACTGTTTTGTAGACACCCTGTATAAAGGTTATGGGGTCACAGGAGATAAAACTACATAACTACTCTTGTGATGGAGTTGGAGCTTGCCATTGCCATACTCTACCTTTCTCGGAAACTTGCAAATATTTGGGAGTGGTGTTTGATGAACATTTAACTTTTAAATTCCAGATTAATTCAGTTGTTAAAAAAAATTAGGAAACTTTTCTTTGCGTTTAAAACTTTGCGAGGGTTTTTGAATTTGAATGTTCTAAAAATGGTTTATTATGGACTCGTATATTCCCTGATTAAATATGGTTTAATAGTGTGGGGTTCTGCATGTAAGACTTATATAAAGCCTCTCCAAACAGCACAGAATGCTACGAGGGACGTCCAGAAAGTAACAAGTCAAGGCCTGTAGCTCAGCGTAGGGAGATCGGATTTCCAAAGTTGGCACCACTGCTTGAAGGGTGAAGCCTAACGAACAGATTGAGAGGTCCCGCAGTTTGGTACGACCTTTTTCACGAACACACGAGCGGTTTGAAATGGACCCTTCAAGTTCGGTTCCCTCCACCTCCAACGTTCCTTTCGAAAAGTGCGAAATTCGCGGTGTGATCCGTTTTCTCTCCTTGGAGGGTCTCCCAGCTTCAGAGATTCATCGAAGATTAGTCAGTGTGCATGGACCACACGTCATGAATCGCTCAAACGTGATTAGCTGGGTGAAACAATTCAAAGAAGGCAGGACGGCTGTTCATGACGACAAGAGAAGTGGGCGCCCTTCACTGGTCACTGACGAGTTGGTTGACCGAATCAACGAAAAAATTCGTGAGGATCGCCGTTTCACCCTTGATGAGCTTCATTATTTGTTCCCAAGTGTTTCAAGAAGTGTTATCCACGAAATCGTGACGGACAGACTGCATTATCACAAGCTTTGTGCGCGTTGGGTGCCGAGATGACAATGCTCGTCCCCATACAGCGAGAGTCACTACTGACTTACTCAATTCTTTTGGGTGGGATGTTTTTGAGCATCCACCACATAGCCCAGATCTTGCTCCAAGTGACTTTCACCTGTTTACAAAGTTAAAAGAACATTTGTCCGGAACAACCTACTCCGATGATGAAGAGTTGAAAGCAGGCATGACACAGTGGTTGAGGGAGGTGGAGCAATCAGTGTATGAGGTGGGGATACAAAAACTCATACCTCGTTACGAGAAATGCATAGAGCGTAATGGCGACTACGTAGAAAAATAGTTTACATCAGTAGAAACACGCCCATGTAATTTTTTTTCCAATAAAACATTTTTTTCGATTTTTCCCAGGTCTTGACTTGTTACTTTCTGGACGTACCTCGTATTTTGAAGATAATGTTGAAAAAGCCTTTTAGATATCCAACTGTGTCACTTTATAAAGATTCTGGACTCTTGAGGGTCTACTCTATCTTTTTGAAGGAATCATGTCTGCATTTATTCCGTAAGGGTATTGATCAGGAGAATGTTGCGTGTTCTTCGTCAACAAGAATTGCCGAAGGATCTAATATTAGACTACCTAGGATTAACATGGAGATTTATCGGAGAAATTCTTACGTCACAGCACTCAATTTTCTGTATAGTAATAAAATTGATTTACGTTCTTTTGCTGGTTTTAAGATTTTTAAGAATTATATTGAGCATTTAATTTCCGCTAGCTATTGCTTCCGAGTCTACCAAGGTAGCGGAAGCTTTGTTTTCACTTTTCAAGGACGAAAAAAAAAAAGTTCTCCAAAATCAAAATTTTCACTCGCGTTTTGCGTTTTAGACCTTTCTGAACAATTTTTGTTCAGTGTCTGTGTGTCTGTCTGTCTGTCATGAATTCCTTGTAACGCGCATAACTATACGAAGTTATTGTCCGATTTCAATGAAATTTTCAGGGATTGTGCGGGTTGGTGTGTAGACGGTCTCCTATGAAAATCATCATCCCCGGACTGATAGAAGAGACTGCGCATGCGCAAACGTGAATTCCTAGTAACGGCCATAACTTCCACATTTTCCATCCGATTTCAATGAAATTTTCAGGAATGTTACAGATTAGTATTTAGATGGTCCCCTATGAAAATCATCACCTTCGGATTGATAGTAGCCACTGCGCATGCGCAAACGTGAATTTCCTTTTAACGGCCATAACTTCCACTTTTTCTACCCGATTTCGATGAAATTTTCAGGGATTATGCGGATTAGGTTGTAGATGGTCCCCAATGAAGATCACCACCTTCGGACTGATAGTAGTCACTGCGCATGCGCAAACGTGAATTTCCTGGTAACGTCCATAATTTCTACATTTACTATCCGATTTCAATGAAATTTTCAGGGATGTTACAGATTAGTATTTAGATGGTCCCCTATGAAAATTACCACCTTCGGACTGATAGTAGCCACTGCGCATGCGCAAACGTGAATTCCTTGTAACGGCCATAACTTCTAAATTTTCCGTACGATTTCAATGAAATTTTCAGGGATGTTACAGATTAACTCGTTTTGAGATTTACTACTATGCATCGGATCATCTATACAATCGGGTTATGGATACGAGGAAGCTATGTGCCACACCCACTTGGCAGACTTTTTTTCTTCTATTTTGTCTCATACTTGTATCACTTAAGGGTTTTATATATACAGGGTGTCTACAAAACAGTTGTAAGGAATTCAAGGGGTCGATTCTACAACTAATTTCCAACAAAAAGTGTCTGTTAGAAATTTTTTTTAAAACGCCTCTTTAACCGACTTTTTTCACTTTCAAGTTTTTTTTCGTGTTTTCGACCTTACACCATTAAAACGGTCATAACTCTCTTAAATTACACTCAAAAATTAAAAATAAGGATACCGTTGGAAAGAGCGTCAAATTTCCTATCTCCCTGATACCAAATAACAAATTTTTAGTTGAATTACACGAGGAATGAAGCAACCTAAAAAGTGAACTTAGTAAATTTTCGAAAAATTCCCGTTTTTCAACGCCTATAAATCTAGATATTACCAGGTAAAGTTGTGTTGCCGGAAAGCCTAAAAACTGCGCCAGAATCTCAGCTTTCCAACGATATAATCAAAACATATTTTACAACCGAATTTAGGGGAGAATTTTGTGTTTGAACGCGGAAAAACGTGCATTTTTTCAACGAAATCGGCGCTCCGCCTAGTCGATCTGAGGGGTCCGACGATGAGAGTGGGTGAGTCGGCGCCGCAGTGACCGCGAGGCCTCCGGAAACAGGAGGCCAGAGCGCCGATTTCGTTGAAAAAATGCACGTTTTTCCGCGTTCAAACACGAAATTCTCCCCTAAATTCGGTTGTAAAATATGTTTTGATTATACCGTTGGAAAGCTGAGATTCTGGCGCAGTTTTTAGGCTTTCCGGCAACACAACTTTACCTGGTAATATCTAGATTTATAGGCGTTGAAAAACGGGAATTTTTCGAAAATTTACTAAGTTCACTTTTTAGGTTGCTTCATTCCTCGTGTAATTCAACTAAAAATTTGTTATTTGGTATCAGGGAGATAGGAAATTTGACGCTCTTTCCAACGGTATCCTTATTTTTAATTTTTGAGTGTAATTTAAGAGAGTTATGACCGTTTTAATGGTGTAAGGTCGAAAACACGAAAAAAAACTTGAAAGTGAAAAAAGTCGGTTAAAGAGGCGTTTTAAAAAAAATTTCTAAGAGACACTTTTTGTTGGAAATTAGTTGTAGAATCGACCCCTTGAATTCCTTACAACTGTTTTGTAGACACCCTGTATAATATAAGAGCGCTATATTCTGGTTTATTTCGCTGATAGATTTAATTAGCACTTAGGGTTTTTTTTTTCTTTTCCTAATTTTGAGTCGGGGCACAATTGAAATTCTTTTCTTGTTGTATAAGAGGTGCAACTCCACGGAGCACTACAAGCTCTTGTGAGCTTATGGCCCTGTGGGAACGAAATTTATTTGTCCAGCAATTTATTTTACTTCTGTTTGTTAATGTGCCAATAAATGAATTTATGAATATGAAATTTTGTAGGATTGTTCTGATTGGCGCGTAGACTCCCTTTGTATCAAACGTCCTTCATATTTAACCGAAAAGGCTCGAAAATTTCAAATCGAGCTATCTCTTTTTGAAGGCAAATGATAACAAAACGATAGTTGATATCTAATCCGAGCTCACTCTTCATGAGAGAAACGTCGCGCCCGCACCTACACCAAACTTATCAGGTGATGTTTTGGAGGTAAGGAATGAAAACCACGATAAGTTTACTCCGAAAATGAAAAAGCCTTCTTCCCTTAACCGTCCACCCTGCTAACCTCTTTAACAACAATTTATTTCCATCAATAAACGGGGCAACACCTGTTCCCACACATTAAGTAACATCCTTTCGTCAAATTTAACAATTTTATGCAAATATTAATAACAAAAGTGATGGTTAACAACAAAAATTTAAACAAAATTTTTGTTCTTATAGAAATATATTTTGAAATACTATAGCTGAAAAATTTGTCTACATTGGGGAATTTGCCTCACATTTTTTTTTTTTCGAATGAGGGTTTATTTTTATGGAATAAAACCATAGTGAGCTGCTTGAAAACGAATCCAAAAAATTTAGAGAATTTATTATTATTTTAAGATGGAAATTTTAAATGTGGTGGCAATGTGTAAGAGGCAGCCATGTTTGAAACGTAACGGATATTCTACCAATCTGACTTCAAAGGAGGTTCTGTGGCGCTTACCACAGAAGCGGAACATACACGAACTTTTAGCTTCCGAGTAGTGCGCACAAGAGTGCGCCACGATCTGGCAGGAAGAACCCAGACAAAAGTGACCAAAAGAAACAATATTACTCACTTTTTTACAATACGAATCTACCTACTAGTTTATCAAGCATTATTAGTCTTCATCTTCTCTTATTTAGTATCAAGATTTGAATCACATTATTCGAGTAGCCATTTCACTGGATCGTTTTGTGTGGCGGTGCTAGAACTCTGTCTGTTGTCGGAGTTGTTTTCGCGTCGTTTTTTTTCTTCGTATGACGTCAACATGATAAGAGCCCTAACTAAATTGTTCAATTTAGTTACGAATGGAGATTAGTTCCCTCCTGAATGGAAAATTCTGTATATATCCGCCATCCATAAGAAGGGAGATAAGCGGGATATGGGCAATTACAGGGGAATCAGTGTTATGGCCTCTCTATGCAGACTGTTTAGTAAAATCATTAAACGCAGATTGGAGGAACAGATTGATGGGAAAATTTCAGAGCAGCAGGCGGGATTCACGAGGGGGAAGTCCTGTATGGACAACATCTTTGTTGTACGCCAGCTTTCTGAAAAAGTATCTGCTAAGGCACAGGAAGCCCACCTCATCTTTGTGGACCTGGAGAAGGCGTATGACACTGTGCCGGTGTCTCGCCTGTGGACATCATTGCATAGAATAGGAGTTACAGAACCAATGATTGGCATACTCCAGCGGTTGTATGCAGACACAACTGCAGTTGTGAAAACTGGAAAGGTCGTGTCTGGCACATTCCCAGTAACCAAAGGTCTGCGACAGGGCTGTGGAATATCTCCAACGCTGTTTAAAATTCATTTAGAGGAGGTCCTTCGACATTGGAATCGGTCGTGCCAAGGAATGGGTATCCCAGTAGGTGACCAAGCAATCCACTCCCTGCTCTTCGCGGATGACCAGATCATCATGGCTCAGGATCGGCATGATGTTGAGTTTATGCTCAAGAAGCTCAATGAGGCATTCCGGGCTGCGGGGCTTACAATCAATGTCGGTAAAACAGAATATTTGGTTGTAGGAGGAGACGGTTACGACATAGAGGTGCCTGGGCTGGGAACTGTGAAATCCGTCGAACAGTTCAAGTATCTGGGTTCGATCGTCGATAGGTCCGGGACGAGTGGAGCTGATATCGACCGTCGTATCCAACTTGCTAGGGCAGCGACTCGATCCATGAATGGGATCCTCTGGAGTCGGGAAGTAAATCGACGCACAAAAAAGTTGATTTTGAACGCCATCGTGGAAAGTATCCTGACGTATGGAGGGGAAGGGTGGTCCCTCACACAGAGGAATCGTCAAAGGTTGGCTGCTGTGGAGATGGACGGGTTGCGACGGAGCTGCAGGGTGTCCCGATTGGAGAGGATCCGTAATGAAACCATTAGGGAAACAATCGATCAGCCAGAGACTGTAGTTGCACGTCTGGAAAGAAAAACCCTGAAATGGTATGGGCACCTCAGGCGGATGCCCGAGTCGAGATGGCCGAAGAAAATCTTGAGCTGGTCGCCGAGGGGACGTCGAAAGAAAGGTCGTCCTAGAGTTACATGGAGAGGAGGAGTTGTTGGCTCTATGCGAAGGCTGTCTTTGGACGACGACCAGTGGCAAGATAGAAGATCTTGGAGTCAGGCGATAAGGGGCAACCCCTGACAAGGGGAAAGGCCTTCAAAAGTAAGTAAGTAGTAAGGTAATTTTTTCCCCTTGGTTATTCCTAGTGTTAAACGTTATTCTAGGACCCTATTATAGGATTTGACTTGAAATTCCAGAATCTAAAATTGAGGCAAATTCCACTTTGGAACATCTATTCTTGAAAAAGAAACTTGGGTATTAATCAACTACTTTTTGGTTTATTATTTTCAATAGTTAACCTTTGGGAAATTTCCTTAGTTCCCATGGAACGATTTTGATGAAATTTGAAGTAAGTAAGTTGATGTTAATACAAATACCTTGAGATATCCGAGGGCTCCAGCGGAAATCTTTTCTTCGGTCTCCAAAATCAAATCCCTCAATGTTCCTTCGACGATATCGTCCAAAGGACAGTCCTCAGGATAACCGCAGAAGGAGCTCTCGTAGGGCTTCATTATTTTGTGATTCCGAAGTTTGGTGTTTGAATCGAGCTCGAAGTCGTCACCCTGTTGATGTACACAAGCTTATGAAAATTTGATAACCAGCTGAGATGAGACAGCACTAGAACAAAACATCATCAAGTAAAATCAACTACGAACGTCTAAATCACACCGGCAGCATTAGTTCATGTATCCTCCGCTAGGGATAGTAAAGCGTTTTTCCCTTGAATCAAGTGAGATAAACTCATTTTGATGAAGCTCGAGATAATGCGAAGCTGCTGATTAAAGGAAAACACGCTTTACTATCCATAGCGGAGGATAGATGAGCTAAAGCTGACGGTGTGGTTTAGACGTTTGTAAATCACGTTTTATCTCACTTTGCTTTCAGTTTAGGTACCACGTTAGCGGAAGAATTGTTTCCAGTATTAGATGATGGAAAAAATGCTAGCAATAATAAAATTTCGACTCGCATTTCACGTTTTAGTCCTCCCCGAACAGTTCCGGTTGCATGTCTGTCCTCAAATACTGTTAACGGGCAAAACGATACGAAATTACAAAGATATTTTCAGGGATTTAGGGCCGGTTTATCAGTCACATTTTATCCCCCGGTAAAGCAGATTTATCCGACGGCCATCGGGTAACTCAATCGTGCGCGTTTATCAGTCCCCAGATAGCCGTTACCCGTATTTTAAAGTTAACTGGTCGTCCGAGGACCGGATAAAAAGTTACTGGAGGGTAACTCGATTTATGCAAGGCTTTTTAACCTCAAAGAGTCAGTTCTCGTGTTTTTGTTTCCCAGAACGTTTGTTTTTGTAAATTGCGTTGTTGATTGTTAGTGAATGAGGAATTTCACCGATTTCTGTTTGCATTTTTCCTGAATAGTTAATGGTGTGGGATAGATGAAAATTGGGCTGATTTCGGAAAATAAGTCTCCTGTTATTTTTGGGAGACAGTCAAAATTTTCAATTTCAAAACTAACCGGGAAAACAGACGTGCAGCGGGAACGCTCGCTGATTGGGCTGTTCGGATCGCCGTCTCCTCCCAGTGTTGCCCATTGGGACGACGAAATCTTGTTTTCTACGAGAAAAGTTATCAAACAAAAACAGAGGAAACCTAATTTTCCCCATCTCGCTTTTTCTATTTTTTTCTTCAGTTTTTCGATTTCGAACTTTACTGTTTCATGAAATTTCGCATCTGGGGACTATGGATTTCTCGATCTCAGCGCTTCAAGCGGCCATAAATGAACTATTCCAGCATGACGTCATTTTCCCGGTTTTTTTAAACATTCGTATTTTCTACACTGTTTTGTTTATTCGTAAATTAGGAAGTTCGGGCTGAAAGTTTGCCTTAGGAGGTTTTTAGAGGTGCTGAATCCGATTTTGGGGTCAAAAATAGGAAATTCCGACATGGTGAAATTCCTGATTATGCTACAATCGAAAATGGATGTGTGGGGCTCTTTTTCAGACAGCAGCGACGAAGATGTGTGTTTATGGTCGAATTCCTGCAGTGGGGAAGAAGGCGGAAGGAAGAAAGGCGGCAACATAGTTTGATCACGGATTGACCATTTGGAGAAGTGGGACGATTGCGATTTTTGACGTGACAACGTCTTATAAATTGGTTTACCGGGAGACACTTCAAGAAACTGCGTTACGCTCCGCTCACGGAGGGGGTGCAGCTCGGCACTCCCTAAAGGCGGGCGGCCCCTCCCCTTCCCCGGCGCTCACAAAAGCGGGAGCGCCCCGCCCCCCTTCCCTGGCACTCACTCCCCCCCCCACCCATGGGAAATACCTACTACCTACGGAAATACCTACTCTGTGCAACTTGACAAAGAATTCTATCCATCCCTTCCAAATGCAATTTTTCAGAGGTTTCTGTTGATTCGCCATTCGCCTATTACTATTTGCTTCACTGGACGTGACAAGAAGAAAGCTTCAGAAGGAAGGCTTACGTTTAAAAAATCTGGTTAGTTCATTCTTTTCTGTTCATTATGCTCATTCATATTTGTTGAATGTTACGGTTCACGAGTTACTTAATTTGTTGTTACTGATAATGCTATATCCCCCGGCCCATGACTCGGTGCATTATCCTCCATTTATTGATACTTTATCGATTATATTTATCGATAGGACCATGAATCTCTCAATTATTTCATTACTTACAAATATATTACAAGTTGTTTCTCGCACATCTACGGTTTTTGTTTTTGCCTGCATTTAGCAGGCTTTTCAGCTAGTGATGTTATAAAGAGTTTACACTGTATTTGAAAACATTTAAAAATATGAGAAACAAAAATATGAGAAACAATAATTTCTAATTTGTTCAATTTTAGTACAATGGAGCCAGATGTACAAATTCCTTCAACGTCTATTTTATCCTTCTTCCTACTATACGAATGAATATTAACATTAAAATTATTTTACCACTCAAAGTCGTTGTCACGTAATAAAACTTTCGCCCGTATACCGACTTTACAGGCAACCAATTTTTTGATGAGATTTTGATTGGATAAAAGAATAAAAAACCATGTTGGTGTCTGTCGGCGACTTTAGTGGCGTCAGTAAAAGCTCTGCCTGTAAAATTGTCAAGCAGGTGTCCCTGGGAACTGCCAAACTATCCGCCCTATTTATCAGAATACCAGCAACCGAGGAAGGATTATTTCAATCTCGGATGCAATTTTATTACACAAACAAAAAAAGCCAGGTTTCCTGGAGCTATGGACTGCACGCATGTGAAAATTCAGTCGCCAGGAGGGTCACACGCCGAAAATTTTCGAAATCGAAAAGGGTACCTGGGTACTTCTTTATTAACGTACGAACTATTTCGTCTGCAAATTTGAAAATTCTGGACATAGTTGCTCGGTGGACGGGATCTTGTCATGACCAGACAATTTTCAACAAAAAACAATAGGTTCTGCCGTGCCAAGAAGGAAATAGGTACCGTGAACTGGGGTGATACTGATATGCTGGGGTGGTACTGATCAACAAGCCTTTTTTTATTTGCATGCGATTGCAGCGCTCCACACAGTCCTAAATGGAAAGTTAGGTCGTGTTATGTGTTCGTAGCAATGTTTTCTCTGGGGGGATATCGTTCCCGCCCGATAGTATAGGTTACCATGGTAGCTGATAAGGAAATAAACAAATCTCAAAATCGGGCCCAGCTGACATTGTGATTGTAACTTCTGTTGTGCCGCTGTCGGGTGTTGTGTGGTGAAGTTCTAGCGAAAAGATTTTGTTTCTACTAGAGGTGAGCATGAAATATATGCAATTAGTTTGTTTTTTCCGTGTTACTACAGTTGGTTATCTGTTAAAAACAAAAACAACTCATTTCCAGGGGGTGATAGTGATCACGGCCGAAATGCCCCAAAACTATCAAAAAGTGATTGGTCCATCATTATTTTTGGCAACAAGTGCTTTAAAATAAGTTGTTTCTTGTCAGTTACCAAACATGTGCCACGAATAGTCTAATTATAATAATAAATACTGAAGAGGATATTACGAGTCTTGAATTTTGGCATTATTCTGATTCTTATAAGTTAAGAGTTGGTTTTCATTAGTTTTTCAATAAAAATTGTTCTGAAATTCGTTGTTAGAGGGTTTTTATTACCTCAGGGTACTAAAAAACAATTTTTAATTGTTTAAGTTCGATTTTTAATTGTTTTTAATATGTTTAAGTTCGATTTTAAATTAGTGATCACTATCACCCCCTATGTGGGGGGTGATACTGATCAATTTAATTATTTTTTTAAATGAGCTTAATTCAACAAAATTTCGAAGTTTGATATGGGATACTGTTCGTAAGATGTGGGAGAATATAAACTATTTTTTTCAGATTTTTTTGAATTATTACACTGGTGGTTTTCAAGGAAAAACTGTAGAAATTGATCACTATCACCCCAGTCTACGGTACCGAGATCGAGAAAAGAAAACACAAAAAACAAAGCACATTGCGTCATCCTCTTCCAATTTCTTCTTTTTTCTGATGCAAAACACACTGCGAAAACGATTTTTTATGTGGAGGAAGCTAGATTTTATTGCATGGAAGAAGTATTCCTTCCATGCAGACAGGCCTAAAAGACAGTTAATTTTACCAGCCAGTTAATAGTTACCAGTGGGTTAATTTAGCACTGATAAACAGCACCTTTATAGTATCCATAACTTATCCCATCGATAAAGTTAACAGTGGGATACATAAACCTCCGTTAACTTTGGTGACTGATAAACCGACCCTCAGAGAGTAGGGGTTAACAGGGTGTCCCATGTTAAGGACTGAAAAACTTCGGGAATCGATTCTACAACTAATTTGAGTAAGAAAGTGTCTTATAGCAAATTTTAGTTAGACGCTTAATTTCCGAATTATTTTTGAAATTTTGAAATTTATTTCGTGTTTTCGACCTTAAGCAATGGAAATGACCATGACTCTTAAGTTGAGTGAAATTTAAAATCTAATCACACCGTTGGATAGGACATTAAATTTACCATCTTTCTTGTGGCTACACAAAACTTTTTGTAAGGTCTAGAATGGTGAAAAATTAACTCGTAAAGTCATTTTTGTCAAAACGTCAAAATTTTCTACTTTTTCATTTGATTGTTAGGGTTATATAGTTTAGCCGTATTTCCATGAGGAAATACCGTCCTCATTTGTGTTGGCGGGAGAGCAGGATAACAACGCTGACGTCACCAGGCAAAAGGAATCTCTCGATAGATTAAGTTGAGATCACTGCAATCGAGGACAGATTCAAGTAGGAAGCATTGAATAATGGTGAGATAAGAATAACAAAGAAATATATTTTTGCTACTGCATCTTTGGATTTCTTTTTTAGTTTAACTGTGATGAGCATAATTTGATGTTTTCCTGTTGTTCTCCCTTTAGTTATTGTATTGACCATCACAACCATGACGTAGCCACCACTATAAAATAAAATCCCGTTCCTTGGAAGACTACAATAATTGTATCAACAAGGGTTTGCATCAACAAGGAGTCAACTCCAATTTTGGAGCAAAATGAGTTAACTGGCGTTTCTTCGACAAAAAAAAATCGTTCTTTCGTTTGGTGCCATTGATAGTCATAAAAAAATCCGCTAGATGGAGTTGGCTGCTTCATTTACTTGGAGCAACATGAAGCTATTTCGAGGAGTTGACGCTTTGTTGCCCCAAACAATAACTGGAAACCCGCGTGGCGATAACAGTCAGGATAGGTTTTACTCAGTAAACAACGGCTATATATATTTTGAAGAGAAACACTATTTTACCAAAAGGGCTCCGTCTATTGAAGACTGCAGCATTACCTCACAAATACACTGAAAGTGTAGTACCCTACCTAACTAGTCTGATCAAGTCTTAAAATGTTTCTGTACTTCAAATTTTATAAGTAATAAACTCGTTAATGTGTTCTTTTCTTTTAATAAACCTACTTTTTTGTAAGTTTCGTTTCTTCAATGCTTCCTTACATTGAACAAAAAGGCCAGTTTTGAACATTTGGGGCAAAAAAGAGTCAACTCCCAAATAAAATTGAATCTAGGATCACGAATTTGGCGAATTTTTTATTGGAATTTGGCTAAAACATGCAGTGGTAGGTGACGAATAAGTGGCCTGAGTGACAAGCAATGTAAATACATTTTGTATTTTTTTAAATGTTCTTTTTGATATTCCAACATTTTGAAAAAATGGAGTTAACTCCTTGTTGATGCAGACCCCTAAGACCCCATAAGAAATTATTTCTTAGGACGAGTTTCACTTACAGATATGTACCAAATAGAGATTCTCTACACTGAAAAAATTCAGTTTTTAATTACCACTGCCGAGAAAAGATGAATAGGGAAGTCTTCGAGAATCTGCTCAATCGTATCTTTCTCGTCGAGGAGAGATTCCCGGAGCTTCCTTTCCCTGACTCCTCTCTTGTTGAGTGACTGGATGAGCCTCTCAAGCTCGTTTTGGTCCTTGACGAAGGACCACATCGGGCGACTCACGTTGGTTCCGTGGACCGGGCAGTTCTCAGGGTCCGCCCAACAGGTCAATGGTAGCAGCGTCTGGCTCTCGCTTTTCGTGCGGCTCCTAGATGGGGGAAAAGTGTATCGATTAGTAAAAGCTAGGGACGGCACGATACTCCGAAGTATCGATACTTCTTTCGATACGATATTTCTCAGGAAGTATCGATATTCGATATCTTTTTGATACCGATATTATTAGATATCGATACTTCGATAATATCGGCTCAAAGCATCGATACTATCGATACTTCCAAATAACCCACAAATGATTTCGCAAACCAAATAAGAACTCCATTAATCAAGAATTATAAATATTAACATTATAAATATATTAATAAAAGTCAATAATTTAAAATGAAGTTAAAGTCAGTGGTAATTTAAAATGTTATGAAAGTCAATAATTTAAAACTTAATAAAAATGAATGATCATTTCATTTTATAATAATTATTTTATAATATTTATTATTATTAATTAATTTATTATTTATTTATTATATTTATTATTATTTAATTAATATTATTAATATTAATTATTTTATATATATATTATTATAATTTTATTATTATTTTATAATAATTTTATAATAATTTTATAATATGTAATTATTTATAATAATTATTATTCCAATTCTTATTCCCAAGAATTCTCCGTTCGATGAAATGATTTTTTCTTCCACTACAAATAGAAAGGATCAAGTAATAAATCAGTTACATTACAAATTAATAATATTTATCATCGAATCATAAAAAACAAAATTTGGCGTGAAGTGAATTTTGACTTGAATTTGAAAAAAAGTGAATACAAATTTTTTTTTGAACCGGAAAGTAAAACAATGGTCACAAGGAACTCGACCTGTCCAAGAAACCCAGAGAAATGTAATCCATGGACCTAGTATCCTAGGTCCATGTGAAAACTGCAAAAAAAATGCGAGGTTACAAAGGACGGTTACTGTGGAAAGTTTTTGAATGTCGATGAAGGATATTAGAAGCGATGTATCGTTTCGATCGATAATATTCTGAGTATTATTCAGAGGCAGATATAGTATGGTATCTAAGTACTTGATGTTTGGTTTTTTTTCTCTATTCCACTTTGGCAAAAATATCGATAATATCGTCAAGAAAGTATCGATAACTCCGATATTTCAGGCAAAAGTATCGATACCAATATATCAGTATGAGTTTTTTATCAAAAGTATTGATACAAATATCGGTATCGATACCAAAAAAGTATCGATACTCCGATATATCGGTGGTATCGTGCCGTCCCTAGTAAAGGCTGGATTAGTTTTTAAAATGATCATATTTAGGTCTAGTCCCTTACGAACGACAGCCACCATTTACAAGCTTAAAGCCACGCCATTGAAATTTCCGCACACGAGATCATCAGGAAAGGACTCAAAGGTGTGTGAATTTACATGACCGATAGACAGGCAGCCCCAAAGGCCGTTGCAGCCTTTAGATGAACCCGTTTTTTATAAAAGGGGTTATGTGTCATTTGTGAAACTTTCGGGAAAACGCAAAAAACTGTCCCAAGTCGTCAAAACGATCAAAACATCCCATTTTTTGAAATATTCCAACACAGCTAATTACTCCACAATCCTCCAGAATTTTTCAGATTTTTTCAGCAAGGGGAAGTGTATCAAATTGCAATTTGAAATGTTCTCACATACCCCCTTTCAAAAAAATCGATTTTTCAGGACTGAAATCAGTTAAATAAACAGCTTATTCATTGAATGAAACATATTTTGATGAAAATATGTACATCATAACATAAAATATGTATATGATCAGTTTATTATTTGGCCAACATGCAATGCTAAAAATGTTCTTCAGGAATGTAATTCTTCAACCTCTCTAGGTCAGCTAACGGAAATGAATGGGTTGATGGGAGTCCGGCAATTCACAGAATGGACTTTTGAGCATTGCTGTAGGTCATAACAATTTTGGGGACGATTTTTGGGGTGAAAGATGTGTAGCCGATCTACTAAGCGCACTTTTCTTTTGATGAGAGCGGGATCACGATAGCACGGGAGAAATCTATGCCTCTCACATGGAAAAATTGTTCGCTTTTGTCAAATTTTGCTTCCGAGTCTACCAAGGTAGCGCATGCTTTGTTTTCACTTTTCAAGATTGAAAAAAATGTTCTCCAAAATCAAAATTTCCACTCGCGTTTTACGTTTCAGACCTTCCTGAACAATTTTGGTTCCGTGTTTGTCTGTATGTCTGTCATGAAATCCTTACCACAGCCATAACTTCTACATTTCTCATCCTATTTTGATGAAATTTTCAGGGATTGTGCGGGTGGGGGTGTAGATGGTCCCCTATGAGAATCATTACCCCCGGACTGATAGTAGCCGCTGCACATGCGCAAACGTGAAATCCTCGCCACGGCCATAACTTCTATATTTCCCATCTGATTTGATAAAATTTTCAGGAATAATGCGAGTTGGGATGAACACGTGTAAACGTGAAATCCTTGTAAGAGCTATAACTTCTACATTTTGCAGCAATATTCAGATATTGTGCGGGTTAACGTCTAGATGGCCCCCTGTGAGGGTATTGCAAGGTACTTAGAGATTGATATTTTGAGAGTAACTACTATGCATCTGGTCATCTATATACCTAGTCGGGTTATGGATACGAGGAAGCTACGTGCCACACCCACTTGAAATTGTTGCCTTAGTTAGGGCAAGGTGGAGATTCAAAAGGAAGTGATTTCGGTTAATTATTTTCAATAAAAAAGCTTAGGAATCGACCAAGAAACAAAATTTAACCCCCCTCCCTTTAACGACATAATAATTATTATAAACCAACCTGACAGTTCATTATTTGAGTCTCGAAACTCCAGGTCGGCCACATAGCGAGTAAGTTTACTTTTGAAAGGGGTTATGTGGCTCACATAGCCCCTTTCAAAAGACATCGGAAATTTCAACCTGTTTTTTCTATGGGAAGCGTCAATGATACGAGGTTCATTTTAGTCGCAATCGATGCAACCAAGTATGGAGACCCAGAATATACAAAAAAGTGAAAATGGCCGAAAATGTCACAGCCACTTTAAAAAAAACGGGTTCAGATATTATGTCAAGTCCAAGAAGAATATATTATGTATGAGGTACTATTGACCAAACTAGACTTGTTGTTGTGCTGATTTTTTAAAATTATCTTATGACTTTCCACTCCGGAACTGGGTCCTATCCATATGGCATCAATCCACAAATATACATAAAGAAAATGGTATGAGATAATGAGGAATGAGTAAGGGATTTGAGGCTACAATCGTTCAAGGTAGTGGCTCAAAGAATCAGGTGTCTACAAAACCGATTTCATCCCTTCAAGGGGTCGATTCTACAACTAAGTTTCGACGGCGAGTGAAGGGAATTCTGATTAATGCTGAAATCTACAGTATTAAGGATTACTTTGGTCTGTTTTGATGACTTGTTCTTTACCACTGTTATTGTTGTTTTATTTATGAATTGTTGTGTGTTCCTGGAATAGTAGTTTATTTGTTTATGTATTTATCTGACGTTGTTATACCTATTCTTAGGTTTCTGCAATAAAAAACTTTGATTGATTAAGTTGCAACTTTTTAAGGCTTCTTTTTAGAGTTATTTCAATTTTAAATTTTTTTTCTCTTATTTTGTCCTTACGTCATTAAGTTGTTAGTAACTCCTTTAATTTGTTGTGAAAATTACAATTTGAGGATACCGTTGGAAAGAGCATTAAATTTCCTATACCTCAAATACCTACCAAATACAATTTTTTCTGTTGATTTATATGGGGAATAAAGCAACCTAAAAAGTGAACTTAGCAACTTTTCGTTTTCAAAATGTCCAAATAATTAGAGATAATGAACAATGGGGTATTTCAATGATCCTATTATCCTATAATATAAATATTATGCTATTATACCTGGGAGTGGGAGTCGTTTCTCCGTTCTTCTCAGACAGCAACTTCTTCGGACTAGGAGTCAGAATATTTTCCTGTTTGTCCGATATGTTTTCTTTATTGCTGCTTTCTTTGAAGAGCCTCTTGATGTACACCATGCTGTCTTCATGGTTGAAAGCAGCGGAAGGGGTGCACCTGCAGGATGGTTATCAAATGACGTAATTAGGATAAATGCTTCTGTACTTGACTAAGTGAGTAAACCAGAGTGTAGACTATTAGATAGATATTCATTTCCATACTGTCTGTGCATATTTGTACATAGTATAGGTCTCAACATAGTGTTTTGGAAGTGCTAGCCCCAGGATAATTTGTATGCTTCTGGTGAGGGGTTGAGCGAAATGCGCCACTTATGAGTATACATGAAAGACGTTCTACGTAAGTGTATGTGTATTTTTTATGGATCCAGGCCACTAGCCAACCACTCCATAGAGCAGTCCCGAAAGTAAGATGACCTCGTAAATCCATATTGCAATTTTCGGAGCGAGTTTCCTTGCACAGAATACACCATTGGTGATTTTCTTGGATTTCCATTCGATGTGTAGAAAACTTTGAGTAGGGTGGAGTGGGGCAAATGCGGAAATGGTTTTGAAAATGGCGCCATTTGAGCGCCTTGCCTCAGAAACCTTCTCAATGTGTACCCAGTTATGTTGGTAACCCTTACCTGTCGGAAAAGGCGGGCTCTCGCCAGTCAGCTGCTTATTCCTAACGTTATCCTGACTCACTAGTGATTAGCTCTTCAGACGAGTGGCGGGTTTTTGCCAAGAAATAAGTTTTCCATGAGGTGCAGTGGGGCAGTAACGTCTGTTCCATCTTGAAACTTCTTTACATGAGTCAGTTTAACAGTTTTCATTATGAAATCGTTTATATCACGATCATTTGTAGAAATGATAACATGGGTTGCATTTGCCCCAGCAAAATTGCAGTATGGGGTAAATGCGGAAGTACAAAATAAGCACCCTATAACAACTATTAGACTGAGTTACCTGTCTGTTCTAGGACGAAAATTGGAGAAGGAGCTTTAAAAATACACATTTTGTTTCCTACACGTTGAATTTCTTCATTTTCCTCTCCCACTTTCGAAATCGGGCCTCAAGGGAAAATTATTCACTCAAGAAAGAGTCATTTGAGAGATAAAGTGCAAACCAGTTGGCGCAGGAAAGTTCATTCTGGTCATAAAAAAGTGGAGGAGAAAAAAAATTAAATATAGCGTTCTGTTCATATTGAAATGGGCATTGTTTGCATTTACCGCATTAATGCAACTAAATGTTTTTATGGGATTCGCAGGCCGTTTCCGCATTTGCCCCGATTAGTGAAGCAAATGAGAAAGTTAGTCGGAATTTTAAAAATCACAGTTTGGACCATGAGAAGTAAATATTTTGTACAATTTGAAGAGTGCATCGTAATCTACGTAAAATAAGCTACTCATTAAAAAAAAGTGAAAATAGCGTTTTCAAAGGAAAGTTACAGAGGATCAAAGTTGAACTATTGACATTTTGGGTCGCAATTGCCCCACTCCACCCTAAACAAATGTTAAGGACCGGGCATGAGATAAGAGACGTCAATTATGGCCGACTCTTGCATTTTAGCGCTCAATGCCTCATCGTTTATAACTGCTCGGTTCGCTATGTGTAATAATCGACAATTGAGCTGTAGCAGTTCTGCGAGCTACTCCGAACACGGAGACGTAAGGATACGTTCAAAACACAGAGGGAAGAGGCATGCTTGAGGGTCGATGTCGCTATCGAAGGCTACCGCGAGAAAACGAGTACAAAGAAATTAATGCGGGCATTCAAAGCAGAGAGGTGGTAGCACTAAGGGTGGGTCGATGGTTTGGGTTTTCAAACAAATTTAATTGCGGGATGTATGTGGCGGTGTCATCACGGCTCCCAGGACTGTTACAGGGTCCAGTGAACCACGCTGTTTCATCCCTATTGCCACTTCCTTCTTCCATTGGCGCTACAGTCCTATGTGGACCCTGGCCTCCCGTACGACTGTCCTCCATGAAGCTCTATCCTTCGCGGCTTCGTCTGGATTCCTGATCCGGAGCTTTCTTAGGTCCTCGTGCACCCCGTCTCTCCATCTCACCCGGGGACGTCCTCTTCTTCTGGTCCCATCCATTCTATGATTGTAAACTTTTTTTGGGATCCTACTGGTATCCATTCTTTGTACGTGTCCAAACCATTGGATCCTCTGGGCTTTGATAAAACGGACAATGTTCCCATGGTCAATCAGCTCGTCCAGCTCATTGTTGGTGCGGATTTTCCACTCTCCCTCAGCAAACCTTGCACCGAATATTCTCCTGAGGATTTTTCTTTTAAAGACTAGGAGAGAGGTTTCATCCTTGGCTGTAAGTGACCACGTCTCGGCTCCGTACGTTACCACTGGTCTTACAAGTGAGTAATACAGTCTTAGTTTGGACTGTTTGGAGAGAAGGCGCGATTTGAATAGCTTGATACAGCTGAAGTAGGCTCTATTGCCAGCGTTGAGGCGTTGCTGGATTTCACTGGACATATCATTTTTACCTGTGATGGTTGTGCCAAGGTACTTGAACTCTTGCACGCCCTCAAAAGTTGTACCATTCAGTGATACGTCCATGGATCTTCTAGCGGGATCAGTGGACACTAGCTTCGTTCGTAGTGCAGTCTGGGACAGTTCTAGAACAGTCCGGGCATGCGCAGTAGGGCTTTACGCGTTCTCAGTGCACGAATTCTGAGTTCTGGAACTGAGTTCGCTGTTCGCAGTGACTTTTGGACACAGTTCCGGACTAGTTCGGAACTCGGTTCTGGCGTTCCGGATTTTTTCTCGAACTCGTTATCAGAACTCCGGACACCTACAAAGGAGCTCTCTGGTGACGGTTTCAAGAAACTTTAATAAGAGGCGGGTACGTGGCTCATCAGGCATTTTTAAAATTTTTATAGTACGTATTTGCAACGTTAAAACCCTCTGTTATTGACGAAGTGCGCTGAAAACCATTAAATTGTTCCGCTTTTGTCGGTTTTTTAAAACTATTATATTATTTGTTTTTATTATGATTTCAATCATTTATGCCAAGTAACTTTTTGATGTAGATTAAATTTGCTACTGTTTGACATCAACCTAAGCTCTGTAGTTAGAAAAAATAACGGAGATACAACAATTCAAAATAAATAATTTATTCCATTTCTCAAAAATGAATTAATACCAAAAAAAAGTAGTATGTAACTACCTTTCTTATTTTAATTTTGGTAATAAGCCAGTTTTTTTTTCAGATTCACTCATAGCAAATAACTCTGAATTGATTTTGGTTTATTATTTTAAAAATACCCTTTGGAATATAACAAGAAAAAATTACACCCCTCCTTCAAAATTTGATGGTTTAGGTTTCAAGGTAAGTACGTACAGTAAATAAATTTAAATAAATAAAAATAAATTTTTCCGTATGTCCTTAGGTAGGTACCATTTGTCCTTCTTGTTTGAAAACTGCCGAGGTTAAGGTATTGTTTTTCCACAAAATTTTATTTTATTTAGTACCTATTTAATATAAAATAGAATTAAATTTAAGTAATACTTAATAATTGTTCTTCCACAAAATTGTATTTTATATTTAATATTGTATGTCTATGAAGTACCTACCTACCTATTTAATATATTATATTTAATATTTCATACTTTATATTAAATAAAATTGATTTTTTAGAATGGAATGAGACCACCCATAGTTTTGTAGGATCAACAGTTTGGTCCATATGAGGAAGGTTGAACTTTAAATAAATCAGAATGTTTATTTCTTCGAAATGAGATTAATGTCAGCTGTCTTCGTTGCAAGCGAGTGATCTATTATAGAAAAAAAAAATAAACCACTGTGTAATAATTTGCAGCGTTTTATTACAATGAAGGAGAAGGTTAGGCGATAACAGATTAGGTACAGCAGTTCCGAATCATGGAAGCGTTCGCAGTGTAGGAAATCCGAGAACACAGTTCGAAATTCTGGGCGGCCATTTTTCAGAACTCCTCCAGTTCTGGACAAGTTCTAAAACTGCACTACGAACGAACCCACTGCCATATATATGGTCTTAGATGGGCTCACAATTAGCCCCATCTGCGCAGCCAGGTTTTCCAATCTGGAATAAATATCTTCCAAGGCTCGCAGGTTTCTAGAAATTATGGCAATATCATCCGCGTAACCGCATAATTGTACTGATTTATAAAATATAGATCCACCTGGCTCTACCTAGCTGATTGCATTGTGTAGGGCTAAATTGAATAGCACTGCTGACAGCCCATCACCCTGTCGGACTCCACCACAAACCTCAAAAGCTCGGCTAACTTCATTTCCAATCATCACTCTTGCTTTGGTGTCTTGTAGGGTCATACCAATAAGATTGACCAACTTTTGGGGGATACCAAAATGGATCAAAGCTTGGATAAGTTTTTCTCTTGACAACCGATCGAAAGCCTGAACAAAATCTATGAACAGGAGATGGAGGTCGATGCTATACTCATAGCACTTCTCTAGTACCTGTCTTATCACAAAAATTTGATTTGTGGTACTTCTTTCCTGTCTAAAACCGGCCTGGTATTCACCCAACAGCTTTTCCGAGTGTACACTGAGTCTTTTAAGGATTACGCCAGACAGTATTTTATAAGCGACGTTTAGTAGAGTGATTCCTCTGTAGTTCCCTATTGCCACAGTTTTATTTTATTTATTTCGCCACCAAAAGGAATTGCTGATTAAATGCGTGAGGACAAAATGGGATAAGGGCCACACTCATCACCATCATCGTGATCGCAACGAAAGTTAGAAAATCCAGTTCACCCTCGATCAATGAAAGTATTTAATGGAAAGTTTCCTTTGACATTCGTAAATATCTGACGCACTTCCCCAGATCCTCTTCCACTTGAGACATGAAATGGTGAAATGACTCATATTTCGCGCGTTTTTTCGTGATGGGGTGGTTCCAGAATCTTCTGTTGTTTGAATTTTCGACAATAAACAATTTGGCTGCCATCGATATTGTTTAAACTCCCGCCCGTTAGTTCAAAGGCGCCCGCTCGCCGCTAGTTCTGCCCTGATTTACCGATGCAACTTAGTTCATTTGCAAACCGGAATATAAGAACCATTACGAGTAGATTTGAGTACAATTAAAGAACAATGAAGGTACGAAAAATAAGCTCATCTCCCCGAAAGTACTAATATCGGGGTGGCTTAGAGGTCCCACCCCGGGAAGCCAATCCACCATTACTAGCGTATTAATGTACGACGGCTCACCCCCGTTTTACATTGTGATAATTTATGTATCAGTTTCAAACCGTTTCTGTATAATACAGACCCTTTCGGGTTCATATTCGTTCAGTTCTTTTAACGTCCTTTCCTGAGGTAACAACAGACATCTCATCACTAGAATCACTTAGGGCGGAATTCATAGACAAGGGCTTGAATGTGAGCGAGCCCTCAATTATCTGAGTTGAGGGTCGGCCTCGACTCAACAGTCCGTATTCGTAGTTGATTGAGACGGCCCACTTAAGTGTTGTGGTCGCCTGAGTGCACACTGAGCCTGAGGGGACGCTCAGGGGCTACTCAACTCATTTTCACCTTAAGTTGGCAGCCTTGGTGGGGATATTTCCCTGTTTCAAGGGTATTTTGGGTAAAAAGCACGGGGAAATTTCCCTCTCGTATTCTGCACTGATCGTGAGTTATAACCTTGTCACCTGTTCTTATTGCATTTTCGTTACGGTGGATGTGCATGCTAATTTCTCTATTTTGTCCGACTTCCTAAAAGTAACCATTAGTTTTGAGTTATTAGCAGTGGTGAATCAATCAAATTGAAGTCTGTTCAATTATATGAGGGTGCTGACTTTTTTCGGAGATTTGTAACTTGATGCCTATCTCCGCAATTTCATCAGTTGGAATGAATTTGCTGCCATCGGATTCGACTATATTGCTCTGAAGAAGGTAAGAAATTATGATTTCCTTAAATTAGCAGTAAAAGTATGTACCTATATGTAGGTACGATACGAAAGAAAGAACCATTATTCAAAGTAATAAACACAAAAAGACATTTTGGTATCCTTTTCGTGAGTGTTCTTAGGCATCATTTAACCAAATCAACCCATTGATTGTTTCAGGCAAATTAACTTCTCCTGGCCGAATGAAGAAGGACTATACACAAGCAAATATACGAATATTTATGTCGTTTGGAACCCTTCAACACCTTTACCTACCTACTTATTTATTCACCTGTGTCAAACAATATAAAAAGATAAAAATATAAAATCCGAAATAGTCCGAAATAAACTCGTACCTATATGGATTTTTTTAAAATTCAACTTGTACTTTAATACCAACCCATATAATTTTCTATAAGTATGTTCTACTTAATCATTTTACTAGATCGTAAAACAAGAACTTTAGAAACAAGATCGTAAAACAACAACTTCAAGAAAGAAACTCACAATCTCGGAAGATTTCACCGAGTTCGGGGAAAATATTGAAAAGACCGTTACAAGGAAATTCAAGTTTGCGATGATCTTCATTGGATATTTTTGACGGAAAAACTTGTCTAATCGCCTTATTTTTATTAGACAAACAAAATAGATAGGTAGTTGACTTGCTGTACACTATTTTCAGTAGGAAAATCTGATAATAACTGTGGGTGAGGGGCACTTAAGGTACCTCCGGCCAGCACTCAGGATTTTGCCCCATTGAGTCGAGGGTGGGCCTCAACTCAACGCTGAGTTTGGTTTATGAATACCGTTGAGTGCGCCCTTAGAATTAGCACTGAGTGCTCCCTCAGGGCGCTCTCAAATCTTGTCTATGAATACAAATGAGTGCCCGCCAACCCTTATCGATGCATTTGAGGGTGCACTCAGACTTAAGTAATGACTATGAATTCCGCCTTTAGGGCGTTCCCTAAGTCATGTTGACGACTGCCCATCATGCATCATGTCTGCAGACCTCATCATCGACCACTTTGTTCTGAACAGGCTAGCCAGGATGAAGAATGACTCATCCTCCCTCTGCCTCGACCTTCCATCCTGCTTCTTCCCTCAGCGTTCTGAAAGTACCTAACAGTTATCGCTACGTCTCTATGCTACCCTCCTCTGTGAGGAAGAGGGAACAGACCCCCTACAGTCACTTTGCTGCCTTTCTTCTGGTATGGCAGGTTTCGTTCTAATTGCGCTTTCCTTTGGTATTCAAAATCCATTTTCATTTCTATCGGATCTACAGGGTGTTTCACGAAAAGGTTACACCCCCCTTCATTTTCGCAAAATACAGCGTAAAAAATTCCGACCAACGCAATTCTTCATGATTTTTTGTGAGAATCTCAGGAAAAATACTTTTGCGCAAAAAAGTTGCGCGCAATTGACACTAACTTAATTTTTGCTTCCTCACTACCGAAGGTAGGGAAGCTTTGTATTCGTGAAAGAAGTGAAAAAAAAATGTCCTCCAAAATCAAAATTTCCACTTGCTTTTTGCGTTTTAGAGCTTCCCGAACAATTTTGGTTCCGTGTCTGTCTGTCTGTCGGTCTGTTTGTGGTCAATCCTTGTCCCGGGCAAAACTATACTAACCTGTGGTCCGATTTTGATGAAATTTTCAGGGATTGTGCGGGTTAGGTCCTAGACGGTCCCCTATAAATTTCAGCACCTTCGGACCAATAGGAGCGAGTGCGCATGCGCAAACGTGAATTTCCTGGAACCTCGGTTTCTCGGTTTCTAATGAACCGATTTTGCTCAAATTTGGAGGTTAGTTAGGGACTAACTTCTAAGAGACACCCTATAAGTTTCAATCAAATTGGTCAAGCAATAGCCGCTGCGCATGCGCGAACTTTAAATTTATTGTTACAACCAAAACTCCGCAACTATTCAACCAATTTCCATGAAATTTTCAGGGATTGTGTGGGTTAGGTCCTAGACGGTGGACCGCTAAATAAAATTCTACGTTGAAAATACAAATATCATACTACTTGTGGCCACACTTACTTCCAGGTTCCCGTGTAAATTGCTTCTTTTATTGTGTGATCAAATGTTGTGGTCTGCAGGTCAATTAATGTTGAAACCAAATTGACCCCTCATCACAGTCTCTTTTGCATCTTTCTTTCTGTCATCGAGTTAGTGGTCCACAGGTCAGTTTTGAGATGACAATTGGCACTTCGCGTTTTTTGAATGCGCCGAACTAGGATTTTACAATGCGAATTTACACTCCATTGATTTTTTCGCCAACTGATTCTATACGTCCATGTTACAATGAGTGAGGAAGCTATACTGCCCACCCAACTTGGCAGACGTTTTCAAATGGAACCCCCCTTTTTTATTACAGATTCGGATTCTACGCCAAAAATCATGAGAAATTCATACCCACATCGATTTGTTTTATTGCGCGCAACCTGGCTTTTTGAACGCTCTAAGTTGCGCAACTCCACAATGGGGAATTTGCCTCACATTTTTTTATTTTTTTTTTCGAATGAGGGTTTATTTTTATGGAATAAAACCATAGTGAGCTGCTCGAAAACGCATCCAAAAAATTTAGAGAATTTAAGGAAGATGGAAATTTTAAATGTGGTGGCAATGTGTAAGAGGCAGCCATGTTTGAAACGTGACGGATATTCTACCAATCTGACTTCAAAGGAGGTTCTGTGGCGCTTACCACAGAAGCGGAACATACACGAACTTTTAGCTTCCGAGTAGTGCGCACAAGAGTGCGCCACGATCTGGCAGGAAGAACCCAGACACAAAATTGACCAAAAGAAACAGTATTACTCACTTTTTTTACAATACGAATCTATCTACTAGTTTATCAAGCATTATTATTCTTCATCTTCTCTTATTTAGTTTCAAGATTTGAATCAAATTATTCGAGTAGCCATTTCACTGGATCGTTTTGTGTGTCGGTGCTAGAACTCTGTCTGTTGTCGTTGCTTTCGCGTCGTTTTTTTTTTTTTTTTTTTTTTTTCGTATGACGTCAACAATACTCCTCGATTTTCGCGGTGTTTTGTAACAGAGGTTCACTTGTTTAGTCATTTTCTCCTACGGTAATTTTTTTCCGTTGGTTATTCCTAGTGTTAAACGTTATTCTAGGGCCCTATTATAGGATTTGCCTTGAAATTCCAGAATCTAAAATAGAGGCAAATTCCCCACAAAATTCCCCAATTGCACAAAAATTGGATTTTGGAGAACCCTTAGTGTGGCACATGTTTTTTCATCATTTTTTAACGCTAAATCACATGGTGACATCCGTTTTTCAATTTGACTGGAATTTTTCAAAATAACGGCCAAAAATTCGGTTGTTTTTAGTGAAAAAATCGCTCTTTTTAAATCGTTATGAGTTTTTAGGTAATTTTAATCAGTTCAAGCATGATCATGCTGTCAGTTGTTGATTTTAACCCCACCGTAGACGGCCCCAAGCCCGTAGTTCAAAAGGAGGTGAGAAAATAAAAAATAAACATGATTTCGACCTCAAAACTGATGTTTTCGTGAAAGAAATGTTAATTTTTCCTCTTAAATCTTGGTTTTTCTCAAAACGGATGACACCCTGTGATTCAGCGTTAAAAAATGATGAGAAAACATGTGCCACACTAAGGGTTCTCCAAAACCTAATTTTTGCGCAATTGTGGAGTTGCGCAACTTAGAGTGCTCAAAAAGCCAGGTTGCGCGCAATAAAACGAATCGATGTGGGTATGAATTTTTCATGAAATTTGACGTAGAATCCGAATCTGTAATAAAAAAGGGGGGGTTCCATTTGAAAAAATGAAGTTAGTGTCAATTGCGCACGATTGCGCGCAACTTTTTTGCGCAAAAGTATTTTTCCTGAGATCCTCACAAAAAATCATGAAAAATTACGTTCGTCGGAATTTTTTACGCTGTATTTTGCGGAAATGAAGGGGGGTGTAACCTTTTCGTGAAACACCCTGTATAAGATTAAAGAGTTCATCTATATAAACCACTCTCCGATTTGTTATCGAACCATATCCAATTCATATCTATACATTTTAGTTAAATAATAACTTTAAATTACATTACGAGCTATTTATTCCATAATAATATTTCCAACTCAATTTCAGAGTCCAGGAAACCACCAATACAGGGTGTCTACACTTTCGATGGGCATAACTTCAGGGTTCGATTCTACAAGGTATTTCCAACAAAAAATGTCTCTTAGTAATTTTCTTTTAACCCACTCAAAATTCTATTTTTTTCACTTTTAAGTTTTTCTTCGCGTTTTCGACCTTACGGCACTGATATAGTCTTAACTCCCTTAAATCTCCTGAAAATTCAAATCTGACTACACCGTTGGAAAGAGCGTTAAATTACCAAGCTACCTAAAGCAAAATCAAAATTTTTTAGCAATAAAATAGTATCAAAAAATCAAGTCAAAAAGTGAACTTTAAATTTTCTTAGAAATTTGACTTTCTTCGACCATCGTTTTCACTCTAAATCCCTGCCTATTTCGATGGGCGCTCTTCGGAGAAAACATGCTCAAATTGTCACCTTTCCAACGGTCTATCAATTTTTCTGTTCAACATTCAAAAAGAAAGAGTAAAAGAAGTTTGAATGTCAAAAAAGGTGTGTTTTACAAGCAAATCCAGTGTTTCAAGCCGGTTTATGGTCCCCCTCGATCACAAAATGGCTTAACGATTTTGGTATCATTTTCTATGTAATTATTTACGTTGAATCAAATAGTGATACTTCCGAATGATTCCGACTGCTAGAAAGTGGATTTTTCGAAGAAAACCTTCGGTTTTCGTACATAAAATGCGCATTATTCGTAGATATGGAAGATATCATAAAGTATTACCTTTCTACTCAACAAAAACTTCAATCAGCTAGAAATTCGGTGTTTTTATTGAGTAGAAAGGTGTTACTTTATGTACGATGCGAATTTTATGTACGAAAAACGAAGGTTTTCTTCGAAAAATCCACTTTCCAGCAGTCGGAATCATTCGGAAGTATCACTATTGGATTCAGCGTAAACAATTACATAAAAAATGATACCAAAATCGTCAAGCCATTTTGAGATCGAGGGGGACCATAAACCGGCTTGAAACACTGGATTTGCTTGTAAAACACACGTTTTTTGACATTCAAACTTCTTTTACTCTTTCTTTTTGATTTGTGAACAGAAAAATTGATAGACCGTCGGAAAGGTGACAATTTGAGCATGTTTTCTCCGAAGAGCGCCCATCGAAATGGGCAGGGATTTAGAGTGAAAACTTTGGTCGAAGAAAGTCAAGTTTCAAAAAAATTTTAAAGTTCACTTTTTGACTTGATTTTTTGATACTATTTCATTGCTAAACAATTTTGATTTTGCTTAAGGTAGCTTGGTAATTTAACGCTCTTTCTAACGGTGAAGTCAGATTTGAATTTTCAGGAGAAATAAGGGAAGTTATGACCATATCAGTGCCGTGAGGTCGACAACGCGAAAAAAAAAACTTTAAAGTGAAAAAAAGGAATTTTGAGTGGGTTAAAAGAAAATTGCTAGGAGACATTTTTTGTTGGAAATACCTTGTAGAATCGAACTTTGAAGTTATGCCCATCGAAAGTGTAGACACCCTGTATAGTAAAATAGTAAAAGTGAAGAATTACTTGGGGAGACAAGGGCCCTTGTAGCGGTCGCCATCTTCGACGAATAAACCAGGAACGGATGGGAAGAGCCAATATCTTCTGTGTGCACGATCCATCCCCAAAGGTGCCATTTGCGCAGATCGCAGAGCTTCATTCAGTTCGTGCGTCATCGATTGGATGTTGGACTTTTTCTCTCCGATTATTCCACTTCTGAGTTCACGCTCCCGAGTCGATTCTTCCTTTTCTCCTGCGTCTTCCTTTTCTTTTTCCTTCTCCGCCAGGGCCTGCTGCTCAGGAGTGAGAAGGCCAGCTTTTTTGAGGTCCTTCAACCTGGAATTTAAAAACATCGATAATTCAACTTATTACTGGATATTTTTCCTCCCCTCACACTACTTATCTATACAAGAAGAACGGCAAAGACAATCACCATGAATACCATAGAGAATAAAACTCTGTCACACCTGATAGCTTCTTCCTTCTCTTTGCGGGTTTGTTCAGCTCGAAGAGCTCGCAGTTCAACCCTGCACTGTTTAGCCTTTTCGCAACCTTCTTCAATCTGATCCCTCGTCGCCGAATACGACAAGATTTGGTTCTGCAAGCATCGTATCACCTCGATCTTTTCACCTGTAACCAAGTTGAATGCTCAGCAAGTGATCAGTGCAGCTTAGAATCGTAGTTTAGTGCGATAATTGTGGTGAACGTACTCGTTTCAAGTTCGAAGACGCTTCGGCTCCCTAGCTTTTCGATGATACCAGGGTGATCTATTCGCAACTGAATACCAGGATCATCGTTATTGCCGTAACCCCCACGGGCTTGATACCTTTACACAACATGAAATTGGTTTAATTAAATTACTCATTGTTGAGCAGCATTGAAATGATAGATCAATTCAATATGGTGCGCAACCTGCTTTAGAGTATTGTGGAAATTTCCCAACTAGTGGCAACACTGTGGTGATAAGACTGATTACGCTCTTAACGCTGTTTCGACACTAAGCCATTACATTTTTAGTGTCAACAATTAGAAAATCAACATTTTCACCATCAGCAAAGCAAGTATAAAAGCCCTTCAAAATTCCATTACTACCTCAAAACTGGTGTGGGAAACGAAAAGACAAATAAATAACGTATTTCTAGGGAATAACATTTTTATAAAATGGATACCCGCACACTCCAATCATCCCTAAAATGAATATGCTGAGAACATGATGGAGATTTCAAAAAATAAGTTTATTGGACCCTCACCAGTGATCGGTTTTTCGAAGAATACTTGTAAAGAAAAGGTTGAAAAATGGTAATCTGAAGACCTTAATATACTCTTATCTAAAAAAACTGACAGATACAGACAGAACAGAATGCTTATCACTTCATAAGATGCAAAACAGCTGGTTGGTCTCAAAGAGTCGGAACACCATCAGGTTAAGGATAGGCATTCTAATGGGACAGTACAGAATGGGGTATTTCGGTGGGTCGGAAATTCAGGTTTTTGACCTCAAATTTGGATTCAGCACCCTTGAAAACCTATATACTACAAATTTAAGCCCAATGACACTATAACATGTGGTAGAAAAATTAATTAAAGAGATCACACGTTTGAAAAAGGCGGGCCGCTATAAATGCACACACACTAGGCAAGGACTACGCCACGGACTGCCCCGCGCGCATGTGTGAGTAGAATGTTGTAGTATCCAAGAGGGGTTTCTGTGCATGGATACTTTTTCAAAGACAGTTGGCTAGCTACGTCACGATTGGCTAGCTACGTCACACCATTCAAATCTTCAACTTTCCTTAGCTTCTCTGATTTTTTAAAAACATTTTCTCGACGAACAGACCCGATTACCGTTATTCCTGAGACATACTCTTTTGAAAAAAAAAAATAAAAAAAATTGACCGAAATACCCCATTGCCCGTAGGGCGGAATTCACAGTCATTCCTCAACGCCGAGGAACTCCTCAAGGAGGCGATGAGGAACCGTCGCATGCTCTGCGAAATCCTTGAGGAGTTTCTCGAGTCGTATGACCATTTCCTCAGCGCCGTATTCACAATCCTAACTCGACGTTGAGGAAATCCTAGAAATCGGCTTAAAAGGAGCAGAATATCGAGGCACATGAAAAGGTCCCTCAAGGAGTTCCTCGACACTTTTTTTGTCAACTATCGGGTTGGGTTACCCACTTTTTTCCAATTTTCTGTAGTCAGAATCCGTACATAATGCTTCGATAATCATAATTGAAGGCCTTGCTCAAAAAACGAGCTACATGCATTTTTCACAATTTGTTGGGAATCGAAAAGTTTCAGAAATTCACGCTTCAAAATTTTAAAAATCCAAGTACACTAAATTAATTATGACTAAGGACGGATAGCAACTATATAATTATGATTTGATTTTTTTAAATAATTTACTCGAAGCGCAGCAAGCAATTGAAGTTTGAAGATAGCTCGTTTTTCCAACCAATAGTTTTCCAAATCCCTATTTTCATCACTAGTTTGTTAAAAAATTTCTCCTATAACTTTCCAACCACATTATATGAATCATCAATATCATCGGACTTTTTTACATAAACACTCCATCATTTTTTTAGGAACATAAATATGAGGGGTCGAATAACGAGGTAAATAGCGCGGTAAAAAGAGGTAAATATAGCTCATAATTCAACCCAATAACGTATTCGAGTTGTCAAGCTATCTGCCAGATGGTCCGATTTTTTCATTTATAACTATCGGAGGGCTAGCGGCTCCTCACAAATGAAGCAGCGACTTCCGAAGAATGCTGAATATCATGGACAGTCGTATTTCACCAATGTGTCCATGCGAACAAGAGGACACAGCCGAAAACTTCTTGTGCAGATGCGACCGTTTCTGCAGATCCAGAACAGAAGCATTTCGTCACCACATGGTGGAACGCGCATCTTTGCGTAAAATTTCGTGGAAACATATAAAGAAATTTGCTGATTTCAGCAAAAGATTTACAAACAGCGAAGTGGGGTAGCCGGCGGAATCCTCTTTTAAAATAAAGGCGAGAGTATAAGGCATCAGGGCTTGAAAATCTTCTCCAATGGCAACCCTAGGCAGTGAGTGAGTGAGCCGTTTCATTTGCTGATAAAATTGAATGGCCGGGTAGAACAAGGGGGTAAGAGACATTTTTGAAGAAATGGAGGTAGGCACGAAATATCAGACAACAAATCTGACAATGAGGGAATATCTTTTTCCCTTTAAATATCGTAAAGGCAACACAGTTCCCTGAACAAAGGTTGGTTTTGTTGATTATCTGGATTCAATTCAATTCAATTCAATTCAAAGTTTTTATTTTGCACATCCAAAAATTGGCAATACAAATGTCAATACACTTATAAAATTTTAAGTCTAATTAGGGCAGTGCCGATCACAAGTGGCTGAAGGGAGCGCGGGAAAGAGCCCCCACCCACCCACCGGCCGGCGCCACCCGACCGGCCCCAGGCCCCACCCACCATGACGGCTCCCCGCATAAGACACCCACGAGGGAAACAGCTGCCACGCAAGTACCAGCCGCCCCCAACGCAGGACATCCCCACGGATCCCATTCCCAAGAGGGAAAAGAGAACAACGGAGCCGCCCCCAGGACCGATAGGGCGACACCGACCACCAGGAGAGGAAAACCCACCCATACACTAATTCATTCAATAAATACATTCACACCACTAATAATTAATTCTTGAATATAACAACAACAAAAAAACATGAAGACAAAAAATATCACAGATCAGGCACTACCACTATACTAGACAGAGTACTTACAAAAAAAATTCCTCTGCCAGACAATTAAAGTCAACTAAATCTAAATATACCCTATTATTATTCATTCAATCCATTTGAGTCGTCAATATACACATTAAGAAAGTTAAACAGACCATTGAATATTAAAAACATATTGTTTAGTAATGCATGCATTCCAGGGGACGTCCCATTGGATAAGCATTAGATCAGTTTAACCAGTTGTTAAGCGATAAGACTGTTTCTCTCGATGTAATTTATTTATTACTTTAGGGAAGAAATATTGACCCCCCCCCCCCCCACCATTATAAACCATAACACTTCTAGCGGCATGGGAGCCTCGAATCTGAAGAGCATTTTAAAATCCATGATCTACGACACCCAACATGCGAATTCGAGTTCAACCCCCCCCCAATGGTGCCAGTCTGGCACCAAAGCGGAAATACGTCGTAACATTGAACTTTCATCTATTAGGTTTAGTAGGCAGTCCGACGAATGTCATCCGTATTCAAGGTGAAACACCAAAAAACCCAAGAAATGTGAGGTGGTGCCCTGGCACCATGGTGGCACCACTTTTTTTCCATGGTGGTACAGAAAGAAATACATGCAAATCCTAAGGTATAATGAGAATTTTTCCTCAATTTCAAAGCTCGGATACAATTAGTAAGCAGTAAAGGAACCGAAATATTGAAAAATTGGATATTTTGTGAATATTATCCCCCACCCATCCCCTCCTCTTGCAAATTTTGGTACTCTGGTGAAATCATGTACAACTCGGAAGTTATTTGAGTCAAACAAAAAAAGAAACACACAAATCGGTTGGAAATTGAGGCCTGGGCAGAGTTTATAAGATTATGCCCGCAAACGTACGTTTTTTAAGCATTAACCCCCCCTTTCCCCCCCTTAAAAGGCGAAATTCGAAATTCCGGCGCCGTAGTGCACAACTAGATAGTATTTCGCGTCGAAGAAAAAAAGAACCACGAAAATCGGTTGAGAACTAAGGCCTGGGCAGAGTACACAAGATTATGCCCGAAAACACACGTTTTTTGAGCATTAACCCCCCCTTTCCCCCCCTTAAAAGGCAAAATTCGAAATTCCGGCGACGTAGTGCACAACTAGATAGTTTTCCGCGTCGAACAAAAAAAGAACCAGGAAAATCGGTTGAGAACTAAGGCCTGGGCAGAGTACACAAGATTTTGTTACACACACACATACACACATACACACACACATACACACACACACACACACACACACACAGACATACACCTATGGTTTTTTTCGCGGATTTGGATTCAGAATGGTCTAAAACGGATTAATGTGTGGTTATTTTTTTTTTCTGTTGAGTGTTGTCCAACTTCACCCCAGATCGATCGCATAAGGACGCCCAAGTCTTACTGTGGGACGTCCTAAAAATCACTAACTGAATACAGTTCAGCCTGTAAAAGTTTCATTTTCAGTTTCCGTGTAAATGGTTTCTGCGAGAGGTTGCGGATATCGGTGGGTAAAACGTTAAATAATCTTGAACCGATCTGGTAGGGATCACATCGCTGGACCACGCTGAGGCGGGTAAACGGGATAACAATATCTTTGCCAGTTCTTGTGGGATACCGATGTGAGCTTGACACCGTCTTGAGGTGAGGCAGATTTGACTTGGTAATAGTCAAAACCGCAAGGACATAAGCACTTGGTAGAGTGAGCACATTTAGTCGAACGAACGACCCTCTGCAGCTAACACCCCATCGGAGGCCAGCGAAAATGCGAATGACACGCTTCTGTAATTTGAAAACCTCCACTGAATGACGAGAATTCCCCCACAATGCCAAACAATAGGACATTCTGCTCGCAAAACAGGCGTGATAAATTGAGAGAAGAACATCCCTCGACACAACTGCTGACAATCTGCGAATCATGAAGGTACATGAAGTAAGCTTGGCAGTAAGTGCCTCAATATGTGGTAACCAAGACATTCTGTTATCCAACTGTAGTCCAAGAAAGTTCGCTGATAGTTCCTGACGACCATTTAAGGCAAAGTTTAGTATCTGCGATTTTTCCTTGTTCAGCAAAAGAGAATTCGCAGAGCACCATCTCTCAATCAAGGTGTCATAATTAGTCAAATTAATCTGTAGATCACCAGACCCAGACCCAACTGCCAAATTCGTTATATCGTCGGCAAATAAGAATACGCTTCCTTCCTTTTCAAATTGATATGCCAAATCATTAATAAAGATCAGAAAGCAGCAAGGACCAAGGACACTACCCTGTTTGACTCCACATGGGATATCAACCGCCACGGACTGAACTCCATTATGGTAAACAACCTGCCTCCAGCCACCGAGAAAGCCCTTGAAGAATGAGAGAGTCGACGGTGAGAATCCATAATATTCAAATTTCTTCAGTAGTAGGTTATGCTGAACTAGATCAAAAGCCTTGGAGAGATCATGTAGATGTAAAGAGGCATGTTTCTTATCATCCAATGCATGTAAAACGTGACCTACCAGGGACAACGCTGCCGATGAGGTATTCTTTCCTTTACGGAATCCAAATTGTTGAGAGTGGTAGAGGTTATTGCCCTCAAGGTGAGAAATTAATCTTCCGAGCACCAATCGCTCTAGAATTTTCACCAAAATTGGAAGCTTAGAAACAGGGCGGAAGTCATCATAATTCTTCGAGTTTCCTTTCTTGGGGATTGGAGTTATCACAGACATCTTCAGACATTCGGGAAATCCACCTCATCATAATTCTTCGAGTTTCCTTTCTTGGGGATTGGAGTTATCACAGACATCTTCAGACATTCGGGAAATCCACCTCTCTCGAAACAAAGATTTATGATAAATGTTAAAGGTTCAATGATGCTAGGCGCCACGGCCTTAACAATGACAGAGTTTATACCCATAAAATCAGCTGCATGACTATTTTTGACCGACTTCAACGCGCCGAAGGCGCGCGAAAGAGGAGGTACTCAATTCGGGTTGTCGTGGGACGCCGATTTTTTTTTTTTTTTTTTTTTTTTTTTTTTTTTTTTTTTTTTTTTTTTTTTTTTTTTTTTTTGTATGTCCGAGTCGCTTGCATTTTTTTATTCTGGTACCAATCTGTCTGGTTCTTTTTGAAATTTGTTCTACAAGTATCCGTGGTGGTCCCGTTTCAAACAGATTTCATTTTGCTTTGTTAGAAGTATCGAAAATTTGTGAATGAAGTTGAAAAACGTGGGTCCCGTTTTCGGGAATATCGGTCCGCATTCACTCTTCTTGCCCTGTGACTTCCGACTGAGTCGATGGAGGACCATTTGTGTATAGTCAAATTAAAGGTCTGATTGTAAGCTTTAAAATGATATGCTATATGAGGGGGGTTCCGATAACTAAAAGGTGCTGCGGTGATGAGAAAGGGGGAAATTATACTGGGTTATTCGCTCAGAACCTGCATGAGCCATATCAAACGTGTTTATCAATGCTCGAGTATGTGAGTTTTCCTACCAAATATGAAGGATAATCATAGTACTGTTAGTTAGGTATTCTACCATGTGGGTGTAGCACATAGCTCTCTCAACACAAATAACACGATTGGGTAGGTAACAGTGTAGGGGATCGTCAGATCTGCATAGTGCCGTACCAAATATTAGGGATATAATTGTACAGTTAGGTGATGAGAGGGTATTCTACCAAGTGGGTGTAGCACATAGCTTCCTCCTCATCCATAATATAGTAGGGTAGGTAATGGTATAGGAGATCGTCAGAACTGCATAGTGCTGTACCAAATATGAGGTATATAGTAGAACTCGGTGATGAGAGGGTATTCCACCAAGTGGGTGTAGCACATAGCTTCCTCCTCATCCATGATATAGTTGGGTAGGCAATAGTATAGGAGATTGCCATAATTGCATAGTGTCATACCAAATATGAGGTGTATAGTAGAACTCGGTGATGAGAGGGTATTCCACCAAGTGGGTGTAGCACATAGCTTCCTCGTCATCCATAATATAGTTGGGTAGGCAATAGTATAGGAGATTGCCATAACTGCATAGTACCATACCAAATATGAGGTATATAGTAGAACTCGGTGATGAGAGGGTATTCTACCAAGTGGGGGTAGCACATAGCTTCCTCGTCATCCATAATATAGTTGGGTAGGCAATAGTATAGGAGATTGTCACAACTGCATAGTGCCGTACCAAATATGAGGTATATAGTAGAACTCGGTGATGAGAGGGTATTCTACCAAGTGGGTGTAGCACATAGCTTCCTCGTCATCCATAATATAGTTGGGTAGGCAATAGTATAGGAGATTGTCATAACTGCATAGTGCCGTACCAAATATGAGGTACCTATATAGTAGAACTCGGTGATGAGATGGTATTCTACCAAGTGGGTGTAGCACATAGCTTCCTCGTCATCAATAATACAGTTGGGTAGGTAATGGTATAGGAGATCTTCAGAAGTACATTGTGCTGTACCAAATATGAGGTATATAGTACAGTTAGGTGATGAGAGGGTATTCTACCAAGTGGGTGTAGCACATAGCTTCCTCGTCATCCATAATATAGTTGGGTCGGCAATAGTATAGGAGATTGTCATAACTGCATAGTGCCGTACCAAATATGAGGTATATAGTAGAACTCGGTGATGAGAGGGTATTCTACCAAGTGGGTGTAGCACATAGCTTCCTCATCATCCATACTATAGTTGGGTAGGTAATGGTATAGGAGATCTTCAGAAGTACATTGTGCTGTACCAAATATGAGGTATATAGTACAGTTAGGTGATGAGAGGGTATTCTACCAAGTGGGTGTAGCACATAGCTTCCTCGTCATCCATACTATAGTTGGGTAGGTAATGGTATAGGAGATCTTCAGAAGTACATTGTGCTGTACCAAATATGAGGTATATAGTACTGTTAGGTGATGACAGGGTTTTCTACCAAGTGGGTGTAGCACATAGCTTCCTCGTCATCCATACTATAGTTGGGTAGGTAATGGTATAGGAGATCTTCAGAAGTACATTGTGCTGTACCAAATATGAGGTATATAGTACAGTTAGGTGATGAGAGGGTATTCTACCAAGTGGGTGTAGCACATAGCTTCCTCGTCATCCATACTATAGTTGGGTAGGTAATGGTATAGGAGATCTTCAGAAGTACATTGTGCTGTACCAAATATGAGGTATATAGTACTGTTAGGTGATGACAGGGTTTTCTACCAAGTGGGTGTAGCACATAGCTTCCTCATCATCCATACTATAGTTGGGTAGGTAATGGTATAGGAGATCTTCAGAAGTACATTGTGCTGTACCAAATATGAGGTATATAGTACAGTTAGGTGATGAGAGGGTATTCTACCAAGTGGGTGTAGCACATAGCTTCCTCATCATCCATACTATAGTTGGGTAGGTAATGGTATAGGAGATCTTCAGAAGTACATTGTGCTGTACCAAATATGAGGTATATAGTACAGTTAGGTGATGAGAGGGTATTCTACCAAGTGGGTGTAGCACATAGCTTCCTCGTCATCCATACTATAGTTGGGTAGGTAATGGTATAGGAGATCTTCAGAAGTACATTGTGCTGTACCAAATATGAGGTATATAGTACTGTTAGGTGATGACAGGGTTTTCTACCAAGTGGGTGTAGCACATAGCTTCCTCATCATCCATACTATAGTTGGGTAGGTAATGGTATAGGAGATCTTCAGAAGTACATTGTGCTGTACCAAATATGAGGTATATAGTACAGTTAGGTGATGAGAGGGTATTCTACCAAGTGGGTGTAGCACATAGCTTCCTCATCATCCATACTATAGTTGGGTAGGTAATGGTATAGGAGATCTTCAGAAGTACATTGTGCTGTACCAAATATGAGGTATATAGTACTGTTAGGTGATGACAGGGTTTTCTACCAAGTGGGTGTAGCACATCGCTTCTTCGTCATTCATAAATAGTAGGGTAGGTAATGGTATAGGAGATCGTCAGAACTGAATAGTGCCGTACCAAATATGAGGTATATAGTGCAGTTAGGTGATAAAGGGTTTTCTATCAAGTGGATGTAGCACTTAGCTCCCTCGTCAATCATGTCATGGTTGAGTTGTTGAATTGTGTTGTCAGAACTACCAAGTACCTACGATATATGAGGGAAGTCGAACAGTTAAGGGATATGAGAGTAGATGGCTAAGAAGGAAAGTGACCCCAATACCTCCTGAAACTGATCCATAAACGGAAACTCATCTACACGTATGGAAATTGATCCGGATTACAAAATGTCGTCCACCCTATGGCTTCTAGTTCACCTTACTGAAATGATGCACAGTATTGAAGTAGATCTACATTGCCGAAAACTGATCGAAAAACTGCGGGTATAAATTAATTTCTGATTCAAATTGAGGACCACTAAAAAGTGAAAAATAAAAAATAATATAAAATGGAAAAATAATAAAATAAAAACCTTTTTAACAAAAAAATGGACCGACCTCAAAATGATGTCCGTGAACACCAAAAAGGAAAAAAATAATAAACTTAGCGAAAACACACTGATGTATTAGGTTGTTGGATATAAATATCTTGTCAACAGATGGCATGTTGGAATACCAAATATTATTTGTAATGTGATTCACACTCATATCCTCCATCATACGATAGCAGTGACGTACTACCCAATAGTTTTGGAACACTTATCTCTACTCGTATTCATGTTTTGTAATACTCACCAGATCATGTGAGTATTACTTAATAACCACAGTGAATCCAGATAGGTAGGTAGGTACGCATTGAAGTCGCCGCCGTGCCCACCTGTAGACACAAACGTCTCCTAGATGTTCTACTTACCAACATTTTATTCGTTTTTGGAAATATAGGTACATACCTCCCATACCACAGACATGCTTCCACACCGAGTATGAACGTATATATCGTTTTGTCTAAAATTGTGGACGGTTTTGAACGTTAATTAGGTAACAACGATTCCGAAGGTATGTTGCTACAATATAATATATCCACCAATAAAATAAACAGTCTCATGTAATAATAGAGTCTCAAATTACTCGTCACAAGCATTCCTAGGGAGGTTCACACTTACTATCATACTCATATGGCAGCAGAGACGTACTAGGTACCTGATAGTTTGGGGAGCACATTTTAACTCAATGGTAGGTACTTACTCTTGTAATGCTAACCAGATCATCGAGTAAGGAAGGTGATTAGTTTGTGTCTACAGGTGGGCACGGCGGCGACTTCAATGCGTACCTACCTACCTATCTGGATGCACTGTGGTTATTAAGTAATACTCACATGATCTGGTGAGTATTACAAAACATGAATACGAGTAGAGATAAGTGTTCCAAAACTATTGGGTAGTACGTCACTGCTATCGTATGATGGAGGATATGAGTGTGAATCACATTACAAATAATATTTGGTATTCCAACATGCCATCTGTTGACAAGATATTTATATCCAACAACCTAATACATCAGTGTGTTTTCGCTAAGTTTATTATTTTTTCCTTTTTGGTGTTCACGGACATCATTTTTGAGGTCGGTCCATTTTTTTGTTAAAAAGGTTTTTATTTTATTATTTTTCCATTTTATATTATTTTTTCAAACTCATGATGGTTGCATAAACCTAATATACGGATACGCCGATTTCGACGCTTACTCCCTTGTTCTGCCGGGCCATTCAATTGTTGAGAAAAGAAAAAGAGTATTACCCATAAATAGGTTCATGGGCAAAAGAAATGTCCTAATAACAAAACATATGGCGTTAAAAGCGTTATCAATATCTTCACTGCAGTGTCGCCACTAATTGGGAAATTTCTTCTTCTTCTGAAGAAGAAGAAGAAGATGAGGAATACAATTGAAGGAGACCAGAAGTAGAGCAGCCATTTGGCACAAAAAAAGGGCTCACCCTGAAGTAATACTGTACAAGTGGTCCCGGGGTGAGTCCTAAGCAGAGGGAGTGGGGTTTTAGTTGGTATCCCCAATTCATGGGGAGTCCAACACTGTTGGGGTGAACTTCCCCTTCGCTCTTAAAAAGTTTCCCCACTTCCGTAACAAAAAAAAAGAAAAAAAAAAAAAAAAAAACTAATTGGGAAATTTCATTTTGAGCTACATATCTGAAACTGATTTCGAGAATGAGGAATTTCACCTAATTCTGTTTGCATTTTGGTTTATTATTTTCAATAATGAACCTTTGGAATCGACCAAGAAAAAAAAAATTTTAACACCCCCTCAAAATTTGATGGTTTACGTTTCAAGGTACGTAGAATCCAAAAATCGAATAAAAATTTGGCCGTCCGTCCGCCGTACGCGGCACTTTTGCCACTTAGCATTGACCGATTTTGATGAAATTCGGTATGTAGGCTCCATTTGGGGTCTAGTTGTGCCGCAAAGCTTTTGGTTGATGTAGGTCACTTCTAAGGGTTCCAAAATCAATTTTGAAATTTTGAAAACGCCCTAACTCAAAAAATTTCGATATAAAGGTATTGTTTTTCCTTCAATTTAAGATTCTATAGAATTTTCAGAATTTTTTGAGACCACGCGGAGCTCTGTAGGACAAACCGTTCGCTCCCTACGAAAATTTAAGGGTTTATATTGAAATATATATATATATATACAGGGTGTCTACCATTTGGATGGACCAAACTTCAAGGATCGATTCTACAACTAATTTTCAACAAAAAATGTCCCGTAGCAATTTTTTCGTAACCCACTCAAAATTCTTGTTTTTCCACTTTAAAGTTTTTATTCGTATTTTCGACCTTGCAGCACTAAAATGGTCATAACTCCCTTAAATTCTCATGCTACTTCAAATCTGAGTACACCGTTGGACAGAGCGTTAAATTTTCTATCCATTTAGTGGGAAACCCAGTTTCTTAAAGCTATTTGCAAAAGTAAAAAAATAAATCAAAGTCAACATTTATAATTTTTTTCGAAATTCAACATTTTTCAGGCTAACGATTCCCCGGTAAAAAATACCGCTATCGTGGTGCACTCAACGGGAAAAACTACCCCAAGATCTCACCTTTCCAACGGTATGTCAGTTTCAAGGTCTAGGAGGAATGTTCCTTAGAAAAAATTGAGTTTTATGCGAGAAAACGTGCTTCTTTAGGCATGTTCCGCTAGAGAGTCGACCAAGTATTATTGCCTTCACTTTTCAAGGATTGCATTAAAAAGTCCACCAAATTATATTTCCACTCGTATTTTACGTTTTGGCCCTTCCTGAACAATTTTGGTACCGTGTCTGTCCATCTGACAGTCGGTCTGTCTGTCTGAAAGTCCTTGTAGATGGCAAAAGCAATACGAAGCTACTGTCCGATTTCGATGTAATTTTCGGCGATGTTCTCCATGAAAATCAAAGTCAAGGCATTAAATTTCCAAAATCAAATTCAAAAATTTTTAATTTTTTTTTAGAAATTACCATTTTTTAGGTTTATTGTTAACCTGGAATAAGTTGTGCTATCGTGGGCCACTCAACGGAAAACCCGTTCATTTTGATTTTAAATAATTTAAATTTTTATTTCGGGGTAGTTTTGGCCGTTGACTGGCCCCGCGATAGCGCTATTTATTACGGGCAAACAATAAAACAATTTTGAGAGGGGGTTAACTTTTTTTCTTGCTCGATTCCAAAGGCTTGTTATTGAAAATAATATACCAAAAAATGGCAATTTCTAAAGAAAAAAATTAAGATTTTTGAATTTGATTTTGAAAATTTAATGCCTTGACTTTGATTTTCATGAAGAACATCGCCGAAAATTACATCGAAATCGGACAGTAGCTTCGTATTGCTTTTGCCATCTACAAGGACTTTCAGACAGACAGACCGACTGTCAGATGGACAGACACGGTACCAAAATTGTTCAGGAAGGGCCAAAACGTAAAATACGAGTGGAAATATAATTTGGTGGACTTTTAATGCAATCCTTGAAAAGTGAAGGCAATAATACTTGGTCCGACTCTCTAGCGGAACATGCCTAAAGAAGCACGTTTTCTCGCATAAAACTCAATTTTTTCTAAGGAACATTCCTCCTAGACCTTGAAACTGACATACCGTTGGAAAGGTGAGATCTTGGGGTAGTTTTTCCCGTTAAGTGCACCACGATAGCGGTATTTTTTACCGGGGAATCGTTAGCCTGAAAAATGTTTGAATTTCGAAAAAATTATAAATGTTGACTTTGATTTATTTTTTTACTTTTGCAAATAGCTTTAAGAAAACTGGGTTTCCCACTAAATGGATAGAAAATTTAACGCTTCTGTCCAACGGTGTACTCAGATTTGAAGTAGCATGAGAATTTAAGGGAGTTATGACCATTTTAGTGCTGCAAGGTCGAAAATACGAATAAAAACTTTAAAGTGGAAAAACAAGATTTTGAGTGGG